>CM069449.1:11170129-11259346 GCA_035610835.1 Ophiura sarsii
CAACTATTTGTAACAACTAATTAATTATGGATAATACAATGATCATCGACTTTCTTCCTATTCGCTACACAGTCAACATGAAATATAAGTCTCAATTTACCGGATTTATACAAATGACTATAACAGAAAAAGTTTTCAACCAATGATAGCAAAAGTATACATTTATGGAAAGCTTGGAACTAGAGGAATTCAAAAATGCAGTGTATATCAGGGGAAGGGTTCATCCTTAAACAAATATTTCTGAAAATTCTAAAAATATATAAAATAAAAATTGGAGATATTCACTATCCGGTATAATTACCATACCGACGTAGTAACTTTGACAATTATATATCATCTAATGGGTAATTTCATGAGGAATTCAAAAATGTAAAGTAAATAATGATAGGGTTAGGTATAAAAATATATGGATCTCAAATTAAAAATTAAAAAACTCTGATATTTTCCCGAACATTTCCGATCATACCATTTTAGTTCTTGGTCGTACTTCGTTAATGGCATATTTGGTTTCCTCATGCAATTTCCCTTCAGAAAATGTATACTTTTACTACCTCAGGGGGGGGGGGGGGGGGGGGGGGGTATACAAGCAAATATAAATGTGTAAAGTTAAAATCATGTCGCGAAAGCCAAAATCCGTGTGTAACGCAAAAGGAGGCGAGCTTAAAACACATGACCATATACATTTCATATAGCCCGTCTAATGTAAAAAAACCAGTTAATTGTGCTACGCCATTTAGGGTCCGTTAATCATGTTAATGTCTTACGTTATTTAATGTAAAATGCTCAACAAAAGAAAGTCGTACACTTTGTTTAGGTCATTAAAAGAAACTTTTGATTATTTTTTACTAAACAAGCTAGATAAAGATTTTGATGAAACTTTTAGGCACATTTTGATACCAAAAGTAACACCTAACAACAAAGATAAACCATGATAAGTACCATTATTTTATAAAAAAATAGTCACTTTTCAAAAGTCACATTTTCAATACACTACGCGGAAGAATTTGTTAACAAGCACATAGCAGTTCCCTTTATGTTAGGAATCAAATATCCCGCCCACTAAGTATACGTCTAACAGAACAGGGGTGTGTGCACCGCTGCACTGTGTGATCGATTGCCCGCAGGTCAATCCTGGTTATAACAGTGTCACGGGGTAAACTTTATACACACCCATTTTCCACCCGCGTAGTGTATTGATAATGTGACTTTTGAAAAGTGACTAATTTTCTTTAAATGGCGCTAATCATGGTTTATCTTTGTTGCTAGGTGTTATGTTTGGTACCAAAATGTGCCTAAAAGATTCATCCAAATGTCTATCTAGCCTGTTTGGTAAAAAGATAATCAAAATTTACTTTAAATGACCTAAACGAAGTGTACGACTTTCTTTTGTTGAGCACTTTATATACGCCGATTCGGGTCCAATTTTGAGATGCTATGACAAACATGGGTATCCACAAAATCGCTTGGTTAAGTTTTTAAGTTATTGAAACACTCGTCAAGCGGGAAGTTGACTAGAGGTATTCTATGTGTGAGAAACATGACTAGAGGTATAATGCGAAGCAGACAGGATATTATACCGATGGTACAAGAGTTCAACGCTGTTTAAAAATCAAATGGGCCTTCTACCCTCTGATATCAAAAGCTACTCAAAACCGGGAATTTACCCTTATTGCAACAAACCTCCGATTACCTGATTGTATCTTTGCTGATGAACAAATAAAAGTTGGAGGAATGACTTCGACAAGTTTTACCAATCGATTACTATTTTTTCTTCAAGTAATCATGATCTAGGCCTATGGAAAAGTTTTTTAGTCAAAATGACCGCTGTTGAAGAACCGCTAAACCGCTGTTGGAGAACCGCTAAACCGCTGTTGGAGAACCTCTAAACCGTTGTTGGAGAACAGCTAAACCGCTGTTGGAAGACCGCTAAACCGCTGTTGGAGAACCGCTAAACCGCTGTTGGAGAACCGATAAACCTACTAACCAGCACCTGTAACCACTGATCCTCGTTTCTTGAATAGCAATGAATCTGTTTTGTCGGTTTGATCATCATAATATGCCTTGTGCGGTATCCATAATTATGTAATTCTTTGTCGCACCACAGGGAAACACCTGCCGCCCAGATTAATATTCTATCTGAATCGGACAACGGTAATTGTGTGAACATGAACACCAAGCGACAGGTCACACGCTAAACCCGCGTCTCCTATGACATTAGTATGCCGCACATAAGCATCTGCGCTTTCTTTTAACAGAGGCTTAAGCTTACCTCATTAACCCTAACTCCCTATAAGTCGTGTTTTTGGGAATGAAATAATCAAGCGAGAAAAACGGTTCAATTTAGGAGGTAAGGGCTGCCGTGCCTGCGCCGGGAATCGAACCCGACACGCCCGCGTGGCAGGGGTAGCACTGGCTCAAAAATGTAAGGAGTCCCATTTGCATTTTTCAAGACCCTTTAAGGATTGCAAAAACTAAATTTAAGGGGTCCCCCAGAAATATAAGGGGTCCTGAAGTTTGAGCCTTTGAAAATGGTCAACATTTTTTTTAGAGACAAACAGTCGCTAACACAGATACGCACACTAGCGTAAGATCATGTAACTCATATACCTATGTCGTGTCCATGTTAATCAGTAGAAGATACTTATATATAGAATGTTTTGGAAATCGCTTGAAACTTTTGCGGAAGCAATTCGGAAGCGATTTAGTGTGTTTAACAACTTTTAAAAATATAGGATTTGCATTGTATTTATCTTTTACGGACATTACTAAATTTAAAATGTAGGCACAGGATGGAGATTGACAATTTTCAGAATGTATTAAGGTTTCCACGTCCATACATCGTCAGATTTAAGGGGTCCCTTTATTTTCGATTGGGACCCGTTAGTGAAGTTCAATATGTAAACTTACGCGTCCATTATCGTCCAACAAGAAAATAAGGGGTCCTAGGACGCGAGGACGCGCAAGAACGCGAGCCCTGCGCGTGGTATTCCGGTCCCTATCGAATTGAGCCGCGCTAACATCACTTGTAGTGTAGTTGTCTGTGTAGTCATGAAGAAGGTTTAGGGTTAATACACAACGGCGTTACTAAAAGGTGACACCATTAGCACATGGATCCCCTCCGCAATGTTTACGAAATACGATACATCGTGAGGTTATCGAATTTGGATGTCGATGTCGTAACTGCATGGATTACGAGCCGTGCATGTTTCCAAGAAGGATCTGTAAAGATCTGTCTAATTAAACATGGCCCACAGGATTAAAGTGACCAGCTTGGATTATGGGATATATTTCCTGGAGGGACAATTTAGGGTGGCGTGTACGTATTGAAATAAGAGGAGATTGAGATCTGAAAGTAAAATTAGGAACAGTAGGTTATGAATTTCTTTGCCTCATGTCGAAAAGTAGGATCTTGAGAAATTCTCTGGCTCAAAATAGATTGAGAAGTCACTGATTTTTTGTAAATAAAATGTTTGCATATACAGACAACTTCATGTTGAGATACATCTGTATATTATCAATATGAATGAAAGATCCCCGAAGAATCTAATTTGGCGTATAATCGTGATAAAACAGAGGGAAGAATATGGCGGTCAATATTGTAAATGAACTGCAAAATTGTTCAAATTGTTAAGCTCATTTGCTTATTCATTGTCAATTTCTCCACGATGTCATAACAACCTCACAGGTCAATAGCGCTCATCCAGTTAAGATGACTTGTATGGGTGGAGAGTAATTGACAACCATATAAAATTGATTAAAATCACGTGGTTGCTATAGCTTTTGATATTAACCTTCATGTATTTTGAGTTTTCATATATCGAATTTATTACCAGTTCAATCTGCAGTCAGTGACAGTGTAAATGACAAAAATTACTAAAATCAACTCATGAAGAAATATAATCGGATCTTCCTTGAAAAACCTTGAACAAATCATTTCGTAAGTCTCTCTTTAAGCTGAACTAACACACAAAACCCAGACACGTTGATATTGAAATATCATGTTGTACTTACGGTGCGATCTGATATTTACACTGAACTTAATTACCTAGGATTCAATAGTAAAACAAATAACTCTTTAAATCTCAATTACGACAACTGATCGCTAGTACCGTCAGTGACCAGTTAAATAATTACGAGTCTAAACTATTGATAGTGGCTTTATAGGGTTTCTCGCAATTATAATGCGTCTGGTGAATGAACATCTTGATTACTTATTGAAAAGTTTGATGAGCTAGTTGCCTGCTTCGATAATTGCCTAACTCATTTTTCCTAGTTCTTAGAAAACAACAAAAGTATGAAAAGTTAGTAGTTAGGCAATTATCGAAGCAGGCTGACGATATGTTGAATAGCAACATAAACAGTGCAGGTGAATTCCAACAGGACACATCCCTTAGAGAGGAATTATTTTCAAGACGCCCTCGTTTGACTTGCGTGTTGCTTTACTTTAAAAAAAAAAGTGATTCTAAGCGGATTCGAACCAGCAGTAGCACAGCAATCTTTGCATTCACAGACAGCGCTCTTATCGATTGAGCTACGGAGGGAACTGCCAGAGGAGCGCAAGATTATAATCTATAGGTATTACATTCTCAAAATCGATTTCTGGTGTCACTATAATAGACGATTTAGTTAGCCGATTTTAACGATCTATACACAAAATTGCTGAGAAATCGACGAAGCTCAACGCATGGTAATCCATGAAAATTAAATCTGATGAAGACAAATTAGGAAAGTTTAAGCAGCTGCTGTATTTCTTCTGATGAGCAATTCTCCACGAAAATGTTTAGCGTTGAAGTTCAGTATTTTCTTCATCCAATGCGTCAATGATCTAAGATCTATCATTGGTGAATTCTCTAATTTAATGTCACCTTTCATTGTTTCAACACATGCAGCGACCTATGTTTATAACATGCAGGCCTGTGGTCGTATATATTGTCATCCATGAATAACGCCCCCAGGCTCAACACAGCTGAATTTTTTTGTGATAAAAAATCAACAGAGGGCGGTTGCTATTATGTCCCAAATTTCAAATGTATAAGGGATGTGAGGAGCAGTAACTGTTGGATAGAATTAGGTTGGGGATATACCTTACAGTGAAACGTGGCTTGTTATATGCATAATACGAGTTAATATTACCCATTTTAAGCACTTTTTATCATTAGTACAATCTGCCTAACTCACAATGCTGACTTAGGCAGAATTGCAATTGTGCATTTATCAATACTTTTGATTGGTCAATGACTTAGGTATTAAAACAGCATGTGCATAATGTAATGAAGTCATGATTTATGCAAAAAAACTCAATTTTGCTGAAAAGTGAGTTAGGCAATTATCGAAGCAGGCTGACGAATTATAGAAGACCATTGGTAGGATATTATTTAGAATACGCTTGAATTGAGTAAAAATCGTTGACGTATCATATATTGTCCATGAAAACGGAAATAAACTAAAGAAACACTATTTGAAATCCACCGCTGTAAATTTAAAAGTAGCCCACTTCTGACATAATAACGAGAAATTAATAAAGATGAGAAATGTGTATAGCGCCGAATGCAAACAAAGCTTCGGAAGCACTTGCCAACATTATACATAATAAGAAAATAAATGAAGTTAATTTTTTTTTTAGTGTACACAGCAATTTAGAATACAGCGTTGAAATACGACATCCGGTACACTATAATAGTAAATCGTTATCGCTACTTTGAAAAGACGATATTGTGTAAAATACAAACCATCAAAATCATCGAGATGATAGTTTGAAGAACATTCAAAGAAAACATTCAAGGACACATGCTGGTTTTTTGTATACATAAAGAGCAAATGTGAACAATAGCGCAACAGACAATAACAAGGTTAACGAACTGGTGTAACTCTCTACAAAGAGCTCTGAAATGCCAATTAATTGGTTCACTGCAATTCAGAAAATATGCATAATACGAGACACAAATGGGCAGGGGTTATAAAACATACATTAAGTGATTTCGAAACAAGATTTTTTTTTTCCTAGTTTTTTTTAAGAATCTTTAATAGAACCTTCATATGAAATTGTGAATCTCTGTCATTCACTTCAAATTGTACACAATTTAAACTACTTTGAAAATTCAGAAACACAAACAAATTAATAGATCGACTTGCAAACATCTACCACCATGACCAAAGAAGATTTCTTGACCCAACCCAGCATGCTTAGAGCCACTACAGTACAAACAGAGCTTTTCACCAAAACAAACGGTGCCAAACATGTGCTGAAGTAATTAACAGCTGGGGGTCATCTGGACTTCCACCTTCTAATACATGGTAGAGATAGGCATAACTTGGCTAATATATGAAAAAGAAGTTGAATCCCAACTAAAACATACATACGTGTTATTCCAAAAAAAGGGTCTTTAAGAAAAACAAGAGAGGACTGAATTGAAGTCACATCAATTGCACTACTTGCAGAAGGATTTTCTTAAAGACCCTCGTTTGACTACATTATAAGCCTTTCATTGTACTGTAATGTATATGGGAACCAGTAGACACTAGTGGCAGAAATCAGTGGTCATGTGATGAAAATGATGCATGCTGCTGGTGTTGCTCAAGATTAGAAATCTTCTTTGTACTATGACTGTGCGTGCCTTTAATATTTCCTGATTATCACGATTGTCATTAGTGGGGAAAGATGGGGATTTCCATTCCTTATTTGCGTAATCACGAGAATGATCGCTTTTAGTTTGAACTACTAGACATCTGTTCAATTAGTCTGTGTTCATCATTGTCATTTTTTTTCATATAATAAATTCCCCTTAGGCCAACAAAAATTGTAAATGTTGTCCTCGAGCGCCCGCCCGTCAAATTTAGGGCCGCTCCGATTTTTTTTTTCCAGATTTTTTTCAAATTTTTCCAGATTTTTTTATTTTTAAAGATTTTTTGTGTCAGATTTATTTTTTAACAGTTTTTAAAAACGGTAATATTAAATTAGGTGTTTATAACATTATGTGCAACTCTTAGGGTGATTACAACTTCTTGTTGGCTGAACTTTGAGCTTCCGCTGGTATAAGAAAAAAATCCGCCCGCCCGCCCCTCCTCTCTGAAAGCTGTGGAGGACAACATTACTTTTTTTTTGCCTTATGATATTGTTATAAAGTTCTGATGAAATAAAAGCGACGTGGATGTATAGGACTATGTAAAGATATCACGTTAAGAACGATGTGTGGACGCCAAAATGAAAGAACAAAATGATACATTATAATGCCAGTTATGTCAATTGTATTGTACAGTTATACAAAGGTTTTTTTCTTTTTCTTTAAATTTATCTTTTGATAAAAGGAGGTATAATCGGTATTATCTGCTAACCAACCATACGGTCGCTCAGCCAATTATTCCTAATACTTCCACAAGTCTATATGCTAGGTGTTAATGGTACCACCAGAGTCTCTTTTTAACCAACCCCTGGTAGCAAACGTATCGCTTGACTTTTATTTGAACAAAACAACCTGTACGCTTTTATTGTTGCTTGTTTTTTACTGAGATAGACCCGATAAATTAATCATAGCCAAAGGTAGTATAATTATAACCCATAAGGAGTATAATGATCTTTAGCCGCGATGAAGCTCTCAGGAGAACCCTCAGCCTTCAGGTGATAGGTAATTAACAGTCTCAACACGGGTTGTTTGTCAGAGGCAGGGGTAATCCAATTAATTACACCCATATAATCTAGAGCAAAGGATGGTTTGATTGTTATATAGTCAGTTACGGGGGTGAAACCAAACGTGATAGAATATTTAAAGCTTAATACCTATAATTAAATACTGGATGATTATATCTTTGTGATACTTTAATGTGTGTGACTGATCAACTTTGCTATTTCCCGTCGAAATTGATGTTGATATCAAGGTCAAAGGTCAATTAAACACCCACGTTGGCAAGGATGTCCGACGTCAGGGAAGATGTTAGTATATAACTCCATGTGCCAGAGCAGACCGGGACAGGACAAAACCTAAAATGGACCCATGCTCCCCAGCTATCAGTGTGAAATTCCTGTCTTAGCCCTAGAACAGAATATTTGACTTGATGTATTGTTGTACAAAAGAGCTGATTTTTCTGAATCCTTGCAAAATGTAAGAGCATAGGCCTACATGTAATACAATAGTACAAATCCCAGTTTTTGAGGGCGCAGCCTTCAAGACATCGCTGAATATACCTTTAAATTGAATCATTTATTCGTTTGTTAAATATCTTCATCCACTGCTTCAATGTTTTAATAAATCTAAAGATATGTGTAAACAAGGAATTCTATTAAGGTGAAGCGATATCAATAATTTAGTAGGAGCCTCTGAAAATATTTGTGTTAACGAGATATTTGCGTGACATCCATAACTATACCGCTCAATTAAAGGGACACAATGGAATGTTGATTTTTTTAAATTTTAATTAATTTACTTCAGAATTATCAAGATGAACATTAAAAATTGCCATTATTGTTGTTCTACTAAAAAACACCAAGCAAAACTTGATTAAAACAATGTTTCAAATATGTTGGGATACCACCCTTAACCAAGTAAAATGCTGGTTGCGGCTCTACCAGCATTTTTCAATCGACGATTTGTTGTACAAAGAGGGCTTATTTTTTCGGAATCCTTATAGGTGTAAGTTCATACATGTAATAAAATTGTAAAAATAAACAAATCCCAGTTTTTATCATATATTTTTGTAATTGAGGGCGCTGCCTCCACCACATCTCTTAATGTCCCTTTAAGTATCCGTATTCATCTAAAGCGTATACGTTACAAATATTAACTGCTCAAGAGGAACATGAGAAGAGCATTATCTACAAGTATTCTGTACAGATTAGTCCTAATGAACTGGATCCAAAAAGAATACGTATACGGTACCAATACTGTTATACGGAACTTACTGAAATCGAACCCATCTTTAATAATGAACCGTATACAGGGTGTCCCGGGAAAGGTGCATTTATCTAGCTATAAATACCACTGTTGTTGGTCAAATCTAGCATCTACATATATTAAGCTTTCTTAGGAATTTTGCATTTTAAAAATCGGACGTTTCCGGCAGACTCTTTTGTAAAAACTGTAGATTCCGAGGTTGACCAAAATTATCTATTTTGAAACTCATAAAAACATTGACCATATTCGGCACAAAGCTTAATTTAAATGCAGATAATTTGCTGTGTCCTCTTTTAATTCCCAGTACAATGGTAAAAATATATCAACAGCTGGTGATGTTTTTATGAATTTGAAAGGCGTGAGCCTGTGAGGGACTCTGTCTGCTTCAGTGATTTTAATCCTATTTTCTTATGCGGAAATTTTGAAGTTTGGTGTGAGTTTCATCAATTGAAATACGCTGAAAGTGAAAAACAGATTTTCAATAATGTTATGCCATATCGGAACGGATAAAGATATGTTCATGAACTTATCAGAGTAAGTAGGTAACATGTTCCTCATTATATTGCAAGTTTTAGATTTGGACCGCAATGTTGATTTATATTTGTATTACTATTTCAAACACGGTATACCTCATACAGGGACACCCTGCATACATGTATAGAGACCAAGTAGAACTGTGGGTGTTCGGTAAGCCTCATTTTGACACATTCCATTTGGTGTGCTCTCTATTCCTCGCGGGCTGTTTTATATCTGTTACCGTCTCAGAATATAGATTCAGGAAAAAGATTCCCAAGTTTTGAAGAAAACCGAGAATCTGATCGTCTTAAGTATCGCAATTCTGTAAAAACCTTTTGGAATTTTAGATTATCCGTTTGCTATTACCATTGTACTTCCATGCTATCACAGATTCTTTCTGAAGCTGCAGTGTCGCAAAAAGAGCGGCGTGTGACAACTACTCTACCCGAAATGAAAGCAAGAAATATGGATCACATTGCGCCTATGGATACGAGGCGCGAGATACTGGATTTGATTCTGGTATACATATCAGATCTGAATGTCTATATTATCAGAACACTTTTATAAATATCAGAGGAATAGATAACATACATCCGAGGGAAGTTCACAATAGGTGGATGTAATATGAGCGGCGAAATTGTAAAGGTTTTACATGGACTGTACACTCGTTCGTTTATTTACTGACATACGTACACGTATGTTTAAGACATTCTATTGTAGGGAAAAATAGTACAACACATATATTTTCGTAACGAGAGATGCATGATATCGATAACTTCATTCATTTTGATTTACTCATCTTTATGTACAGTATAATTCCTCACGCTATTTTTGGTAGTAAATGATATTACGGTTTTAGAGTATTAACTCGGCACAAAAAGACAATACCCTCATTTATAGGGGTCATAATGTAATGTGAATCTGATCGTCGGTGCGCATGCGTGATGTAATTCTTAAAGCACGTTTTATTATGAGTTCTAGTACAGAACGTGTAGGGATTTTGATTTTGAGCATAACAATTGTTCGATTCAAATACGGGTATGCATGTATATGTTGTGTGTATATCTGATATCTATAACCTGATAACCTGAGACTGTAACGCATACTTTCAGGGGATTAGGTGACACTAACCTTGAACGAGTCACTGACAAGGCAATATGACACCAACAATTGTAAAGGTTTTGCAAACAATGTTCTTACTGAAATCTAAGTATGTGCATACGAATACAAAAAAGTGAGCGTTGTTAATAATTTAATAGCAGCTTTTTAATATTTGTTTTAACGAGAAATTTGCGTGACTTGAACACTTTACACGCGGCTATACTAGTATACTAGTATACGAGTATACTATATATTAGTTTTAACCATAACACAAAACAGGTGTTTCAAAAACATTACCCAATTTCCAAAGTCTATCTCAAGTATTAATGAACCAATACTAGGCATGATTGTACTTATTTCATTGCATTTCTCCTGGTGATTCCAAATATAGTAATAGCATTCAATAATCTTGACATTTTTGAAACATTTTGTGAAATTTCGCAATGTCGTCTAAAGACGCCTGCCGCGAGGAGTGTTAATATCCGCGATCATTCTAGATATAATAATAGAAAAAGGCTGTTTATATCAGGGAGTTGTTGTAAGGTATACCAGTAGCGTTCTCTCGAGACAGCCCTCTGTAACACACCGGGGATTAGGGTAGAACACGGTTCTAATAAAGAAAATGAACAGAACACATCAATAATTCGATACAATGTTCTTGAATAACAGGCTGACCGAATGTGTGAAGCACAGCAATGATCGAGTATGATGACCACATTGCTGTTGAAATAAAGTCACTACAAGTATTATTTTACCACACACTAAATGACGTCATCAGCAGTACATACCGTTACTTTGAGTTGTAATGAGAGTTTCGAAATTATGCCAAGAAACTGTATTGGTAACAATTCAGAACGTCAAAGTAGTCTTAAAAGAATTATGCAGATTTCTCAACATTTGGGTGACACATTCGATATTAGAATGATTTGAATGCCTCCCAGCACTACATAGGCTAATCATAGGCCTGTATGGTGAAACGGATTTCGAGATATTGACAATTATAATATTTGATGTTACCTTATGCAAACGTTTTAATTAAACCATCAATTACGATAGTTCCAGCGATGCTACTTAGATTGGAATATTACAGATATTCACATCATTACGGTGCATAATGGGAAATCATATTTACATATGAAATACCACACTTTCCATAATAAGTACCGTTATGAGATTTCAAAATCAACATAGTAAACAATTTATCACTTTTATGCATTTAACGATTGTATAAAACTGTAAACTCATCATTGCGAATACAATATTACAAACAATGTATAAAAAATTATGAAAACCCTTGACTTAATCAAGATACTAGTTACGCAACTGAAAATTACCGGTCCGAAAATGTTACGCTTAATGTGGCGATGTCACAATCAACAATTGTAGAGACGCAGCATTATTTAGCCGTGGTTGAGAAAAGATATTTTCCAATAGTTTGGCTACGTATTCATTTCATGAACGTCCAAACACACCGTATCGTGTTGAAATTGATAGCAGTATATCCAAGTGCATATTATTTTTGTGATTTACGTTTGAGAATTTGGCGACAGTACTAATCACTGCTAATCAATCATTCAACCAACGGTTATTGGCTTCTATATATCTCACGATGTTTCACTTTTCTCCATTCTTTTACTAGGGTTTTAAAATCCGTTTTAAACAATTTTCCTGCCATTATAGCCACTTATCATGTGTGCCAAGGTAAAAAGACACCGATTATAGGTCTATTATATCTTTTTTGTAGCGCATGTACAATTTCAAAATGGATTTTTAAGGGGGATCTACTAGAGCAGAGTAAAGTCAAAGTCGTTTGTCAACATTTATGACATAAATGGTAAGAAACTAAGACCCGTTTCCCTACGACTGCCTATCCGTCTAGGACTCCGTCTATTGCAATAGATAATATACATAACACACTTCTTCTTTTCGGTGTTTAAAGTGCTACACTTAAAAATATGACAAATACCATATACAATGAAAAAAAACCCCCTCTGTTTCGTTGTCTTTGTTTGTAAAAATACCAGTGTGATTATCTGCGCAGCAATGGTGTTATAATATAGGAAAATCGTGTAACAAAGGAACATTGATTTCGTAATTAGAGTTGAAAAGCTAAACACAGTCGTGGACAAACTAAAAAATGTAATGATTGATTATGTCAATTTATCATATTACTCATCACATTTTTGTTGGATTGCACAACTACCTACATATGGAGCTTTAATGTGACACCACCAACGTTAGGGGGACATTCACGTCATGAGAAATATGCATGCCGTCCTATTTCCGTCGATTTTCATAATTTAATATTAGTTTGATAAGTGTAAATAGCAATTTCTTTCTACTTATTCCAATACAAGTTGCCTATAATATTTTTTCCGCTGTAAAATGGTTGCAATATCTGCGCACCCGCTGTGTATGAACATATAGGTTATTGGGCTTTCCAATTGTATCAATATCGTTCGTTACAAAATACCATACTCAAAGTAATTTCCTACACTTGGGCGGTAATTCAAACTTATTGAATCCTTGCCACGTACCTTCTATAAAGGACAGATGAAATAAGAAATATAAATTGAATTACAATTTAATTTCTGCTCAGATTTTTCATTCATACGTTTTTTTCAGTAATGTCATGCTCTTACTGAATCATACTTTGCATTTCCATAACATCTTGCTGTATTACTAAACCATACAAACATGGTATCCGGTTGTTGGTAACGTACAAACACTTAATCATAACGCGACATATATATATATCACTTCAAACGGTGACATTTATCGAGTCTGTCTTGGAGGTTGGCGGTTCAGATTAACACTTTCCACACGGCAATTAGTTTTACCATTTTTGTATACAAAACAAATTTTTCAGAAACCTTTCCCAACTTTCAAAGTCTATCTCAAGAATTACTGAACCAATACTAGACATGTTTGTACTTATTTGAATGCATTTTCAATGTTGATTCCAAATATTGGGATGCAATTAAATTATTTTTACATTTTTGAAACATTTTGTGACATTTATGAACTGTCGTCTGCAGACGCCTGCCGCGTGAACAGTGTTAAGGCCAACCGCAACTTATTGAGAAGATGATTTATCTAAAATATTAACGGTGGCGATTAATGTTGGTCGCTATTGTTAACATCTGTTTCATTTCATCACCGCAGCACTAACTCTCAAGCCATTAAATAGAACTTTCAAGTTAAGGGCATATTATATCCATACCCCTACATGGGCAATTGTGATTGCACTTACACAAGCAGATACTGACAATCACTGAACTTTAAATATTTGGTATATAAAATAAATTATTGACACCCTGAATTGCAGAACAAACATTAGAATGGTGTTTTTTTCTGCGTTTCTTTTAACATGATTATTTACCACTGTTTTTACACACACGAATAATATACGTATATGTATGGACTCCCATTAATACAGTATATCAGGGGTTCCTAATGACCGCCAATAGGAAAAGATCCTGCCTGTCTGAATTAAAAACCTAAAATACCATACACGATACGAGATTAAAAAAACAATTTAAAAAAATTGAAAACAATTACAAATTTGTTTTTGTAATGAACTCTCGGAAGATTCTCATCCTATTTTTAATTGTGAAGCATGTCATTTCGGACACTTTAGGTGGAGTTAGCACGCGAACATTTTCATCTTTGTACTTTTGACCATCATAATTCCATGATTTCTTTTGTCAAATGAACCGACAGTGCCAATCTCAACCGACACGACGTCGAAGGTGTTTTTCTATGAAAAAATATACTTTTCAATTAAAAAAAATGATAACGTGTGGATAAAATACCCACTTTACATACTCTTCAACTGTTTTGGAAATAGAAGAGACGAAACAAGTCGTCAAACTATTCAATTGAAATTAATATTGCGCTTTCGAAAGTTTGAGCTTGCAGTTGATCGCAACAACTTTTATCTAAACATCACCATATTTATCTTTTAACTACAATCATGTAACATATCGATAGCTACATTTTCAAGTCCTAGGTTTACATTTGTGACATCCTGAAAACATCACAGGCAATTCAACTTGCTAATACAAACTTACCGGATGCTTGGGGAGTGATTCCTGTCCTACAATGACAATGGTATATATTTCACTTCCAGCATATATCGAGATACGACTACCAGCAGCCACGTCTTTATTTCATATGCGTTTACAGATGCGCTGTAGCTGCTTATATTACCACACTGCGTTAAACCCCACAGATGTCGCGTGTATTACCAATTCGCCCACTACTAAATTACAGCTGCAAGGCCACTTGATGAATAATTGACGCCGTGACTATGTCAGCTAGGGGCGTTTTGCGTTATTTTATATTCTCAAAAACAGGTCGTCAAAATAAGTAGAATTACGATTTTACTCGTGCATTATGAATGTGTGTAATTATAAAACATATTGTTATTGTGTTAGCATTGTTCATAATTACTACTGATATGATAACCAACTCGCCCACCACTAATCATGCTAATGGAGGACACTAGTTACGTGTTACCTTTCGCGGATAGGGGATATTTTATTCATTACATATTTTATTTACACCTACATGATCGTTGGTTGGTTGGAGGTTGGTCTCTTTGGTCCCAACATTTAGAAAACTATGCTGTTAACATATTGTTTTTGTATTTTGTCTTTCTTTTGTGAGTGATAAATCAATGAAATCCAGCGCTTTTGGACTAGGCCCTAAAGCACCTCCACTCCTTATTACCATTATAAAAATATAAAAATTAAGAACAGCTCCCGGGTGATGTACATAAAAGTAAACAATTTTTTGTTAATGAAGTTAGTCGTAGAATCCATTTTTGATGTCAAATTTCATGATTGATTTTTACATTTTTGCTCAAAAATCACTTTTTTGGCGCCAACATTTTGCAGACAATCTAACAAAATAAGTTTTTTTTATTAAAAAATCAAAAATTTCACCAAAATCATCTAAAGTCAAGTATCTGGGAGCGCATTCTTTTTTAGGCTTAACTTTTGCTTGTTTTGAAAATATTGACCAAAAAGTGCCAACAAATTGTATTTTATCTCAAAAATCACATTTTTGGCACTTTTTGGTTAATAATTTGGATTTTTAAATCAAAAACTGATTTTGTTAGGTTGTCTGAAAATTTTTGGCGCCAAAAAAGTGATTTTTGGGCAAAAATTTAAAAATCACTATTTTTTGTGAACCCTGATACCAAAAATGGATTCTACGACTAACTTTATTTACAAAAATTGTATACTTTTATGGACATTATTAGTTTAAAAGTTACAGTGCTTGATAAATTTCATAAAAACAGGGTTGATAAAAGAAAAGAAGAAAAAAACCACACCAAATGTATTAGTTAATGTTGCCACTATGTGAGAGGCTTATGATGTGTTTTTTAATTAAATGGATGACCACAAACATACAGCAATCCCAGTAATCGTCGTTTTTCATTATAGAAAACCATAAAACATAATTCATCGTTTGTAGACTACATGAGTAATGCTTAATAACACTGGGAAAGATATTTGGTAGGTAGGCGGTTAAGAAGGCGTAAAAAGAGGCGATCGTTTTAAATTGGCTATTAACGAGAGCGACTCTAGCTGGAATTTGTAATCGCTGTGGTGGGATAAGGAACGATATTTTGTGAAATAACAATCATGTAACATTCACAAACGTATGGGTTGGCAATTTACGGGGTCATTTAATAAGTTCAATCGCATGTTAACATTGTCCATGCGGCTGGCGTCTGCAGACGGCACTCCAAAATGACACAAACAGTGTGTTGTTTTTGGAATCTTCGTGCCAACTGTTAACAACGACTTTAAAACTTAAAGGAGCATGATTATTATTTTAATTTGGTCATTTTAGTATTATGGTTTTTGAATGAAAAATTGAATGAAATTGTTAATAAAGACATAAACTATGTTCTTGTTTGCATTTCCTACTTATGATATGGCGTTCAAAACCCTGGTCGTTGCTGCGTGTCTATTTAACTCGGGCTTTGCCCTCGTGAAACTAAACCACGCAGACGCACGAACTCCGTTGTCGATTTTGTGATGCACACACGCTAAAACATGATGTAATCCCTATATAAACATGTCTAAAGTATTGGTTCAGTAAACCTTGAGATATACTCTGAAAGTTGGGAAAAGTTTCTGAAAAATCTGTCTTGTATAGATGATGTGACCGTTGTTTACATCAGTAGTGTTTACACATTGATTAGCGCCTGGTTTGAAGACATGCTAGAGGTACTAGTCCATGACTACTGCATATCTTATTATTCAAAAGGAAAATACTCATCACTGCAGAGCGCCAATTTTAAAATCACCTGTCCTTATGGGCAACCAGATTTAGTACCTGGTCTCTCATTGTGCTAAGGGATGCAGACCATGACTACTGCACTATTCTACACCGTAAGTAATGATCAATCAAGTGTGAATTTCCTGTAGGTGCGCACGCATACCACCGGAAGTAGTGATCAATCAATCTGCAAAACGTTTGTGAATAGCTGATCGCAAGTGAATGGTATCGATACACTTACACTTAAGGTTTGATGGAA
This sequence comes from Ophiura sarsii, assembly GCA_035610835.1. Taxonomy (NCBI): domain Eukaryota; kingdom Metazoa; phylum Echinodermata; class Ophiuroidea; order Amphilepidida; family Ophiuridae; genus Ophiura; species Ophiura sarsii. The sequence continues at coordinate 11,187,188 of CM069449.1, forward strand.
ATAAATTCGTTTAGGCTGTTAGCCTGTTTGATTCCATATCCTATTTTTGTCCAATATTTGTCTAGTCGGTTTTTGAATGAGTTAACAGTATTCACGTTGACCACTTATTTAGGCAGCGCGTTCCACTTGTTGATAACTCTCATTGTGAAAAAAATCTTTCTGCAGTTCAGATTCTTGACTAGTGCTGGTTTGAATAATGTCATCGAGTGTTTTCTGGTAGAGTGTGTTGCTCGGGCTTTGTTGAAGAAGTCAGATGGGTTAACTTTATCGATCTCTTTCATAATCTTAAATGTCTCAATGAGGTCACCTCTGATTCTTCGCCTCTCCAGTGATAAGATTCCTAAGCTTTGTAGTCGGCTGTCATAAGTGAGGTGTCTTAGTTGTGGTATCATCTTGGTTGCTCTACGTTGAATCTTCTCCAGGGATTTAATGTCTTTTATGAAGTATGGGCACCAAGCCTGAACACTGTATTCTAAGTGCAGGCGGACATATGACTTGTAGAGCACCTGGAAGCTGTCACGATCAAAATGTTTGAAGGTCCTCTTCACCACTCGTAGACAATTCATAGCACGTACTGCTGCTTTCGCACATTGCTTACTGGGTTTGCCATCCCGTGTGAAGCAATGAACAACCACAGAATGTTTGATCAAATCAGAAGATGCGTAGCGGCTTTACCATCATCAACGGTGCATCCTCTAGGCTTATCTTGCGTAGAAGTTGGTGCAATAGTGCTAGGGGAAGTTTTTTGGACAAAGGAATTGAGTGTATCATGCTTGGGCTTCAGCAACGCTGGACTGTTGCCTCCGAAAAGTCTGGCCGACTTTCACTATCTTCTCGTTTCTGGTTATGATATCTTCTTCACCATTGTCCAGTCTCTATTTGAGTTCTTTTTCTTAGTTTTCTGTTTTCTTCACGTTCTTGGTAGGTCAAGTCTGGTGAGATGAACACTTTTTTGAAGCTCTCGTTCGTACTTTCTTTCAGCTTCTTTGCACTGCTAATGGTCTGTTTCTTTGTGTCAACTTTGTTAAGCTTGATATTCATAAGCCTTGGCTTTTCTTTGTTTTCAGTCTTTTTCCCTAGCCTCACTGCTTTCTCAATGTCCGACTTGCTAATTTGTATATCCAAGTGTTGAAGGATTTTCTACACCTGCTTTTCGTCATCCTCTCGTCTAACGTCCGTGTTCTCGCTCTCTGGCTCGATGATATTATGGAAAATGAGATTACGTTGTTACGCACGTTGAGGAACATCATTTGTGCCGATAAGAGGAGGAATGTCCAGAAGGCAGATGTACAAACAATAGCAAACAAAAGCCAACTGTAAAATGTATACATTGAAGGACGAGCTTGTCTTTTTTAACGCAACAGAAGTGATCCGTTTTTTCGCGTTCATAGTAAATCGATACTTTGCTGATAGACTGTTGGGTCTAATGTGAAATTAAGTGTTGTTAGTCATGGTAATTGGTTACAAGTGATCTAAAAGACGAAAAGAGAATCGTAGCCAATGCATTCATAGGATTTAAGACTACAAAACACAGTTTCATTTGATCAAGGTAAACACAATAAGTATAAAGTGACCAGACAGCAACCGTAGACGCTTAAAATGTGATTTCTCTCCGTAACATAATAATTGTTTTAATAAGCTTTAACATAATAATTGTTTTAATAAGCTTTAACATAATAATTGTTTTAATAAGCTTTAACATAATAATTGTTTTAATAAGCTTTAACATAATAATTGTTTTAATAAGCTTTAACATAATAATTGTTTTAATAAGCTTTAACATAATAATTATTTTAATAAGCTTTAACATAATAATTGTTTTAATAAGCTTTAACATAATAATTGTTTTAATAAGCTTTAACATAATAATTGTTTTAATAAGCTTTAACCAGTTAAGAAACATCCGTAGAATAAAGCGATACCTCGATAAAGACACTCTTCATCATGTCGTTAGAGCTTTAGTTATCTCTCGTCTTGACTATGGTAATCTTCTTCTCTTTGGTGCTACGGAACATGAATTGAACAGAGTTCAAAGATTGCAGAACAATGCCGCTCGGTTGATATGTTCCATATCCATGCGTGACCATATTACTCCCACGCTTAAAGAACTCCACTGGCTGCCCATACGGGAAAGGATTCAATTCAAACTCTGTCTTTTTGTCTTCAAAAGCATGAACAATACTGCACCTGGATATTTATGCAATTTACTGTCACCATATGTTCCTCGAAGAGCTCTTCGTTCTGCAAATGACATTACTCGCCTAAATGTTCCTAGGACACATAAGGTCTTGGGTCAGAAATCTTTCAGTGTAGCTGGTCCACGGGCATGGAACAATCTCCCTCGTACCATAAGAGAAACTGACAATATCTCTCATTTTCGTTGTAGTCTAAAGACTCACCTTTTTCCATGCTAAATGTATTTTGTGTACTGATGTGTTACATGCGCTATGATCTAGATGGAATAGCGCTATATAAATATTAATTGTTATGTTATGTTATGTTAACATAATAATTGTTTTAATAAGCTTTAACATAATAATTGTTTTAATAAGCTTTAACATAATAATTGTTTTAATAAGCTTTAACATAATAATTGTTTTAATAAGCTTTAACACTGTTTGATTAATAATTTTCAATTTCAAGACTGTTAAAATGCTGAAAATGCGTAGATCTGCCTATATGTTATAATAACGAAATGGTAACAGGACATATTCGAGTAATAATTTCTACACATTTCTGTTGTTATATATCGTATATAGTTTTGTGTACGGATTTGGCATTGAGAATGATATATCGAATCAATTTAACCACTTTGATAATAATATATCGTACTTGAAGGTGTCGCTTTTAAAAGGAATCACCCGGTACTTTTGTTCATAGCAATTATGAAGGCAAACATACAATGGGAGAAAAAGCGGGATAATACGTAATGCAATATAAATACAAAGAGGCGCACCTTAGCCTTGTTCCTTAGGGAATGTCCACAGGGCAGATGTACAAACAGATGTAAACAAAAGCCAATTGTAGGATGTTTAAATTGGACGATCTGGTCTTTTCAAACCTATGACAGAAGTGATCCGTTCCTCGCGTTCTTCGTCAATCGATACGTCGTTGACACGGAATTATATTTGTACATGTAGGCTGCTTGGGCTTATGCGGAATATTATCGTCGCTGTTCAGATATACATCATGAAAAACAGAGTTTTGAAAAATCGTGTTACGACAACAAATTTTAATTACCTTTCATGTCTCGAGGATTTTGGAGAATAAACAATTTCATTCGTTGGGAAAAGTGTACTTTAGGTCCCAGATTCTGGACTGCGCTAGTATCGTCCGATAGGACAAATCTCACTGGTATCACGTGTACCAATATCGCCCGATACTGGCACATGACTGGCACACACCAATGTACCAGTATCGCTCGATACTGGAACACAATTTGGTGTTCCAGTATCGACTGATACCGGAACAGTTAAATCATACCAGTACCGATACTGGCAATGTTATGTTCCAGTATTGAATCATACTGGTATACCAGTATCTGCGACCTAAAGTACACTTTCCCATTCGTTAATGCAACTTAACTAATTTTTGCCCAAAATGGCAAATTTATACAGGTATGTCAGAACATCGAAGAAGTGTTTGTGATCATGCTAATTGGTTACCTGTGATCTAAAAGACAAAAAGAGAATCGGTGGTTAACGTAGCACTGCGTTCAGATGAAATATGACTAGACAGCACGGCTGTATTAAACACGAATATAGTATACATTTACCAGCATCTATCGCAGACGCTTTTAATTTTTAAATAGATTACTTCTTTCCATTTGATCCCTCATAATGCATATTTTATTCAATTATTAGAATGATGAACATTCGCCCTAGGTCTTTGCAGGAATAATGTTAGAACAAACTTGAAGCTTATATTCAGCAACATTACATATTCTGCTAGAATAATATTTAACAAAATAACTTCTTTACAAAAAGACCAAAGGTTAAATTTGATTCATCAACCCATTAAAATTGTATTCAAATTTACGAAATGACTTGTCACAATTTAATGACCTTAAGGAATCACCCGTTACTTTTGTATTGAGAGATATGAAGGCAAAACGACAATGAACGAAATCTGTGGAGGATGCGTATAGTGAAATAGAATACAAAGATGTACAGACAGTTGTAAACAAAAGCCAATTGTAAGATGTATACAGTCATCAAAAAAAGTATTATACAGGTAATAAATGTACTCTTAACTCTAAAAATATATAGCCTACCTAGAAATATTAAATAATAAAGTTGTTGAAAAATTTATCCTCTTTAATATGAGATATTGCACGCTAAGAGCGGCTGAATATTTAAGAAGCGACAATCCAAAATGTAAGGTAAAGTCACAATTTAAAAATTCACATTTTACATTTCTACACGGGGGAGAGAATGACAGGTAGCGTGTGTGTGGCGTATTGATCCATCGGAACAATGCGGCCGACTGTCCAACCTGCGCATGCATCCCCCGATTGCACTCCCGGTAATCGATAAGGTACCCGTAGATTGGTCCGCGTGTAGAAAATAAAAATGTGAAAATGAAAATCGGACTTCTTCTTACATTTTTGAGTGCCACTTCCTCAATAATCACCCAATCCTAGCGTGCAATATCTCATATTAAAGAAGTCAAATTTTTCAATAACTTCATAATTTAATATTTTTAGGTAGGATATATATTTTAAGAATTAGAAGCCCATTTATTACCTGTATAGTTACTTTTTTGATGACTGTACATTGAAGAACGATCTTGTCTTTTTACACGTAAGACAAGTGAACCGTTCTGCGCGTGGTTCGTTATTCGATATGCTGACGCGCATTGATATGCTAACGGGGCTTATGCGGAATCAACTGTTGATATAGATTGGTTACAACTAATTTAAAATACGAAAAGAGAATCGCTGTTTTAATGTAGCACTGTGTTAAGTAAATAAGACTAGACAACTCGGTTTTATTTGAGTTCTGTGAACACGACTCATTAGTTCTTAAATTGACTTCGCCGATCCCTCTTTGATCCCAAATGAAGTGGTATTTGATCAATTTGAAGCAATTATCTATAGGCTAAAAATAATTAGAAGCCTGTGGATATTGCTCAATACTAAATAATTAGATCGATTTATGTAATCATTCTTAATACAGTCGTGTAATGTGTAAAACTACTCAGGATCGGAAACTTATTCATATTCCCCGCGACCTCTGTATCCCTTTCATTCAGAGGGAGCGTCATGAAACAGCAAGGCTTATGGACCTATTTTAGGTCGGGCGGACCCACGTCATACCGGTGAAAATAATCAAATGCCGGTGAAAAGAACTTGCGCAGATCAATCAATTAAGGCAACCGCACATTGCGCCTACTGCGATTCAAGTGCGTAACGCTCAGCGTTGAGTGCGTGCATGCCAATGTTTTGCTTTTGAAACACTTGTTGCCAAGCAAATTTGCTAAAAATAACTCAAGTCCGCCCTTGCTTATATATGCTTAGTAACATCATACCGACAGAAGTTCACACTTAACTACCCCTAAGCTACCCATACGTCCTTGTGACGATAATTTTCCTCAAAGTCAACAATACCCTATCCGAATTCGTGCATTTTAAACGCGATAGTTCATAAACACGTCGAAGATGCTCATAGCAACATTAGTGCATTGACGAGATTCCATGTCGCAATGTATGTTTATGTCTGCATCTATAAAGATATATCAATAGACATGGTTACGTATTCTAATACGTTAACAGGTTGGTGATATCACTTACAAAAGGTGACGTGCAATTGTATGAAACATTCCAATGTCATATTTTCAAATCGTTGTAGCATTGATTGAAAATAGGGTTCATAATTGGTGTAAGACAGCATGGAATTAACCTAGCGCACGGATTAAAGTATTATATACACAGCTTTATTCCGTAATGAGGTTTAACACTTGTCTATTGACGGATTAAAGTATTATTATACAGCTTTATTCCGTAATGAGGTTTAACACTAGTCTATTGACGGATTAAAGTATTATTATACAGCTTTATTCCGTAATGAGTTCTTAACACTAGTCTAACTTATGAATGTCTTACAGCAAGGATTACAGAGAATGACACCGAGGCCACAGACAGTGTATAACAAATACGTATGGCTTATACGATGGCCACCAAAGTAAAATGTTGCATCAACATACATGTACATACAATTGTACAAACACCAATGGAAATGTGACTAAACCAATGAAACTATTTCCGTTAAAATATTTGCATTGGTCTTAGTTCAAATATTAACACTTTCCACGCGGTTATTAGGATTACCATATTATACAAAACAGATTTGTCAAAAACATTCCCCAACTTTCAAAGTAATTTCTCAAGAATAACTGAGCCAATACTTGAAATGTCTGTACTTATTTTAATGTATTTCTCATTGTATTTCCAAATATGGTGATGAAATTCAATAATGTTGAAATTTTTGAAACATTTTGTATAATTTTGGGCGTATCGTCTGCAGACGACTGCCGCCGCGTAGAAAGTGTTAATGGGGTGTGGACCCTCAGCATGCCTCCGTAAAACTACCGTAACTTCTTCAATATTCATTTAATCCTTATAAAAGTATACAGTTTAAAAAACACGTTTTTTGACCCATTTTAGGTTCTGCAAAGATAACTCAAAATTATTTGGTCAAATGTTGTCAAACTAGTTTTATGATAATCCTGATAACATTCCCCAGGGTGCTTTTTTTGTTTGTTTTGAATATCTTATTTATTTTTTGAGTTATAGACCAAAAAGTGCATTTTTCCCCCCAAAAATGTGATTTTCATGATTTTGGAGCTAAAAATCACGGTTTTTGGCACTTTGTTAATATAACCCGTTACCGGGGGAGGGGGGGGGGGGGGGGGGAGCTACACGAACAGCAAATCTGTCGAAATTAATTCAACTTATTTTTGAAGAGTCTACGATAAACCATGGGCATAACAAAGGGACAATCATATGTTAAGTATAATAGGTAAAGTAATTCAGTAAGATAATTATATAACGGTGACTCTTAATGGTGCGAAAATATGGATTTTCTGACAGGCGTTTCTATTTAAAACTAAAATTTGGATTTAAAGATTACAGAAAAACAAAAAACAAAACAAACAACATGTCATGAAACTGAGGGGCAAATGATAACAGAACGAGATTCGGATATCGTTATTTAAAATATTCGAAACAGAAATATTGTGCACGCTATGTTATCCAAAAAAAATACACCGCAGGCATTTCGAACGACAATCAGCCGGATGTGTTGGTATTGTGAAATGGTTACAGAAAATGTGATTCGTTTCGATACAAATATTTGTGAATCTATTTTTGATCAAATTAAGGTCACACGTATTTGCGCTAGAATGCCGAGTTTGCCTTGCAATAACGTCGTTGAAAAGAACACTTACTGACTTATTATTATGCTTTGTTTTCTAAATAACAATATTACTAAAAGGAATGTATTTTTGTTACGGATGTAACACTTTGTTTATTTTAAAGCCGCACTACAAAACCAGGTATGGAATCATAAGTAACGTTTACTTGAGACTTTTAACAGTTTCAAAGCGGCAATTGTGTGCAGACGACATTCCAAAATGTCAAAATAATTACATTTCATTACCATATTTGGAATCACCTTGAGAAATACATTACAGTACAGTCATAAAAAAAAGTAAATATACAGGTAATAAATGGGCTTCTAACTCTAAAAACATATATCCTACCTACAAATATTAGGACCGGGTGATTATTGAGGAAATGACACTCCCAAATGTAAGGTGAAGTCCGATTTTCATTTTCACATTTTTATTTTCTACACGCGGACCCATCTACAAGTACCTTATCAATTACCGGTAGTGCAAATGAGGGAAGCATGTGCAAGTTGGACAGTTGGCCGTACTGTTCCGATGGATCAATACGCCACACGCACGCTACCTGTCATACTCTCCCCCGTGTTGAAATGTAAAATGTGAAAATGAAATTGTGACATTTTGGATTGTCACTTCTTCAATATTCGACCGATCCCAGCGTGCAATATCTCATATTAAAAAAGATCAATTTTTCAATAACTTTATGATTTAATATTTTTAGGTAGGATATATATTTTTATGGTTAAAACTTTATTTATTACCCGTATAGTTACTTTTTTTGATGCCTGTAAGTACAAACATCTCTAGCTTTGAAAGTTGAGAAAAGGTTTCTAAAGCATCTGTTTTGAAATAGCCGCGTGGCAAGTGTGAACTATTGTCGCCAAAGTGACAATAGTCTGCATCACCATAAGGTCCCAAAAAATGTTGGATTGCCTATTCCCGAACGACCTTAAACATCGGGACAACTTTTTTTATTTTAGAAATTACAAATTTGTCACCTAAATGACCTCAATTGACCCCTAACCCCACTCTAAAATATTTATTATACATATCACCAGACTTTGTCTTTTTTTATTTATTATCCGAATTTATTAAATAATAAACCTCAGTGTATTCCAGTGTATAAATTTGGTCGTTCTTTGGAATCTAAAAAAAACAATAAAAAAATTGACCTACCGACCCAAACAAAATTTGAGGTGAAACTGATTTGTTTTAGGCTTAAGGGACGCACCATTAGATACTAAGGAGGGGGGAGGGGCATGGAAGTTTTAAAAAAAAAGTTGACAAATGAACCGACAGTGCCCCCCCCCCCCTGTGGCTGCGCCACTGCGTCACCCTACTAATTATAAGGAAAAACACCACTTACGGTTAAAACGGGCCGCATCAATAGGAATTTTGGGATTGCTTCGCGGGCCGCAGATTAGAGGCCGGCAGGTTGCACACGCTTGAATTATAAATGTTACCGATTTCTCTGAGATGTGAATTGCCTAAACATTTTTAGCTGTTTAAGAAGGATCCTTAGTTTTTTCCGGGGACATTCTATCAAGGCTTTTGGTCTTAAATTTGTAATTTAAGGTGCAGTAGTGCACTATAATAAGTAAGATGGTGCGACTTTGCGGCCGGTGTGAATTCAATTGGTTATTTTAGCCTACAGGATAGATGTATCAAGTTGTAATTAAAGGCCATTTGGTATGGTGTATCAATCAATTGAAGGTAGATCCGGTCTTACAAATAGGGTCGAGGTGATCTGTCCGCTGTAAATCGATATTTAGAAATTCATTAAAACGAAAGGCTCACGGGACTGTGCGGTAAGCGCGGGTAATCCCCTAATTTATTATGACCAACTAAAAATAAGAATTAAAGCGAATATCTCAATTAAAAGAGCGCTAGGAATAGTGTCAAGGTATAATAAAACAACAAAATCTGTGAATCTGCGGTGTTTGCAACCTATCGTTAATACTTTCCACGCGGTTATTACTAGTCATACCATAATGCAAAACAGACTTTTTTCAGAAAACAGTCCCAAATTTCAAACTGATTACTGAGCCAACACTAGGCATATTTATACTTATTTTAATTCATTTTTCAATATGGTGATGACATTCGATAATTTTGACATTTTTGAAACATTTTGTGAAATTTTGGAACTGTCGTCTGCGACTGCCGCCGCGGCGTGGGAAGTGTAAAGTGCATTCACGTGGGTGCCTACTTTGACCTGGTAGGTCGTCGTGTTTGCGCCGCTACTCCTGATAAATCTCATCTCATCAAATTGGGTCGGTATAAGGTCGGATTAGAGGTTATTCATGTAGCCATGCGCAATGTACTGCAAAGGGGAATCGCACCCGGCTTATTTTACATTCTTCTTTTCTGAATATCTTAAACACAGTTATTCCCGACAAGATGGCAGCTAATCCGATACGGGGATAATCTGTATACGAGTGCTGTCCACCCGTAACACGACCGATCGCAACTCCGGCTATACTCCAACTTTAACACGACCCAAATTTCCATCGTAAGAACGTATAGCTATGTATATACTTTTAAAATTTCACAAATCTGTTCACATGCACCATTTATACAACCGTACGTTCACACCTTTGTAAACTATTGTTTGTAGAGTTTTGCCTATTAATTTTACTTAGATATTCACAATAAATAGATTCTTCGTCGCCATTATTTGGTCATACACGTGCTTTTAGTAAAATACAATCCAAAATGCAATTATATACGACTCGACCACCATCATCATGATCATTTACTTATTAACTAGACTAAATCCCCTAATCGTCTGCCGATCTATACGGGGATTGTGTTCTTGTAACAATATACCCGTGTATCAAAATTGAATAATTGCTGCCGCGATCACTTACCAATATCTGGTTACAATTAATGCTAAAAAGGGACAAAACCACGCCAAAGAAGTAAATTTCTCTACTAAATAAAAACAAAGTATAACTTCTCTCTGTTTATTCATAAAATACGCATACTTTTTTCTATATAATTGATTAATATACACAGAAAAAAATAAGTGAGTCATTATCGTAAAATGAGTCACTACACGGACAAAATGACTCATTTTGAGCCATAGTGTGTCACTACACGGACAAAATGACTCATTTTTCGATGATGACTCACTTTTTTTCTTTCTGTGTAGGATAGCACTTGCTATTGAATAATTAAGACATCATTATTGGACACATTTGCTTGCACATTTTTAGTCAATACGCAGGGCTCTATACTTGGATAGAAAATCTAAAGGCACTCGATTTCCCCTCCGTAATAGATGGCTTGGACCGCACTGCAAAACTATTACGCACGGGTCATAGATATAAGTGACTTGTACGTAAGTCTTATACGATAGGAGTTACGGTAATATTTTGCATCATACACGTTCAAGCACCCATTCAAATTGAATTGTAATCAATGTACACATTGTTCATTATAATATAGATATATTTTCATTGGTCCTAGATCTATTTCCAATGGTGCTTGCGCGTATGGTGCTGCAAGCTATTTAGCTGGGGAGCGTGCATGGTTTTTCGGTCCCGGTCTGCTGGCACAGGGAGTCATACAGGGTGTCTCCCTTTGCCAGCATACCGGGACCGGGACCCTAAAAATGGGCCTCCGCTCCCCAGCTAATTACGTTCAAGAAGTCACTTATACGTATGAGCCACACGTAATAATTGGCTGTGCGGCCTTCGATAGCATCTAACAATCTTCAACTTTCATCTTCAACCCTTAGGCCTACATCTTTCAATTTTTATAATGATTTTTCTCTCCAACCTCCAGCCAAACTTGCTTTGGTTATTTTGGTAGACATTAAACCAAGTTCAAATTAATAAGTGATACATTGATTAATTGTTCTCAGGGAAATATTATTATCTTATTGAAATTGATTAGCAATTGGTAACGTTTAGTTTAGCTTCAGTGCTTTCCTTTATTATTCATAAGGACCAGATGCCAGGTATGCATTTATAAATCATACATTACAAATATCATATTGTAAAATTTATATTTACCATCTCGTCTTTTCTTCTTCTTCTACTTTTTATTATGATTTTAAAAAGGCGCGTAACATCGTGTGCATAGAGGAGGGTGTGTGTCCAAATATCAGACGATGTAAGGTGTTCCAGTCTAATTTCAAGATACCCGTTTATCTATTTAAATGTCTATGATAGTAGCGGCCCGGCATTGAGTTATTCCAGATAATAATGAACCCCCTATAGAGGACAAATTTGTATTTTATTTTTTAGTCCGGTATTCTATGACTCCCTCTATGAAAAGTATATGGAATTCCACATCAAACTTCAAAAAGGTATGGAATTCCAGATCAAACTTCAAAAAAAGGAATGAATTCCAGATCAAACTTAAGAAAAAGTATGGAATTCCAGATCAAACTTCAAAAAAGTATGGAGTTAGTTGGAAAAAAGTCTGGAATTCCAATGTCCTCTATTTAGGGGGGGGGGGGGGGGGGGGGGGGGGGGGGCGGTCTAAATTTTGAATTCCAAGAACATGTGCAAAAAAGGTATGGAATTCCATTGAAAAATTGGTGGGAAAAGTCTGGAATTCCGATGTTTTCTATTATGGGGGCCGGGGGGGGGGGGGGGGGGGGGTCATTATTATCTGGAATAGCCCATTAGTAGGACTAGGAGGATGGTGCAACTGGTCCGGTTAAGCATATTTCATGACATAAAAGATTATGAGAGATAAAACGGTGAACCTTGTTAAATGGTAACATGGTTGTAATAATAATAATAAATAATAATAATCGGGATTTATATAGCGCCTTTCCAAGATTGATCAAAGCGCTGTAATTTCGCTGCCACTGGCGAATCATCAGAATCAGATCGCATCAACTAGGGTGCTGCCATTTCAGGCGCAAACCTATCCGCACTTAGATTGTAACATCCACCATTTTTTCAATGCAGATCCCCAAAATTCCATAGGTTGAAGGATGTTTTTGATAACCGAAACAACTGATCACCGATTTTGAAAGCAGGGGGAAACCGGAGAACCCGGAGAAAACTTGCATGGATCGTGATTAACCAAATGCACATAAAGCCCGGCCGTGCACAGAATTGAACCCGTACTTCATTGGTGCAAAGGCGAGGGAACTACCGCTGCGCCAACATTCCCATACGTCTGTGTGTCTATTTAGCTTTCTTTATTAATTATATTTTACTTCATATAATAATCATTTATATAGTACTTACAATAAACCATCTTGATATATAGCCAGCTTTTCATGTAACAGTCGAAGTTCATTACGCTACAAGGCCCGCTTAGCAGCGCTATAAATTGCTGCCCTAAAAACCGACACCAAATTTAAAAATTCGCCTTCCATCAAAGCTGGTTGCTATATGTCATAATTCTCGTGTGCAACAAACCGGCTGTATTGCAACGCTCATTGAGTAGTTTAAACGCATGAGCGTGGATGAAATTTGCAACAAAATGGAAACTCACCCATGCAGTTAGCAAGAAGTACCACTCGTACATGCCCCGAATTTAAATATACAACCAGGCAATCCTCTCGTAGTAATTAATAACGCTCCTAAGCGGGCAATGTCATGAGTCAATATGACAATGATGACCCAACGGTTAATATACACAACAAGCAGTGATAAAATACATTAATCATGATATTTCGTCATTGCAAATATCTTTGCAGACACCATTCAAAATATAATAAAGATGTAATTCATAATAACGAGGTATTAAACCATTCTAAAGCAATTTCACGTCATATTGTAAACATTCAATTTAGCAGAAATAGTGGTATTAGACCCAACATGTCTAAGAACTAGAAAGAATGTGAATTATTTCATATTCTATTCACATTTCAATACCGAGTCAGTCATGTTTTATTGACACTAACAACGAGTTTTCGAAATGAATTTTACAATTTTGTAGGTAGACCAGTAGCCTCATACCCTTTTGACCATTTGCCCCAACAAATGACACAGCACTTTGTCGAGATGAAACATTATTCAAGCACGCCTGTGACGTAATACGTTTTACGCCAAAATGTTTCAAAAAATACCACCACTTGTCATGATAATCAATAACTCCAAAACATTTCAGAAAAAAACTAGATTTTTTTTGTTTTTAGCCATTACATAGTTTTCTGTAGCCAGTGAGTATCTTTGAATTTGTAATTATCACGGCGTTCGGGTCCTACAAGTAGACGAGTATCTGTTGATAAAATACGAAATGGTATACTTTGTTATTTGCAAATTCGTAAACTTACATTTTATAACTCTACCAAATAAATACCCGTGATAATGATTTTAGTTAAAGTATTCTTTAAATGATAATATTGATCGCAAATCCAAACCACCAATGTCCCAAGTGAGCAACATGTGCCATTTTATGGTCTTTACAACCACAACCTATGGTTTCAATCATATTTCGGAAAGTTCCTGAGGACACTGCAATAGCACCCATCAAATGCAATATGCATTTAGCATCTAAGATGACTGTACTGCATGTGTATTTACTTAGAGAATAATTACTGCGTAACAACTGTTTTCGCGAATTTGTTGTGAAATAAGAGGTTGATGTTATGGTCTGAGGAATTGTCCCGAAGGGGCGCAGCCCCTGAGGGACACTTCCGAATGAGCATAACAGCAACCGAGTATTTCACAACAAATTCGCGAAAACAGTTGTTAAGCAGTCATTATTCTCATTCATTACTGAAAAAGATGCATATTTATCCAAATCGTTGATTTGTACCGATATAATCTCGCTAATAATTAATTAGTTGTTTTGTTTATTTTGTCCACCCCTGCCCTTCTTAGTTATTGAAACAGTCCGAGTCGGGTCATCCCCTCATTCAACCAATCAGAAATAAGCTTTAATCGTGTTTCCTCATAATTCAATGAATATTCAGTTTAGGGGCGTGAGGCGTTTATTTGATTGGTCGGTCAGTGAGCAAAACAATGGAACACTTTGGCGCAGTACTTTCGGGCAATTATTAGTAACCTGCGCTCGGCGTGCGCGTTCTTATCTAACGATTCATTTTATTGGAGCGCACTTGATACGCAGCTATCGCGATTATTCATGAAGTAATGAATGTTACATATCTATCAATCATATCAAGTACATTAAACATGATCTAAACCCTTCTTCATAAATCGCCCATACTATCTGTGAATTTTCAACAAGTCACTCAAGGAGGGGGCTTTAAAGATCTGGAGAATATCACATGTATAAATACCCTAGTTGCAAATAACTTGGAAAGTAGGTAGAGCGCACGTCAAAACTCGACCGCGCGGCAACCGCCGGTTCCGCCCGGTTGGACCGCATATCATTGTTTAGAACAATAGAAACCGGCTGCAACCGCACGGAACCGGCGGTTTTCGGGCGGTCGAGTTTTGATGTGATCCCTAAGGATGTCAAGTTTCAACACAAGCATGGTAAGTCGTACTGTGCAAATGAAAGCAGTATGCCCATACAATTACAAAATCCTTCATTTCGGACCAGTTGCCCCATAGAACCAGTTGCCACATATTCCCCTATAGTATTTATTGATGGAACGCTGGAAGAAAAGATTGATTCTCTTCCGGGTGGTGAGAGTCGCGAAGCATACTGTACAGCAAGATCAGAAATAATTTGCAAGACAGATTTGTTGGCAAAAAAAATAATTATAAAAACATACCACCGTTTTGAAGTATTCAAAGATTATACAGTCCTCAAAATAAGTAACTGACCAGGTGATAATAAGCTCTCAACTCCAAAACTATAACCCCTACGTAAAAATACTAGACAATAATGTTGTAAGGAAATTTCTTGTCTTTAATTTGAGATATTACACGTGAAGATTGAATGAATATTTACTCAGATATGTGCCCTAAACCAAAACAAAGTCCGTTTTTCATTTTAACATTTCTTTCGTCTACACGCAGCCTCAGACTAGCAACAGGCAGATTATTGATTAACTGGTAGCGACATCTCACTGGTCGATAGTAAGACGGGGATTGGGGATGCATCAATTGATCAAGGCAACCCATACACATACCTGTCACACTGTCCAGCGTGTTCAAATTCCAAGTGTTAAAATGTAAACTGCACTTTGTTCTATCCTTTTCAATGTCGCGTCCTTAATTATTAACCGATCTTAATGAATATTATATCAAGTTAAAGAAGAGAAATTTCTTTACAACTTTATCAATTACTATTTTTATTTATGAGCTATAATTTTAGAGTTATCAGCACATTTATTACCTGGTTAGTTACTTCTTGTGATGACTGTACTTACTCTGACGCCACAGTTTTAATAACATCATAATTTCTGAATTAGTAATGTCGCATAGTACGATCAATTATGACGTCAAATGTGGCACGTTCTTCACTTACGAAATGTGATTAATATTTGATGCTTCTTTTACATTAGTTGTCATGAATTTCGAGGGCTAAGTGCCACTATAGGCCCTATATGTAATAGCTGCCAGTTGTATATATGTTTTTGTAAACTGCGCAATAGCTATGAACTTTATGTAACTCGGAGCAGCTATTGCAGATATGATTTTGTTGTTGATAATACCTTAAAGATACATAATGATCTGGAACACTATCGGTAATAGCTGCCATATACTATATACCTCTGGTGCTATAATGAGGCCCTTGTAAAGACGCAACCCTACACATTGTTTCTCCTCTCCCCTATTTTTGCTCTATCGGGTGTAAAAGCTAGTATGGTTCATATACTCTCAAATGGCAGCCATTGTAGAGCCTTGTGGATCCAAACACTCGATGTGTAAATTGGAAGTGTAAATGCAGAGGTACTATTATTTATTAATTAGGTCTGCCAATGCATGTGCACGGTAAACAATGGAAGTTTGCCATATTTATCTGAACGTAATCATAAAAAAATACTTAAAGGTGCACCATGACTGTCCGTAACATTTCCCATTTGTTATTTTGTCCGTCCATGCTTTTCAAGTACTATTGTTCATCAGAACAAAAGATATGTAGGCTTAAATTCCTGAAAAATGTTAGCAGTTTTTTAATCGCCTATACTTTCTTTATTTTGTAATACACCTAGCACAAAAAAGCAGGTGCTTTGATGTTGGCTAATTCAAAATAGATCCCCATACCTGACTGGTTGAGATAGCACACAGTGGAAAAATTAATCAATGATGCAAATCAATGATATCCCATAGGAAAGTAATGCTAGTGCAACTTTGTTGTCGTTACTTGTGGTTATTGAAATCATCATAACTTCATAACTATCAATTCGATCTTTATGAATGAGGTATCAAACTACGGAGAAGAAATTTGCCCATGTATATCTTAGATTTTTGAAATGGTACGCTTAGCATGGTTGGTTTTACATACATGTATATGGTTCATTACAGTAAGCATGGATCAAGACTAAATGAATATAAGTTCTCTGAAACTATAAATGTGTTTGAAAAGTTACCTTGAACTTGAGGTTTTTTTGGTACTAGAAATAATGCAAACCTTTTTGCACGACTCGAATCAGAATGATGTCGAGGAAAAAGAAGAATACGGTATATGTCAAGGGAGAAACAGTGGTGCACCTTTAAAATGATAACTTCACGGTAATTGGCATGCGTAAATACAATTATGATTATTTCGCTACTGACGTGTGCGATGCGTATTAATCTAATTATAGTAGGAATGAACTGAAGTACTGGTAACCATCAAGTCCTGTTGACAAAAGGAAATTAATTCATTTTCAATAAGTGACTTATTTTACTTAAAACTAATATTGTTATGACCACGAATTCATTTTGTATGTTGGTTTCACGTATCGGCGCTTAAAAGGGCAGAGAGAACATGCCACTTTTTGCGGTTTATGGATTGAAATTAATTCCTTGCTCATATATTCAAATGCGTTTCACCATTGCTTCTGAAATGGAATTCCTAGACTAATACGCCATTGGTTACATTAATACATGTCCGTGAACAGAATGTCAAACATGCTGTACTGGCTTAGGCAGGGGTGCATTGGTAAGAGAAAGCTACGAGAGTCGCAGAATGAATGAATGAATGGATTGTAAATGCACATTACCTCGTGCTGTATTGTGCTGTGTTGTGTTGCGTTACTTTGTTGCGTTGCTTTGTTGTGTTGTGCTTGTGCTGTGCTGTGCTGAGCTGTGCTGTGCTGTGCTGTGTTTGGTTGTGTTGTGTTGTGCTGTGCTGAGCTGTGCTGTGCTGCGTTGTGTTGTGATGTGTTGTGTTGTGCTGTGCTGCGCTGTGCTGCGCTGTGCTGCGCTGTGCTGCGCTGTGCTGCGCTGTGCTGCGCTGTGCTGCGCTGTGCTGCGCTGTGCTGCGCTGTGCTGCGCTGTGCTGCGCTGTGCTGCGCTGTGCTGCGCTGTGCTGCGCTGTGCTGCGCTGTGCTGCGCTGTGCTGCGCTGTGCTGCGCTGTGCTGCGCTGTGCTGCGCTGTGCTGCGCTGTGCTGCGCTGTGCTGCGCTGTGCTGCGCTGTGCTGCGCTGTGCTGCGCTGTGCTGCGCTGTGCTGCGCTGTGCTGCGCTGTGCTGCGCTGTGCTGCGCTGTGCTGCGCTGTGCTGCGCTGTGCTGCGCTGTGCTGCGCTGTGCTGCGCTGTGCTGCGCTGTGCTGTGCTGCGTTATGCTGTGCTGTGCTGTGTGCTGCGCTGTGTTGTGTTGCGTTGTGCTGTGCTGTGTTGTGTTGTGTTGTGCTGTGCTGTGCTGTGCTGTGCTGTGCTGTGCAGTGCTGTGCTGTGCTGTGCAGCGCTATGTTTTGTTGTGTTTTGGTGTGCTGTGTTATGCTGTGCTGTGCTATTTTGATGTGTTTGAATATATGCATATTGGCAGCGGGCAGCTCAAAAATTGATAATACATTATTTCGGGGTTTTTTCTTTTCTCCTAAGTGCATGCTCTAAATAACATCTGCTTACATTTAACATAAATACAAATGTCCTTATGGTTTCGAACCACTGATAACGTTCAAACTGAAATATTGATAAAAGCAATTATTAGTCTTACACTCAGCATAACGAACTCCTTTTCCGTTAACATATCATCTGACAATTCGATCTGGTTTTGATGAATATTAAAAGGGGACAATATGGTACAAGCAAATCTGTATTGCAGAAAATATTATATATAATTAGTACGGTTTACCTACAAATTAAGAATTATAATTGATTATCAATAAAAATGGATGAAATTGTGTCGATATATCAAGGTTAGTATTCCAAGCAAATTGGACAACTTCTATGAAAATTAAAAGTGGATGTTCCGATCACTTTAGCTTTTTTTGCCCATCAACACAATTTTATATTTTTAAACCCATATTTTTCTCATTATTTCTGTAAAATGTTTGACGCAAGATATATCGATTTTAGACGTTATAAACCAAAATACAGTGAATTACTGTTACCTTGCATGTGCCTCTAAAATAAGAACCATAGGAGTTAGGGTCAGAAGTCACAAACTGGTCCAAAAAAATGTTTCACTTCTAATAATGTTGAGGAATGCACCAAATCTGATTAAACGGGACAAAACTTAAGTTTTACATACTTAATGACCCACAAACTATATATCGTTGGAAAGCTTATGATTCAAGGTTTTTCATTTTTGCAAAAAAGAATCAAATTATACAGGGTGTGTAAAATTTGTATAGGGTGGAACATAAAAAAGTTGATCGTTTTTGCTCCTCACAAAATATTTTGATAGTTTGTACAATTAGGGTTTAGCTGAAGATAGTCACCAAAATCAGAACAACCGCAGAAGGTGCTACCAAATTTGCTACCAAAATGTTCACAGGAAAAGTACAGGGTGTCTAAAATTATGATGAAATAATGCATAAAATGAAGGTTTGTATATAATATTCTATGAAATTAAGTTAGCATGGACTATTTAATTTAAAGGAAAATGGTTATCAAAATGAACTACACGAATATCGTTAAAGTTCCTTTTATTTTAAATACAGGGTGGTCAAAAATAGGTCTAAATAGCAAAATTTTCATGAATCTATGAACAATTCTGTGAAGAAACACTTCTGGCTTTTTTAGTTAAATGTTTTACTACCCAGGGTAGAAAAGGACCGAAGAGTCACACAAATGAAATAGAGAGACTGCGATTTGGCCATTGTTTAATCAATAAAATGAATAAAACTGTGTGTTTTTTACATTAAAACACTCCCTGAATTGAACATCATATTCTAGTAGAGAATGTCTAGATAACAATTCAATATTATTATTCATAGTAGCAGGCACATGTTATTAACACATATGAGAAGTTTGAAAACTTTCCTATGTATAATTTTAAAATGGCATCAATTTCAAAAGTTCTAGTTTTCCACTATTTTGTGTAGAAACCTATGGGCTCCTCGTCCACCGGCTCCTCGTCCACCGGTCCCACCCCTGACTCACTCGACGTTTAGATTGATAAGTTCACTGTTGCTAAACATGTGGCTTTAATTCTTTTTTTATTCGGTAGCTGGATAAATTGTCTTTAATATGATACCAAAAATGTTATGTTTTTTTGACAACTTCTATTTAAAATAGAGACACGTATCACGATTTTAAGGGTTTTTTGAAACGATCCCACCTTATTTGATATACCTATTAGTGACCTGTGACCTTATGCAACTCAAATTTTGAAATAGAACTATTTACGGATGACTCTTCATGTAGAATAGAGTTGAAAATCGGGCCAGCAATCGGAACACCTACCTTTATAGGAAAAATGTATTGAAAAACATATGATAAACCAATAAAAATAATTAATTTGAAGAATAGATATTATAAGAACATTTGAGGGAACTTTGATTGATGTGAATAATCGTGTTTGTGAAAGTGTTAAATATATTTGACCCGTCACATCGAAATGAACAAGTTGGAGGCCTGAGTCAATTCTGAATTATTGGTATGACTTGAAAAAAACCACATGTTTAGCTTTGAAATGATACCATATTAAATGTAATCGCACTCAGTAATTACAAGATATGAATTGAAGAAGCATATTTTTTTTCTATTACTTTCTTTATATTTCACCAAATATATTGGCCTCTATCTCAAAACTGTGTTAGCCGACAACATGTCCTTTTTGACGTCACAATAATTATATGATAAGAGGAGTGCTATACGAAATGTCAAAAAGTGCCTTCCCACTGGCATGTGTGTACAATTGTATGGTTCAACAATAGATTATCTGTAAATAACATTTTCATTAAATTGCTTTTTGCTAGAGACGTGTTAATTGCTAAATGCACTGACTTTGTCATTTATATTGATGACTTCTAACAATGTATAAAGGTTGAACTCGAGATTTTTTCCGATTCAATTAACAAATTAATATATAACCGTTTTCGTGGTGTGTTTAGTATTCGGTTACGTTTTAGGGCAATATGCACTTGAGAATTTCAACTTAATCAACTTCATCTGATATTATTCCTTTATAATAACACATCTATAGTTTATCTTCAGTATCATTGATGGTAAATATAGATTGAAAACACTTTCAAAGTCAGAATCAACTGTAATCATTGTCGTTTACGCCAACATAATAGTTTACACGTCAAACGAATGACGCAATGATAGGCACAGATGACGCATAAAATATAAGAACAAAACGGCAAGTAGGAAAACAAATCTCTATTCTGATCTTAATAATACGTAAGCACTTGATTTGATTTTTTTTTAAATTTAAAAATGTATTAATTTATTCAAATGGCTATCAACACCAAAATATAAACAAAACACCAAAGAAGGTCTGGTGAGCAGTGAGGGAGCATTGAAAGCACATAAGAGTACTATCACCACAAGGTGCAGTGCTCCCAACTCAGCAGAACTCTACAAACACAAGAAAATAAAACATACACAGGTATAAGTATAAATAGACAAAAATAAAAATTACAAGAAAGGCAACACACTATACATCATTTTCCTTATAGTGACGCTTAAGATGGGTTTTAAAAATTAGTTTGCTACATGTGGTGAGAGAGTCTCTAATCGATGATGATATAGAAGACCATAGAATTGGGAATTAAACCCAGAGGGTCGGTCTTAGGTGTAATAGATTGTTTGAATGTTAACTTGTTGTGTCTAGGATCAATACTCCACCTGCAAAAAAGAAATACACTGGCATTAGTTGAACAAGAACAAGCAAATGAAACAGAAAGGTAGGTCCTTCTACACGGTTTTTACAATTGTGAGTTCCAAAGTTTTGAGTCTGTCTTCATACGATTGCTCCCCCTACGTTGACAAAGAATCATCCTTGATGCACGATGATGGATTTGTTCAAGTTTTTTTTTAAATCTATACATTTTATAACATCGACATTAGTCAGTTCGCACAAGTATTGCGAATAGGCATTGTATTTAGTATTGTGCATGTTTCGATATATGCTACAGATTCAAATACAGTGTGTCTCAATTTTTTTGCAACGCTTCATTAGGTGATCGTTACTTCCTTAATAAAAGTGGGAATAGAACAATTGAAACAACAAAATAAAGGTTAATTAGTTGGCTAAATGTTGAAGAAAATCGCGTCTTATTCGGTTCAGCAATTACGAAGAAATTAGCGATTACGTAAAAGTAGTGGAAGTTACGATCCCTAATAGGGGCCCAATAGATTCCACCAGATCCCGAATAAAGAGCAGAAAATATTTGTTTTATATCCTTCATCAATATATTTCTTGTTCATTGATTTGTTAAAAGTAGACTCTAAATATTGAGCCAAGCCTAAGTCAACTGTAATACTATAAACCTAAAGAGAACTTTGACACGTAAATCGAGGTCATAGGGTAATAGTAGACTATTTCATTCTCCGAATAGTACCTCTCTCCCTAGACTTTATCCTCCAGTCGTACAATACGCTCCACTGCGTTTGCTGTTGTGACGACTGGAAATGTTCCAGCCCAAATGACGGAGCACTTGTTGACAGCAATTTGCTTACCGCGCGAGCTGCGCCTTGCACAAACACGCGCATTTGTTGGGCGCGCACATTCATGACATACATACATTTATTAAACACGGCTGAATCATGAATAAGTTGATTAATCATGCATTTAAAATCCGTTGTTTTCTTTCGACAGCAAGCATGCACTTTGCAGCTGTTTACATACCGGGTTGTTGGTCAATATTTTACGATGTACATATTTTCACATACCTAATAGAAGGAAGAAACTCCCAAACCTAAGTTTTAAAAGGCCTGCTGCTGCGCTGTCCCATGTTTTTCATTCTTTTTTCCATAGAGAATTAAATCAATGAAAGATTTCCAATATCGGCCGGTAAAAAGATATAATTCGTACCGATGTGGCAGTAGGCCGTTCGCAGCTGCAGCGGGCATGCAAAAGTCTGATACTTTTAAGATTAAGAGTTTTAAATACCAGCTGGATGCATGGGCTGCTGCTGTACTGTTGGATCATCAAGCACTTTTGGTCACGATTGGCTCTGTCATTACAACATGATCATAGTATTATTATAACTATTACTAGTATCTGTACCAGACCACCCCTCTAATACCATGAATACTACTACTCACATACATACATGAATTGATAACGAAATATCGGAAATATTTAAAACAAATAAATAAATAAATGTCCTAAAAAAAATTATAATAAATAAAAAAATGTCCCAATAATTCTTTTTATCAACACACTAATTTCAACAACAACAAAAAATGCTGGTTTGTTTAAAAATTGTTAATTTATGGAATGTATGTTTTGCATAAAAGATAGGCCTAATATGAATTTCAATTTTTAATCAAATCAACTTATTTTATATTGAGTTTGAGTGCGTACCTTCATCATAGGCTGAGCAGGATAGTGTTGATGGAGCAAGAAGGCAGGATATAGGATTAAGACTAAGTAGACTTAATAGGAGGGTACGAAGCCGGCATAGGAAGGTGTAGGAGGCTGGCACAGGCAGGATGTATGAAGGCCTACAGTACAGATCTGGCGTAGAGTGTCGTACAGGTGCAGTAAGATGTATGGACATGTGGCGCAGGAATGTGTACAAAGATAGCGCAGGAACAGGAAGGCGTTAGCGCAGGAAAGCGTAAGTGCATGAAGGTGTACGAAACTGGCACAGGAAGGCGTACCAAGCTGGTGGAGGAGGCTTCGTACAGAGCTGATGCACTTACTAGGCCTACAAAGCTGGCCCAGGAGGCCCGTACAAAGCTGGCGCAGGAAAGCGTGCAATACGAAGGTAGCGCAGGAAAGCGTAAAGGTATCGTAGGAAAGCGTAACTTGTATCGCAGGAAAGCGCAAAGGTATCGCAGGAAAGCGTAAAGGTATCGCAGGAAAAGCGCAAAGGTATCGCAGGATAGCGCAAAGGTATCGCAGGAAAGCGTACAAAGGTATCGCAGGAAAACGTACAAAGGTAGCGCTGGAAGGCGTTCGAAGGTAGCGCCGAAGGCGTACGAAGGAATGCAGGAAGGCGAACGAAGGAGTGCAAGAAAGCGTACAAATGGCACAGGAGGAAGCCTGCATGAAGAGCATGAAGCCGCTACACAAATCTGTGGAGGTTATTATGAATGGCATAAATTGACTGACATAGCCTATATAGGGCATATTTTAATAACTAATAATAGTAAACTATCAATATCATGGTATCTGTGGAAAAGTAGGCCTAAAAGTGTCTCCCTCTCTAGCTCTAGGCTTAAAAAAGGGTCTCCCTAGTCCCTACCCTAGACCTTTTTTTATTAAGGCCAGCCTAATTTAGCCTAAGCTATACATCATGTAAATGTATGAACTATTACTAGGCCTAGTAAAATTACACAAAAGTACTGACCAGTGACCTCGTAAGACGTAGTCGTAAAGCCTAGGCTAGGCACAACAACACTCATATCCTCATGTTGTCAATTGTCAAAGTAGGAGAATCATCTGGCCGGCCGGTACAACAATCGATTAAAAATTAAGTACAGCTTTAAAAAAAAAGACTACCGCTTGTTTCATCAATGAACGAGAGCAGCGGTCGCTCAACTCACAGCACTGAACGTCGAACTAGGATATGTATGCCTAGAATTTGTTGTTTAATTATCGAGGAACAACATACACCTCCCTGAACATGATATTATCCGGCAGAATTCTGTTGATTTTAACGCTGATCGTAAATAAAATCTGCTGTAAAATGTAAACAAACAGGATGACCGTAAAATCTGCACCATCTGGGATCTGCTGACTACTTCGCGAAGAGTGTGTGGTTGAGGAGGCACGGGATTGGTTAGAGTTTGTGTTTTATTGTACTCTTTCTTTACAGAAGAGGCTTCTTTTAGGTGAATAACTTCCCCAAAATCAATCGTTTTACTCTTTACTAATCGCAATCATCAACCTCTGCTGAATCATCACCCCGCCGGCGCCGCGTCATGCCGGCAGATCTGCGTGGCAAGTGACATGCATATTCATTTATGTAAATAAAATCACAATTCCGATTTTATTTTGCTCCTTCTATTTTCACGCTTTGTGACCAGTCCCCAAGTGGAGGATCGCGCTATGCATTCTGGGTATATTAGTTCAGCGGGTGCGGGACGACACTTCGAGGACTGGTGGAACTTGTCTACCTCTCTCGCTCGTCAATAGCATTTTTGGTCTTCTTGCCTAATGGTGAGACTATTTTTGATCATGTGACACACTTTTAACCAATTAATGAACAGAAATATAGTGATGAAGGATATATTAGATTTTATAGGAATTGTTTTTCCTGCTCGCGGTAATTTTCATGAGGATTAACGATTAAGTAATATTTTAATATGTTGTATAAAACAAACATGCTCTAAATTTGGTAAACGGTGCATATTATCTCCCCTCTGTGACTGTAGAATTACTATTTTCCCTCGAACTCCAATCTCTGGAAAATACAAGGCCCATGATCTCCAATTACTTCGGGGAGCTATTTTACACCAATTCCCTCATGAGCTTTACATATTTGGATACTAAATATTGGGCGTGATTAGCAATTTTAAAATTGAGTACACACATACATGTATTGGAGTATTAAGCATTGCTGCTAATGCAATGGCATTTTAATAGCTCTACGTCCCCCATATTTACTATATTTTATTAGTCCCATCTAATCAAAAGCGACTTTGTCCTCAAGAGGTGCCCTTGTTTCGGATCTTTGCGTTTTGCATTTGGTTGGAATATTTCAGAGGGGGATGGCCACTAAATTGCCCTGCCTCGGCCCCTTACGGCATATAACCCTAAAGGGGTCACACTACTTAATTGAGCTCCATAGGGATATGTACAAAAACACTGATATAAAACTCTGTGTTAGACCACTAAATTGCGAAATTGGACCTTGTAGAGTGATTTTTTCTGAAAGATGATCACATTTTCTCACCAAAAAGTAAAAAATAATGATTTTTCAAAATACGCCCATACATCTCTGACGAGCTTGGAAATGCCGCCGTAATCGTCAATGTTTCCAGTCAAAAACACAAATTTGAAAGATCTCTCAAAATTTATCTAGATGATATTCACAGTTTATATAGTCAGGGTGCATATAGGTGATATCCCTTTAATCATAATTAATCAAAAATCATAGGCATTTACGCAATTGTATTACCGTCAAGTTTTTTTAATTGAGGATTTTGCAATGCATATTTTCCAATTCTAGTTTTAAACACCGCCCTTAAGGGTAGTGGATACCCCATTTGGTGTAGTGCACCCTTAAGGAAATTGATATTGTGCTGAATGTACTTGAAATGTATTGGAATAGTTACCTTGAATCCTTTGGAATATTTTGTGATCATTTTAATGATATTTCCATGTTGTTATAATTATTTATGAGAGAAAATTGCCATGTATGTATACCTGCTATCTACTGAAGATAGCAAAATTAACATAGCAATATTACATTTTGTGAGGACAGCTACAATCCTTTTTAAAAGAAATACTTGTCAGGACAGCGTTCATCCTTTTTTTAAGAAATTCTTGTTGTATTGAATGTCGGGGTGTGTTTGTACTGACAGGGGTAGGGTACATGCACTGTGTTGTTGTACACAAATAATCAAAATAGATTCCAAAATGATAACGTTGGTGACTTTCCCCACCAATGTTCAAATTTGATGAATTAATCTACAAAATAACAGAGCAGATGTACACTTAATCAGGTCAGACTTTGTTTATCATTTAACTTACCTGTTAAATGGTTTTGCCTCCAGAATGCAGGCATTATACACAATACCTTCATGGATGTGACCCTCACAACTAACAATAGTTCTACAACTTGAGCTTCACTTACATGTAGTAACACTACATAAGCTTAAGCCTACTCCATCCATCATCAATGCATGGAATTTAAAAAAAATAAATAAAAAAAATAAGCTTACTTCATAGATTGTTTCAAATGTGGCCAAATTTTACTCAAGGCTTCATAGTAAGTTACTTTTATGCTCCGTATCACCCCCACCCCGATAAAGTGCTTACTTGACATTTTTTACCCAAGTGGTGCACCTTAAAACTGTGCAGGACTGCTGAATTTGATCCGACATTGTCCGGTCAGCTGAGATGAAAGGCAGCGTTTTGTTTAAAAATCATCATTTTCTCTCTAAATAGCATAGAATTACAGTTTCCAATAAGCTTACTTACAAAACACATCAACATAGGTCATAATTAAGGCAACAATTGGATCGAAACAATCTTATTCTGGTTGAAAAATCCTTGTTTACAATATTTGTCTCGAATAAAATTCAAAACAGCTGATATCTGACCTAATTTTACTTAATAACGGGGTCAAGGGTCAAATATGGCTGAATTCCTTTAAGGGATCACACTACTAAATAGAGCTCCATAGGGATATGTACAAAAACACTGATATAAAACTCTGTGTTAGACCACTAAATGGCGAAATTAGAACTTGTAGAGTGATTTTTTCTGAAAGATGATCACATTTTCTCACCAAAAAGTGAAAAAAGGTAGGTGAACCTGCTCGATTTTTCAAAATATGCCAATGGAGTTGACTACCTCTCTGACGAGCTTGGAAATGCCGCCGTAATCGTCAATGCTTCCAGTAAAAAACACAAATTTGAAAGATCTCTCAACATTTATCTAGATGATATTCACAGTTTATAGTCAGGGTGCATGTAGGTGATGTCCCATTAATCATAATTAATCAAGAATCATAGGCATTTACGCAATTGTATTACCGTCAAGTTTTTTTAATTGAGGATTTTGCTGCCATGCATATTTTCCAATTCTAGTTTTAAGCACCGCCCTTAAGGGTAGGGGATACCCCATTTAGTGTAGTGCACCCTAACGTGGTTTTAAGCTGTGGCCTTGGTGTTCTATCTTAAATTTTGTGATTGGCCATATTAATATTCATGCCCGATATTCGTCCAATTGGGTGGCGCGTTTTATTGTATACTAAAGCAGGGTGTATTGTTTACTAAAGCATGGTGTATTGTTTACTAAAGCATGGTGTATTGCATTATTGTATACTAAAGCATGGTGAATTCTTTACTAAAGCATGGTATGACTATTCCAGCTCATCCCACGTATCAATAAAGTTATTTAAAGTAAATGTTGTAGTTTCTTGTCTACAGTACGTATAGTTAAACCTTCTGAGGACAATTATGGTATCTCATTCAAATTACCTCAAAATAGATAGCATAACAAGAACATAAAGTGAAAGCATAGTAAGTAGATTTGGAGAAATGCGCGGTAATGAGGCACTTATCAAAATCTAGGTCAAATACTAGTTTGCACATTCAGACGGCTCTGGCGATAGAATGAACAATTAATAATAAATTGTTGAAATACTTACCATTTTATTGCATTTTTGTAAAGAGAATTTGTAGTTCAAATAAGTAAGTAGACAAATCGAACGTGTATTAAAATAAAATATCTCTTCATTGGATTCTAGCGCGCGACACCGTTACTGTGGTATGGTACATAAAGTATTATTTGAATAAGGACTGATAGTCGCGTGAAGGACTTTTAAAGAGACTTGTACAAGTAGTCAGGTGATAAACCATAACGATTTTTTTTCAAGTCTGCAAACTTAGATGCTTCGTCGACGTTTTAGTAACGTCTATACTGTTCAACTCCAAATGCACCCAATTATGAGCCATGTTGTTGGGAAAAGCACATCACGAGTTAGACGCGTGTTTAAAACCCTTTGAACCTGACGCGCCGGTTTACAGGCTTGACTGAGTCTGTACCGTAAACCCGACGCACTGGTTTAGCTTTGTCTGCGTCATTACGTGTGCACCAAAATACCCGGTAAAGCCGCTCCACCAACGCACGTAGCATGCCCAGATGGGTTTATTTACGTATTTGCTAAACGACTGGAGAAGCTAGACAAAGTGGGTTAAAAGCTCAAACCCCTATGTGTTTACAACAGCGAGTGTTTTTTGGTGTTTTTCGTATGTTGATTCGCGTCGAAAATTCATGGAAATATGGCGTGGGGGTATACTTCGAGGCAAGGTTTGAACATGCTGGATGAAAGTGATACTGCTAAGTATTGATGACGGAATCGACATTGACGAATGCCATAAATGTTCATGTACATTTGCGGTAATGTACATGTACAGGTGATAAAGACGTGAGTTTTGGGGTGCGAAATGTCGCAATTTTTTTGTTTAGTTTGTCCTGAAAGCACTATCAAAGTAAACTGTTATTGTTTTTATGTGATTTATAATATTACAGATGATTCTGAACAAGTTTAGTATTGTTTTATTCATTTCCAGCAAAAGTCAATATTTTGTGTGTTACCTCCGGGAAGGCTAGGGTGAGCGGTACACACTGACCGGGACGGCTAGGGTTCAAAGGGTTAATTAAGTTAAACTTTTTTATCTCGAGAATTGTGTTTAGTTAAACGACGTGGTTAAAGTCAAAATTAAACGTGTGTGTAGCCTAAAACTGTGTTTGAATACGTATGAGAATATGGCCCTTCAACAAGCAGGGAAATTCACAATTTCCGTCGAAATGTAGGTGATCCGATCCTGACCCATTTTCCCCAATGAGGTTAACTATACCACACGGAGACGCATCCTAAATACATTGTTATTGCAACATTTTTATTATTATTTTTTTATTATTATTAATTATTATAAGGATTTATATAGCGCATTTCCAACAAAAAAAGACCAATGTATACATATGTATAAAAGAAATGCATTTAAAAAGTGATAAAAACCACTAAAAGACCACTATATATGTGATGCGATCTGTGAAAACCCGCCACATGGTGGCATTTTTCATATTGGAGATATTTATATCATAAGAAAGCTAAAACTGTGCTGATTACAGAACTGTTTCGATCATTTTTCTACGATCACTACAAAAAAAGTTATGAGTGAATGATGATTGAGATGTCACCAAAAGCTACAAAACAAGAAATCATGAAAACAGGCCAAAAAGATACATAATTCAATATAATAACATTATAAGGTTAATAATAAAAGGGACTTAAGTAAGTTTGTCAAGGTGAAATTTCATGAAAGATGATGACACAAAGTACTGGAAACTAATTTTCTTTAAACAAATCTAAAAAAAAGAAAAAAGTTTTTTTATTTTTTAATTTTTTAATTTTTAATTTTACCCATAATCCCTACTTCACATTTTGCGACATCCGACGGGTTTTCTCAGATCGCATCGCATATATACAATAAATGTGTAAAAAATAAATAAAAATAGGGCTGAATTATTCAACAGGGAACAGATGAGTTTTTAAAAGCTTTTTAAAACGTTTCACATTTGGAGCGGCACGCACAGAACTGGGTACATGTAGGTCATTCCACATTCTTGGTCCTAAAGCAGAAAATGATTTATCCCAAATGATCTTTTAGTTTTGGGGATGACAGGACGTGTAGGATCCTGAGATGACCTAAGCCCTTGACGGCCTGAGTTATAAACGTTTAGTAAAGCCTGTATAAGTTGGTGACGAACCATTCATACAATTGTACACATGCACCAAGATCTTGAATTCAATCCTCTGCTGTTTTCATATCTTGAGCTGTAACTACATCGTGCTTCTCATTGACAAACCTACGGATATACGCTTTCATTGGAGCAATTTTCCTATCGCAAATATCCTTCCCTGATTGTGGGTCGGAGAAATCATATCGTGCAATGGTAATTCCATCTCTTTTACCAATCTGTGGTAAGGCTAACAGAAGCTGGCTGCTATGGTAGCAGACAGCATTGTCACTCTTTAAGAACGCTTTAGAAACATCTTCATTTTGATTCTTCACATGTTTCAGAACATCTTCAATGATTGATGAAACAGCATACCAATTCTGAGTACAAGAATTATAGGAGTGTACATAACACTCTAATTCCAATTTGCCTGATCTTGCGATCACACACGCTACATGCCAACTACGGCCACGTTTTCCAAAAAAATCAGACATTTGCTCTCTAAATCTAGTAGGTAAAAACTTCATCGCCCAGTCCATGACAAGCATGATGCTTTTGTCATCCATTGAGTTTAGAACATCGTGTTTTGCGGATTCTTGGTTGTATGTTCTAAGAATATGAGCTTTCCATGCACCGACATCTGACTTTGCAATGTCAAACTCATGAAGAAGTTTAAGTGCGGTGGGTAGGTGGGGTGGGGTGTTGAAAACATTGGCTGATGATGCTACTCAGTGATAATCCTTACAGGTATATATAGTTTCGGTGCGTGATGTAAAGCGCTAGGGTTTACTCCCTATAACATAACCCTGTTGCTTGACACTCCGTTTTAAGGGGTGGTGGAGTGGGTTGTGTTGGGTTGGGGTTGGTTGGGGTGTTGTGGTGTGGGGTGAGTGGTGTAGGGGTAGTGGTATATTTGAGTGGGTGGCCCGAGAAAACAATCCGTTATTTAACTTAACGATCAACAAGGCATCTATTTTAGTGCAATTCAGATAATGTATTGACAAAAACACCCCTCCAATAAAATGGTTTGACCTATAAACAATGATTAATGACATAAAAGGACTATGTTGGCCCTACTTTGTGTCCAAGGAGTAATTGCATTTGAATAAAAAAATTATTACACAAACCATTTGAAGAAAACTCAGCATAATTACAAATGTGTATTTTTATACTTTTACAAAACTGCTTTTCTTTTTGAGGTTGGTTTATACTGAATCAGAGGGGATACCATTATTTTGACTTTTAAATTTGATTAAGCAATGATATAAATAGATTATATGTTAGAATTTAAAAAATTAAAAAATATGAAAAAAAGTTGTTGTTTTTTAATCAAATTTTGTCCAATAATTGCATTTTTTAAAGTTTCCTGAAAACACGAAAATAGGAAAACACCCCTTTGAAAAAATAGACTAACCCAATAACTTTTTCCACACATCTTATCATATTTACAAAGCGGAGGGTACTTATTTACCTCATGAGAGTTTGATTTTCATTGGCAGTACCTTTCTGTTCGTTTGGACTCATCCAATGTACTACTTTTATTACTTTTTCTTATATAATTGCCGTTCGTTCCAGGGGGGGGGGGGGGGGGGGCACATTTAGGGGGGGGGGGGGGTCATGAATCTTAGCCTATGGGGGTCGGAGATTTTTTGTAATTTCACCACTGGTCATAACTTGGGGCACTCGCTCAATATACAAAATATGAACCAAATATGCCAACCTTCGTGTTCCTCCTCCCTGCATGAGTCTACCAGAATATCCTTCTTAAACCGTCTTTGATAGGGCAATCACAGAGCCACCGATACTCAGGTGAAGATCGAGTGTAGATACAGCATTTGCAAGCCTAGGTGAGACAATCACGAACAGTTCGTTTAGAATCATTTAGCTTTAATTTGTTTGCACGCATCCATGATCGTATCTTAGCAATGCAATTGGTCATGTTAAGTTTAGCAGCAGCTTAACATTTGTGTTTGATCCGGTGATTTTCATGATAGAAAACACTTCACATTTGATAATGACGGACACAAACTGCCAGGGAGGTAGACCGCTTTTGATTCACCACTTTTTACTTAGAAAAAGGAAATATTTGTCATGTGAAAAATATCTTTCTACTGATACCAACATCTCAAGTTTTATGAGAAAAGTTCGATCGGGTCACCCGCTTTTAGGTAAACATTTCCATATACAGCTTGTTGGTGTGAGTAAATACATCGATGGTTCTTGAATGAGAATAGACGGCAATGTAAATTATTATTTTATTTATTTTTCGAAGAATTTACAGAATTCCGTATAGCAGAATGGGGCGATCGAACTTCTGTTTTTTTATGATATACATAAACTACTTCCTATTTGTTGTCAATAAACATGGCGTGGTGATATATAGGTTAAATATCGTAGCGGTTTCACTTTGTAAGCCACGACGACTTACTGTCTGTTAATCTAATGACAAATAACCTTTACCAAAATATGAACATGGATTAATTTGTCCATTAAAGCAACTTTGTATGTCATTTACTTTGTCATTTGGCTGATGCGCACTGGTTGTGTTATTCGTAGTCGGCACCCAACCCTATTTCGGGATAAATGACGCATGTGTTCGTGTCAAGTTGAAAGCGACATAAAATAAATATGCAATGTCTTGGAATAATAAACATAACGATGGTTTCAATTTGTCTATATATAAATACAACCAGTCTCGGCCATCCTTCCACGATTCAACGAAATCTAGACTATACTCAATTGCTGGTATTATTTTGTAGCTGGGTTGTTTTCGTCGCGATTAATGTGGGGTATAAGTGGGTATTTGTTACCTCTTGCGACATACAGATTCCACAACACTAATTGATTGTAGTCCGTCGACGACAATCGGATTTTCTCTCTATTTTAGACGCCTGTTGTCCAATCATAATCATAGTAATTAAAGTTGGAATCTAATCCTGATTTTATGACTAACATCTATTACCATAGTGCAAAAAAGAGATATTTTCAGTCCATTTTGTAGGATTTTGGCTTATTTTGATCGTTCAGGTTCTGTCAACACTGCTCAATTTTGTTGATGATAAATGAGAGGGATACACAAGCTATCCAAAATGTCATACTTATTTCTTGGAACTCTCAGGGTTACCCTTTCAATGACCACAAATATCATAAACTCCAGTCGCTTTATAAGCGAGGAAATTGTCATTTTGTAACACCCCTTTAAAGGGAAGCGGTCATGGTGAGGATTCTAACGAAAATTGAACAGCGCGCCGCGACTATTTGAATCTAAACAAGTTGGACATTGGCGCAGTCTGTAATTGTTCTACGTATGTTTACATGCAAGCGGTATTGTGTGCGACTATACAACAATCTCTTAACCCAATGTGGACGGCGCGCTCAATCAACCATCCTTCATTTGATTGAACGCATTTTCTATCGTATGATGTAAGTGATGTATTAGTTATGAGCTAAGGTTTAGCTGGTACAAAATCGTCGTCAGCAGTTTCTTTTCCTCACCATGCGCTATTCCCTTTAACATGTTAAAGTATATAGGAAACCTATCTCAGTGGCTTGAAATCGACATGGTTACAATATCCATAGTCGTCTACATTAGCTTACAGCAATGGTGCTAAGTGTGCATTTACCACTGCCTGCATCTTATACTGTGACGATTGGTAGGGAAATAGTGTTCTGCAGCTCACACGGTTACTGATACCGATTGTATGGAGCGCGTGTAAAAGTTAATCAACGAAGAATTGTATACGGGGCGTATTTATAAGCGTAGGCATCCGCAAACGGGGTTGTGGGTGTGAAGTGTCAACCTCCCTATGCGACTCACATGGTTTACGTAATGTGGAACGCATGGAACTTTCACAAATCGCGCGAAGTGTTGTTGATGAAAGATCATGCGCAGTATCTGTACACATCGTTAACACTGGATAACACGGCCGAATGCACCAAATTGGCGTTACTTACTAGAGAGGGAAGCTACCTCGCTAGTACTTATGCCCATTTAGCAGCAGCGTAAATTACTAGCGATGTAATTTTGAGATCAAAACTGGCGAATAAGATCAGAATAGTAACTAGCGAGGTAAATATCCATATAAATAAACATCGTCCCACTTAAACAATATTTGTCGCATGCGCCAAATGTTTACCATAATATCAGAGAGAAAAACAATGACGTTACTGGTTTGCCGTAAAATAAAAAGTGTGTCGTCAGTTAACTACGTCACTCCCTAGAGATTGCGATATTTGGCGATATTAAGACATAAGGCATATTAACCATGATAAAACAACTCTGCTAATGTTACAAATACTACGTTGTTGACCAAGAAATCATATTTTACCCATGAGTAGCAATTACAACCTGCATCACTCAATAATTATAGAGTCAACTTGTATTACATATCCAGTGTTTAGAGCTATATGGCCTATCTACGAGGGTCATTCAATAAGTTCTACCTTCTACCTCATAACTTTATTATTATATAAGCCAGTCTTATCAAATATCACACAATTGTAGATTAGGTCATGTTTCTAACTTTTATACATATCAAAAACAAGTATGTATTTGTGATTTTATAACAGTGGACTGTTAACATGACCGTATAATTGTGTTTCTTGCAGCATACATGATAATGTTATGCCTTATCAATTTCATGGCATAGATAATAATATAAAAACAAGACCTATTAAACCGTAGTCGATAGTTACTTAACTTTGTGTACACAAAACATTTAAATCCATGTGTTGCTATCGTAGCTATAACACTCAGTTTTTCTGAGCAACTTATGATGTTTTAATGAAAGGAATGTGTTTTTGAATGATGCCTTGTAGGGGGAGAAACACATGATCGCTCACTGCACAAAAACAGAAAAACACACAATAACACTGATACGATCTTCGTTGTGTTCTGAACACTTGGTATGTTTACACGGACGGCAGTTGTTTTAAAACATTACTTACCGTCCGTGTAAACGTTGAAACGTCGATCGTATCCTTTCATGATGATAATTTGAATTGATTTAATTTTAAAAGACGCAGAGTTCTTCATCATCTACTGAAAGAGTTTTCATTTTGATTTGAACTTTTATTAATATCGACGTGTTTATTTTCCTAACGTAGTTATTTAATTAACTACAATAGCTTTCAAATTGAGTAACTATCATGCATCATTGAACTCAGAATAAGCTTTGGTACCAGTAAGTGATATTACCGATTTTCAAAAGCATTTGATTACATGTAGGTATTAACCCTCTGAGCACTACATGCCTATCTAACAACGTTTATGATCGGTTAATTGTAAGATATACTCATTTGAATAACCAATTAAAACACTGCTTCCGTTTATACTCTGCAAGATCTCATGTTTAGAATATATCTTTATGGGCGGTAACACATAACGTCAGCCTGCTTCGATAATTGCCTAACTCATTTTTTCTAGTTCTTAGAAAATAACAAAAGTATGAAACCTGTTACCTTTGTACCTGTTACTCATTTTGCATTATTGATGGATGGATATTCATTATGTGGAATGATGCTTGTATTGTTGATGTGACTTGGATTAGTGCATCCATGCACGCCAAGAGGATTGGCGTGCAATTGGCGTGCATGGATGCACTAATCCAAGTCATATAGAAACGGATGAACACAGCCATACAATAATTTGATTAATTCCATGGATTTGTCAATGCAAATTCAATAATGCAAAATGAGTAACATGTTAGAGTGGTTTGGTGGCCTTTTTGCAACAAATCTCTTCATTTATCAACACTTTTGATTGGTCAATGACTTAGGTATTATAACAGCATGTGCATAATGTAATGAAGTCACGATTTATGCAAAAAACTCAATTTTGCTGAAAAGTGAGTTAGGCAATTATCGAAGCAGGCTGACGATAAGAAGTGAAAGAAAACTTTCTATTTTGGAGGTCTTAATGTGTCCGTGTATACTTATCTGCGTGTACTTTGCGTGTGATTAAATCCGTACACATTGGGGGAAATACAGTCATCAAAAAAGTAACTATACATATAATAAATGGGCTTCTAACTCTAAAAATATATATCCTCCCTAAATATATTAAATAATAAAGTTGTTTAAAAATTTATCTTCTTTAATATGAGATATTGCACGCTAGGATCAGGTGATTATCAAAGAAAGTGACACTCCATAATGTAAGGTGCAGTCCGTTTTTCATTTTCACATTTTTATTCTCTACACGCGGACCCATCTACGGGTTTCTTATCGAATACCGGTGGTGTAGATGCATGCACAGGTTAGACGGTTGGCCGTATTGTTCCCATGGATCAAGTCACACACACGCTACCTGTCATACCACGAAATTGTGACTTTACCTTACATTTTGGATTGTCACTTCTTCAATATTTAACCGATCGTAGCATGCAATATCTCATATAAAACAATATACATTTCTCAACAACTATATAATTTAATGTTTTTAGGTATAGATATATATTTTAAGAGTTAAAAGCCCATTTATTACCTGTTAATTATCTGCATGTTATTAAAATCGAGCTTTGTGCCAAACATGGAGGTGAATGATTTGTTGAGGTTTTTTTTTCTTCAAAATAGGTAATTTTTGTCAAACTTGGAATTTACCACTTTTACAAAAGAATCCATATTTTCTGTCAAATCGTCCAATTTTTAAAATTCAAAATTCCGAAGAAAGCTAAAATGTATATGTTGGAATCATATATAAGCACTTTGACCAATTATAACAGTGGTTTTCATAGCTAAATAGGTACAGCTTTCCCGGTATATATAATTATGGGACACACTGTATTGATTCGGTATTTAGTGTTTTGATAGTATCTCCACTAATGCAAAATAATTAAATGAATTAAATCTTACAAATGCACTTTAATATTGCTTCTCCGAGGTTCGTTATTAAACATTTAAATTGCTTTTTAAAACATCATGAAGTAAACGTTAATATGTAACATTAAATACTATAATTATAAATCATAGTTGATGCTTCCCGCTGTCAGTACGCGATTTATTAGTATACATGTACATACGGCTGCGTGCACCAATGGCGAGTAGCTGAAGAATAGCGCTACCTCGCTAGTAATTGAGGCGTAACCCATAATTTTGAGAGCACCAAATGGGAGTAAGTTACTAGGCTAGTAACTTGCGGGTAATGTACGCTAAATCTTATACCTGACCGGACCCAAGAGTAAGTTAAAGCATAACATAATTAGTTTTATGCTGCAACTAAACGACAATTTCTTATTTGCCCGATGGACGATTACATAGATATGAATGATGATCAATGGGAGGTTTTTATCATGTAATTTATGATCAACTTGTGTATATCATTTATACTCAATTAATTTATTAATTATTTGACATGAAATCAAATAAATAAATAAATATGTCTATTGAATGAATATTATAAATAGATTTATTATAAAATACATTAAAAGTAGGCCTAAATAAAAAAAAGATGAATATAAATTGATAATAAATACACATGTAATAATTCGATTGATTAATGTCAATACCTGGGCCACCAAACTGTTTGTAGCTCATAGAAATTGACATAAATGATTTCATTAAAGTCACCATCATTTTTTGGGGGGAAACTAAGAAAAAAAGGCAATCACGGGAATCGAACCCGTGATCTACGTTTATAAAAGCCAGAATCACAATAAAACGCCACAGAGATTTGACTCTAGATAGCTTTATTATTTAACCATTGATCCATTTTTTACAACGGACGGATTTTTATCGTGAATTTGTTGCCATTTTATACTATTTTGTATGTTGTGTTTGTAATATAATAATGGTCCTTATTTTTGTAAGAATGGTAAGAAATTGTGAAATTTTTGAACACAAACAATGGCGTCATTTTCATTGCTCGACTGGTAGACGCGGTGGTACGTGTTGCATTATTCATTGTATTTAAATAAACGTTTGACGTAGCGACTGACGACACATTTTTAATATTACGGAGGACCATCCACGTCAGAATTTAACAGTTAAGTATAGTTAAACATTTGGCATATGCGACAAATATTTTGTAAGGGGACGATGCTGATTAATGTGGATATTTACCTCCCTAGTTACTATTCTGGTGTTTCTCGCCGGATATGCTCTCAGATTTACATCGTTAGAAAGTTACGCTACAGTTAGGGCATAGCTACTACCTCCCTATTAAGTTACGCCAGTTTGGTGCACTCGGCCGATAGCGTATGTCATTTCATTGTGGGTATCAAGTAATTTATAAAAAATCGCTCAACCAGAACAACGTGAAGAGATACACCAAGACTTTCTAAAGATACTGATGGGTTGGCTGCCTTAACCTCATTTGAAACGAAAATAATACCATCCTACTGAATATCATTTTCATCATTTATAGAAATTTCTGTAGCAAACAGCTGTCCAAAACACAATATTATCGATTATTCAAAACTTACAAATCATCATTATCCCTATAATATCAAAGTTTTTATACAAGAATGAAAAAACACCTGTATTTTAACAAAGACGGTTGTATACTACTGAAAACAAATAGTTTATGACCCGATTTTGACGTAGCGTTCCTAAATCCACATCGTCCACCAAACCCCTGATTTCGTTAGTTTAACAATCTGCATATTTCTATTCCGTCAAAACAACTGTTTGTATTATAAATCTGTATTAAGGAAGAAATCATCAGAAATTATTAGTTCATAGTTTTATCCGCTGATATTTGAATATCGTAGAGGTATTTGAATAATAACTGATGATTCAATTATCATTTCATCAACTCATTACGCTACAAGGCCCGCTTAACAGCGCTATAAATTGTTGCCCTAAAAACCGGCAACAAATTTAAATATTCGCCTTCCATCAAAGCTGGTTGCTATAAATGACATAATTCTCGTGTGCAACCAACCGGCTGTATTGCAATGCCCGTTGAGTAGTTTAAACGCTTGAGCATGGATGTAATTTGCAACATAATGAAAATGCACCCATGCAGTTAGCAAGAAGTACTGCTCGAATTTAAATATACAACCAGGTAATCCTTTCGTAGTAATTGATAACAATAGGTTTACTAGACCGAATTGATAGCGCTCCTAAGCAGGCAATTTATGTTATGTGACGAATGACCATTTGACCATTATGGCGTAACAAGGAAAAACCCATACTGTAGTTCGGAATAAAGCCAAATCGGAATTTTACAAATCTGTATTACGGAGAGAATAAGTCGCCACGCCACCTGGACCATGTGGATAGAGTTGAAGGTAGTCTCGATGACAGAGTATACATCATACATATCATCATATCCTTGTAAAGTAATCTACCATTTACGAGGAGATATATACAGGCTGTAACAAAAAAAGTTATACAGTTTTGAAAAAAATATTAAAAATATCTTCCGTCAAATTTCTGTTTTGAGGTTTAATGGCCTGCAAGGGGAATTTTCTTAGCTTTCGAATAAGCTTTGTTTCATGACAATCGATGGTCGGTAAGCAGAGATATGATCAATTGTCTAAAGTAGTCATGAAATCACCTGGGCCACTTTGGTATAATCAATGGTAAAATCACTGGGATGAATATGAATGGAATCGAACCAGGAACATAGCAGTAGAGCGCTCTTGTTAGACAACAATGGTTCGTATCAGGTGATTAAAAGTATTACAAAGAAGGTTAGGTCTTTACAAATATTATTTATTTATTTTATGAATTTATTTATTCAAATGAAATAAAACTATTTGAAAAAAGAATTATATTGTTCTCTTTAATGTTCCTTGCATGATACCCTAACCATTTAATGTATACAAGCAAGATTGTATGATATTATTGTGAAAGTGGCCCAACCCGATTTCTAGACGACTTAGTAGATTGGTCATAAATTGTAAACGCAAGTAGTTAAAAAGACCAAATAAAATGATTCTGGTAGCCAAAACGGAACTTAACACAGAGTGTAAGAGATTTTGACATTGCATGATCTTAACGATGAATTAAAAATAAAATTGCGATTGTATAACTTTTTTTGTTACAGTCTGTACATATTTTTGCTTGCAATGTCCACTTCATACGCATATTAAATTATATTTGCATCGAGACAATACCGTGTAGTATTATAAAGGCGCGTTCATACTCTCGTCGTTGCACATCGGCCGGCGTCGATGGACATCGGCGCGTGAGTTGAAACAATGTCAACTTTTATTTATCGACGTCGGCCGATGCGCAACGACGGGAGTATGAACGCGCCTTTACTTGACACCTATTAAAATAGTATATTCTTGACATATCCGGGTATTAAATATCTCATTTTAACAATTCATTTTCTGTCGTTCCAGACCTGAGCGTAGCAAAATCAGCAAACTCAAAACGGATGTGCGTACCTACGTACGACAGTCGACATACAATAAGAAGGCGCGATTCCCGCAGTGTAATGTCATACAATTTCATGAGTGAAATGGTATGGTAATAATATATTGCATGACATTGCAGAATACAGCTTGCCCTGTCAACAAAATTACCTTGCCAACCAGTTACCAAAACATATGTATCGAAGTCCAGGGGTGTTCCTTCATTTTTTTCCAAACCAGCCAGTCGGGCAGGTAGCAAGTAAAAATTACCAGCCCTACTGTGAACTTACCAGCCTAACAGGTAAGTCTTAACATTTCGAAATAAAAGCTAATACTCTTGAATAAGTGTCATTTTTGTATTTGTCTGAATTGCCTCAAGTTTTAAGGTGTATCGTATCTTTGGTGTAATCTATTCATGAGTTAGACTGGTGTTGCGATCTTAAATCAAATTAGCTACTGCCCCATTCCGCTTCAATTACTCGTGTTGAGGCACTCATACATTACATTAATAGCTCGAAACTTACAGCGCTAAATACACATGTTTTAGGGTTGACAGCTCCCTTAATGAATCTGTATTCAATTTGAACTACTCGTTTCATCTCTTAACAACTGTTAGTACGTCCCATATTTTAAATTTGAGGAAAATGTGTTAAAGCGGGTGCATATTATTTGATGATCACTTATTAATTATGCATTTGTGATATATCCGCATTTGTCTAAAAGCCTCTTGAGTTATTCAAAATGTTACAATGTACATTAGTGTAATAGATATGGTTAAATAGCAATACTTCGAGTGTCATTCAAAAGGTTTCCCCCCTCCCACACATCAAGTTGATAATACTCTTTTGTCATGCACTGTGAAAACTACAATAACAAGATTTACTATCCAAAACATGGCTTCGAAACACTTTATAATCACGAGGTTTAGAAGCAACTCTTATTATCTTTCCTATTTCTTGTTGCAATATCATGCAACCGTGATGCCCAAATGTTAAACATTATTATTGAAATTTCATCAATTGTTGGTGGCCTAATATAATATCACCCTCAAAAATAGGCTCATATTATTCTCTTTTAACCCCATAGAGGTAATATCATCTTTATTTTCATAAAAAATGTTGATTTTATATTCTTGCTGTTCTATTTTTACTGCAATATTTTTCAAACTTGA
Organism: Ophiura sarsii; assembly: GCA_035610835.1. Taxonomy (NCBI): domain Eukaryota; kingdom Metazoa; phylum Echinodermata; class Ophiuroidea; order Amphilepidida; family Ophiuridae; genus Ophiura; species Ophiura sarsii. The sequence goes on from CM069449.1 coordinate 11,228,869, forward strand.
AATAATGGTTGTTTTATATGTTTCGGCAGAAGATGCTAGTTCAATTAAAATATTTGTAGAATTTTTTTGAAATTGAAGACATAAGCGTGTGTAGCTAAAATGTATTCGTTGGACATTTTGACTTTCTTGACAGTTCGTCAAATTAATAAACCGATCTTGAGACAATATCATTAAATGTGTATAATGCCAGCATATATCCATTTCGTTTAATACAGCATCTGGCCTTTATACCATACTATGTTGACAATTATTATAACGTATTGAAACGTAAACCATGTTATTTACTGGTATGTATGTTATTTACTGGTCTGTATATGGCGATATCCCCCCAATAACATCAATAATCAGGCAGCGTCGTTTATGTTTCGCTGGCCACTGCCTGCGAACAACCAACCAGCCTATCTCCCGTCTAATTTTCTGGACCCCCCCTGGTGGGAAAGCTAACAGAGGCAGAAGACACCTTCAGTATCCTGATACCGTCAAGAATGATATGGGTTTAGATCCTCCAGAGATCCGCCAACTCATGAATGACAAGAAAAGTCTGGGCCCAGTACGTTGCGAATGCTTCCTTCGTTTCGTCCACGGACGACCAATGATGATGATGATGATGATGACATGTAGATCCCATTGTACAAAGTAAATGACATGGTTTACGCATAGTACGCTAGTTTTCTTATTTTGCATCGGATTGATCTTATATTTTCAGGACATCATACTAATTAATTGGGCTTTACATTGAGACTAAATTGGGCATGGTCCAATGATTATAATATTAATTACACCGTCATGAAACAGAGTCCTAATTTTTTTTGAGACACACCTGTATAGTACCCAAATACAAAAAAACACCATAAGGCCTAACAAAAAAGTGTTTGATTGGCCTAACATGACAAAAACAAATAGGGTAGGTCGGTCGGGATTCTCGAAAATTAGTTTGTTTGTTTAAAAAAAAATTAAATCACCTGCTTTGGGGACTTAAAATAGCCGAAAATGAAAGCAAACAGTCAGAAACCTTTTTAAGTATAAACATTGAACAAAAGTATTAAAATACTTTGTCCAATTTTTATATCTTTTTTTAATTTTTAAATTTTTTTCTAAATATTTATTGTTATTGTTATTTTTTCCTCTCTCAAAATAGTAAAACATATTCAGGGTCGGCGATGTATTTAGGGTAGGTCGGGTTAGGCCAATCAAACTTCTTTTTTTTAGGACTAACCGTATGTTTTTGTTTTAAAAGTCTGAATTTCTGTTTCCATTATTATGTGCAACAAGCAATATACTTTAAAGTGTAAATTATCAATATGATAACAATGGGGTATGTGGAAATATCTATTTTGGTATTTGATGAGCCAATGTTCATTCATTGTAAAACTACAAAATTGTAATTGTCTACTTGTTGATTTATGTCTTACAAGACTCTCTCAGTAGGTGTCAAGTTACAATCCACTTAACAATTGATGTTCTATTACTGATGCAATCTCACTATATTATACATGTCGTAGTGGATAAGTAACGTGGTGTCGATGTTCATGGTCTTAACACTTTACACGCGGCTCTTGGTTTTACCAACTACAAAATAAATGTTTCAGAAACCTTTCCCAACTTTATTAAGGACTATCTCAAGGAATACTGAACCAATAGTAGGCATGTTTGTATGTATTTTAATGCATTTCTCATGCTTATTCCGAATATGGTAATTAAATACAATAATGTTTAACATTTTGTGACATTTTGGAATGTCGTCTGCAGACGCCTGCCGCATGGAAAGTGTTAATAATCCCAGCATCCTGAATAGATTAGTTTATAATCTCCTTTAATATCCCATGTGTATTTTTAGAACTGAAGTGTATTTTTACATCCCCTAAAATCACAAACCTGGCATTTTATGTCAGGTTTGTTATTTTAGGAGGGACAATTGAAATGCGTGTTCAAACTCCCCTTTCGCGGAAGTGTTTTTTAAGTGATGGTTTAGTAGATTCATCTCGAAAAAGTACTTGAATCTTTGCGTCAGATCAAACTATATCAATTTCGCTAACGATTTGATGTTATAATATACCATATACCTGCTAAAATAATACACATTTGAATATTTAAATTTACCGAAGAGGCTTTTAGACAACTGTAGATTCTAAATATTTTCATCGATACTATCAAAATACAAGCACCTGCTTCATCCTATTATCTTTGTATTCAAAATGTTGTGACGAGTAGTTCAAATGCGATTGCCTCCCCTTTTTTTCTTTATTTCCTTTTGTTTTGTGATTTGAAATTTGTAACTAATAAAGATAAAACAAAGTAAGGTGGCATAGATAAATGTATGACTATGTAATTAACCTTCGTACTCCTGAGACGTTTTTATAACACTGCTACCTAATGGGGGACCACCCCCTAAAAACTCCAAACCGAGATGCAGAGTATGCTTGGGTACCATAGTAAAGCTAGAGGTCCCCCTCTTTCCATACGTACCAAAAAAGTACAAACATCTCACGCATGACGTCACAATGACGTCACTAAACATGGCCGAAATCAAAACCCCGCCGTATTCGCTGTACAGTGGAATATATATAGGCCAAAATTAAAATGTTCGCCAAAAGTGTTCCAAATATCGGAATTTCATCCGACTTACAACTAGGCCACGGGTTCAACCATACTTGGCTCAGTATACTTCGCCAAATAGCCTGGGGCCATTATTTCATCGAGAAACTGCCACGCCGGGTGACACAAGCACACCGCATCGTACTCAAGAGGGATAAAGGTTAAAGGACATCATTTGATTGGGACGAACGTATTGCGTATATTCATGAGGTTTTGAAGATATGAATAGACTTTGGTAAGGTTCCCCAAATACCGAGTCTTTAATGATACTCATACATACCAACAAGCGACACGTACACTTGTTTAGAACGGTGTCTTCAAGTACGTCCTCAGTGGGACAACGATACAGTTGCTGCACGTATTATGAAAGTGGTGTTGCTTTCCACTTTATAGAGGCCAATGCCAAGTTAGAGACATCAAAACATACTCTATCCATCTAATACGTACACTGTTAGAAATTACTGTAAAATTTACAGTCAAACTGTAAAATGTACAGTCAAATACTGTAAAAAAGGTTAAAAAGTGACAGTATTTGGCTGTAATTTGGAATACAGCAAAATACTGTGTTTATTATGTTAAAAAAAAAAAAAAAAAAAATCAACATCATAATACGCTATTATGAATTGTCAATTATACGATTAAGTATCTCAATTTTACAGTAAAAAACCCTGTAAATTTACGGTCAAAAGCTGGCAGCAAGGATGCCAACTTTTGACAGTAAAAATACATTTTGTACAGGTTTTTCCTGTATATTTTTACAACAAACTGTACATTTTACAGTTACGCAGTAAATGTTACAGTTACGCAACGTAAAAAAGAAGTGGACAGGCTTACTAAGTTGGGGCGATCGCCAGTGCTTTTTATTCTCTACACATGCCCAAGCTCTGTATCAACTCCCCAAATATGTATATTTTCAAGTGTTTTTATTGAATTATTTTTTACAGTATACTGTAAATTTTACGGTAAAAAGTTTGCATTCTTGCTGCCAGCTTTTGGCCGTAAAATGTTCTAACAATGTAGTCATCGAAATCAAAGGCAAAAGTACACTGTAAAGCAGTCATGGTATGAGAGCCTAGTTGGTGGAGGCGCTTCTCATACTTACTTCAGCGAATTATAAAGATGTTTGTACATTCCTGTGACTCAATAATGCAATGATGTGATCAAGTCATAATAAATGGTAAAGACAAAAACAATCCTTTTCGACCCTTTTTTCCTTCTCGAATTTCCAAAACAGTTTTTTAGAACACCTTTTCGGCAATTCTTAAAATTATTGAAAATTCACTCAAAATACCCGAAATGTTGGTTAAAAAACAAACACAAAAAACAAAACAAGAAAAGACATCGACCGACCCTACTTCGGTTCGTTTGCTCGTATAGACCATGTCAAATCCGAAAATATACGATCGGTTCCGAATGCTTCCGATTAGCCGAGTGATTTGACGCTCGGTTACATGACCTGTCAGCTCATATGTCATGTCCATGTGCCGGAGAAAAACAAACGTGTTTTTCACCCGTCTGCCCGGCGTGTGGTAGATTGCGCTGTTGTTGGTGATAGATTGTATCCCTCACATAGTATTCAGTGTGTTCGGCATTTCAGTATCAAAAACGGTGAGATGAAAGAGATTTGGGGTAATATTTTCACTTTTTACCGTTTGCTCGATACATTTGGAATTTGCCCGTCAACACCATTGTTGATAAAAAACAAAATAGTCTCGTTCCACGTTTTACTTCTAATGTGTGCACGCGTGTATGTAAACATAGTAAATCACTAGGCGGACAATCAACAAGAACAATGCTGTGAATGCGATCAACTGTTGCGAAGAACGCACAACGCACCTACTCCACGTGACCTGTTTTTCTGAAGATTTCCGATCTCAACTTGAAATGGTCTATAATAGGGGTTTTTCGTGGCCTAAATGACAGATACCGAATGGACAACGATACTTGAACTTGAGTGAGTTGCGTGGAATAGTTACTGATGATACTGTGGTGGTTTGACTTCGTCACTGATATGCTGAGATTTGCATTTAACACTTTTCACGCGGCAGGCACCTGCAGACGACATTCCAAAATGTTATAAAATGGCAAAAAAATGGCAAAATTATTGAATTTCATTACCATATTTGGAATCGCCATGAGAAATGCATTGACATAAGTACAAACATGCCTATTATTGATTTAGTAATCCTTGAGATAGACTTTGAAAATTGGGAAAGGTTTCTGAAAAATATGTTCTGTATAATGGTAAAACTAATAGCCGCGAGTCGACCAGCAGGTGCGTCGTTTGCAAGGAGCATGTCAAGGAAGGCGATTGATTCACCAGTCATACCACCCATGTCACCTACAAGACTTGGACCACATCTAATGCTATTACCTCTTATCAGGTAGAGTGTGTGGAGTCCGTTATGTTGACGAGACCAAAACACACTGAAGAAGCACTACTATGGAAACATATTGACGGTCAACACAAACAAGCCACCTGTCGGACAACACTTCTACCTTCCCAACCCCAACATGTCTGATATGATCTTAAATTGTTAGGTCGCCGGTGAGAAGTGGTACGTCTCAGCAGAGAGAAGCTATGGATGAAGCGTCTTCTCACAATCCAGCCCCTACGGTCTACACGTCTAGGAAGGGAATGGTTAGATTCACCATCCCCTCCCCTCCCCCATCGCTTCCTCTCGTGTGTAGTTTATTTAATTATCACTTGTAATACATTTTACATATTTGTTTTATTTCACTTTATTTTTCTGTTTTACTACTTGTTTGTTATTGTAATACTGAGTAGCTCATTTTCGGCAGTAAGTAACGCAGGAAATGGCAAGTGTACACTATGTGACATTTGTGTTAGATTACATTCGCTCCGAATACTGTAATCATGATTGGCACAGAGGATAGCATACCAATACCATCCTACCCCACTATTAGTGTATCGTCAAACTGGGGTTTGGAGATACGACCTAAATAATTTACACCTCCAGCAGGAACATTTACACCAGCAGAAAACAAGTTGTCGCAATGGGCTATCATTGCTTGGTCACAGTGTATGATATCCAGTTCATCAATACATGCCTGAATATTTCGATAGCGCACGATGTATTATACAACTCGATGATATGCAATAGAAACAAAATTGGTTACAACTGTGTGTTTCATTGCGTGTGGTTACTTAAACATAACTTTAAAAGTTAAAAGTATCTACTAAATTTTGGGTAAACCCAATTTTGATTATTTACAAATTCCCCCCGATTAATAAAGGTTGGCTGAGACAATTGATCATAGTAGACACAATATGTATTTCTCTGTGTTAAGAAACTTTGTAGCTTTAACTACTCCAGTTAAACGCTTTATAATTTTGTTTAAACTTAATTTTTCAGCGCCTTACTGAAATCATTTCTGAAACCTGTACTGGTATACCGTATGTCCATTACGCTCAGTGCAGAGATCAACTTAATTTCTAGCAAGGTCAATGATCCCTGATGTGAACTGCGCTATCCAAGTACAGTGTGAGATTAAGCCAGCTAAACGTCCATACAAACTTGGTTTCAGTTGGTTCACCTTTGCCAACGAACTCTTAAAACACAACCCTGTCACCCAATCACATTAGAGTAGACATGGTTGATTATGGTATATACTATCTATGCACAGCTGGGACTTTTTACAGGCATCCGTAGACAACACTAGGCAAACTACTCACTATGTATTAGTACCTTATCATCAAGTCCATCATCAATCATCAATTCTCAATTTTGGGATTGTATATCCGTGTATCGGGTTAAACTATACTGTAGTTATTCCTCCTTATCCTACAAGTAAAATGGATGGAATACTATTATCTATGATACTTAGTAGTTCACATTATTTAGCAGTTTGCATTAGAACTTTCTTTCTTTGCAGTCAATAATTATGGTATACACATCTGAGCAATACTCATACTTCCATGGATAATATCGAAAACAGTATATACAATGACAGTCGCTGAGACTAGAATACTATACTAGTCTCAGGACAGTAGTGTACTGTCAAACACACTACACAAAGTGAACTCGAACTTTCGGTTAATAGTTCAACTGGTATAGTGACAGACATGATACACATTATGTATGGCTGGTACCGTATAGGGTGTGTACAAAATGCAATTTAAAATGTATTTTCATGGAACCATTATATTAAAAGTACAGAACTGCAGCAGGTTTTCCAGTTGTATAAATTCATGAATTCATGAAATGAATGTATTTATTCATATTAATTAGAAATTACCTAAATAATAAATGTATTATCATTAAGTTATTTAATTAATAAAATAGTTCTTAAATGAAATTAATAATTAAAAGTTAATAAGTTAATAAGCAAATAAGTTATTAAGCTAAAAGTTTATAAGTTAATAAGTTTCAACTTATTAAGCTAAAAGTTTATAAGTTAATAAGTTTCAACTTATTAACTTATTAACTTATTTTCAGAAGAAACTCTGATATTTTTCTCATTTTTCTGAAATAGTTTGAAATGTTTGATATGTTCCATTTATGCGACAGCCCACAATGCAGTGAGTTATTGATATAGGTGGTTAAAAGTATACGTTCTGATTGCTTGCCCGATTTTTACCTTGATGTTTTCTATTTTACATGAAAGGTCAAGGATACACCAAAAACAGAGGCCCAATTCAGTGAGAAACCAAAACCGATATGGTAAAGGTCAGTTTGTGTACTTAATAGACAAATTTCATGTCACCTGGTCTATATGATAAGAACTATTGGAGTATCAACTCAAACTGTGAATTACAACTACGTTAAGGATAACTCTTCATGTATTATAGAAAACATCAAGTTGTAAACCGGGCCAGATATCGGAACACCATTAACATACATGTTTCAAGGTATGACTGGTAACACCTTTCACTTCTCTTAAATAACATTTTCCTCTTCATTTAAGTTTGTGATTTTTGGGTTCAACATTTTCTGGGTCACCCTGTATGACTTGTATACATGCAGGTGGTTGGGGAATCTAGAGACTCCCATAATATCCGGAATGTGATACACAAATGACGTTCGTGTAAGCCTATGGGTTACCTGACAAGTTCAAGGGTGGAAGTTATGACAACCTAAATGCGAGTTATCATTCGAGTATGAGGTTGATTGCCTAGAATCCTATACCAATATATCATCATGAATTTTAAACATAAATCAAAGTGTTTATATCGATCGATGCCTGTTGTGACAGCTTACACATACATTACACAGATATGTTCGAAGTATGATCCTTTTAAGGGTTTGATATCAATTATAAGCAGACATGCGCATATTGTAACTTCCCACCCGTGCCACAGAAATATAATACCCGGTATATTTTTGTTAATCATTACACCTCTATTTAAGTCAACATTTTTCTTATCGCCACAACTCATAAACTTAATAATAAACTCCAGGGAATGCTGAAATATGTTTGCTTCTTTTCATATTTCGTTCCTAAGTAGTGTTCCCTCTATCCTTGAACAACCCCATTAAGCCCGTCACAAATTCAAAAACGTACGCAATGGATTCATAAGTGTTCGTAATAGGGTGACAAGGTAGTGACTTGACAGGGCATACATACTATATTCTGCAATGTCATGCAACTCATATTATACCATACCATTTCAGTCCAGAAATTGTATGACATTATCTTGCCGAAAACCTATTCATCCGATATCCGTTAAAAACACCACTCTTCGGAGTACACACCACCAAATCATATTTTGCATTCTGATATTACACGGCAGTGTTTGAAATTAAGATTGACCCCACCATAAGTCTAAATTTAACATCCCAGAAAAGGTAATAAATGCTGTAAATGTACCTAAATGTTTCATAATTTTGCATATGTAGGTTATTTCCTCCACATCAGGCCCAAAATCTCTAGCTTTTTCTTGAATGGTATCATTTTACACGATTTCACTGTTTCCACCAACTTGGAGTTAGAATCTCTGATCTTAGGATGATGGCAGTCTGTCGTACCTGAGATAGATTTCATTGGCCCGTATCGAAAAAAATATGCTAGTTACCCCCCACAAAAGTGATTGTTTTGAAGCAGAAGACATCTAGATCTTCAATAAAAACAATGATTTGAATGAACCAGTTTGCTCTAAAGGTGAAAAAAATTAACACAAACTTGACCTCTTAACCACACAAAGCAATAGGGAACTGATTTGGTGGTGTGGGACCTTCGGGGACAATGCCTTCATGCAAATGTTTTATTTAAATTCGTTAGTTGCATTATGTAAGTCGACTTTCGTACGTAGGTACACACATCCATATTGTGTTTGCAGATGTTGTTATGCTCAGGTCTGGAAGGACAGAAGATTTTTTAAATGAGAAATTTAATACCCGGATATTGTCAAGAATAGACTTCTTTAGTTAAGGCGTGTTCGTACTCCCGTCGTTGTGCATCGGCCGATGTCGATGGACAAAAGTTGGCATTTCTTCAACTCGCGCACTGACGACGGGAGTATGAACGCTCCTTATGCTACACGGCAGTTGATCTCATAATAATTTCGATGCAATTATAATTACATCGTATGGGTATGAAGTGGACATTGCAAGCAAAAATATGACGTATTACTATGTCATCGAGACTACCTTCAACTTAGTCCGGGTTGCGATTTTATTTCCGTAATAAAGATTTGTAAAATCCAGATTTAGCTTTATTCCACAATACAGTATGGATTTATCCTTGTCGAGTGATCATTTATCAGATGATGAAATGATAATCCAATCATCAATTATTATTTAAATACTTACAATATTCAAAGATCAACGGATGAAACCAAGAAATAATAATTTCTGATGACTTTATCTTCCGTAATACAGTTTTATAATAGACACAGTTGGATTACGCAGATATTGTTAAACTAACGAAATCCAGGGATTGGTGGCGGAGTGGATTTATAGACTATTATTTTGTGTTCAGTATCAGACAGCCTTCTTATGTATCAAAATTTGATATTATATGGATATAAAATGATTTTTAAGTTTTGAATAATCGATAAAAGTGTGTTTTGGACAGCTGTATTCTACCGAAATTGCCATAAATGATGAAAATTATATTCAGTAGGATGGTATTATTTCCATCCCAAATAAAGTTCATGCCAACCCATCAGTATTTTTATAACGTTGTTCTGGTTGAACGATTTAATAAAAAACACTTATACTTGATACGTTAAACAAAAAGCCAGTTATCAATACAATGATTGTTATTTTGAAGTTTTCGATAAGAATACAACATTGGTGTTATGATATATAATGTTTCCCTTACTTAAATGCGGGGTGTATGTTGAGCCTCAACACATTACACTACAAGGTCTGCACACATGCGTCAGAGCTGAACCACGAAAACGGCTGCAGTGGCCCTTTCCATAAACTGTCCTCATTATGAACATTCGCAATCAAAGACTGCCCCCAGTTTCCAGAATTATGTTGTAATCTCGCCACCCTTATAATTCGACGTGCTACCATCTGGTGAGCCGATTTCTCGTACTAATATACGGTTTTAGTTTTAAATCGTGTAAAACTAAACTCGTGTCTAAATCAAACTCGAGTTCATCTTTTAAAGACGTGTTTAACAACACCTGATTGTAAAATCTCGTCCCAAGAGTGGTCGTACGTTCACTGTATACGGGTATTCAAATTATTGTGGCCTAAATGGTTTACAATACATATAGACCCGAATTCCTCAAATGCACGTCCATTTTCAAGACTACGCGATGAACTCATTGAGTTATCATTCAAGCCCTACCATTGATGCGCGAGTTTAGTTAAATAGTTAAACTACCTCCATACCTATGTTTAAAGTTAGACACTTGTCAGTGAGTAAGACGCGTGTTTAGATTAAAACTAATTTTCGAGAATTGCGATTACTTAAGCGATATGTGTTTAAAGTCAAAGTTAAACGCGTGTTTAGCTTAAAACCGCGTTTAAATATGTACGAGAATACGGCCCAATGTATATTTGGTCAAACTTGATATTTACCACTTATACAAAAGAATCCATATTTTCTGTCAAAAACATCCTACTTTTAAAATTAAAAATTCCTAAGAAAGCTTAATATAATGTCCATGTGACGCATAGGCACTTTGACCAATAAACGTGATATTACCGCGCTGATTTTCCAAAGCATTGGGTTACATGTAGGTATTAACCCCTGAGCACTACATGCCTATCTAACAACGTTTATGATTGGTTCATTGTAAGATATACTCATTTGAATAACCAATTAAACTACTGCTTCCGTTTATACTCTGCAAGATCTTACCATGTTTAGAATATATCTTTATGGGCGATAACGCATAAGAAGTGAAAGAAAACTTTCTATTTTGGAGGTCTTAATGTGTCCGTGTATACTTATCTGCGTGTACTTTGCGTGTGATTAAATCTGTACACATTGGGGGAAATACATTCATCAAAAAAGTAATTATACATATAATAAATGGGCTTCTAACTCTAAAAATATATATCCTCCCTAAATATATTAAATAATAAAGTTGGTTAAAAATTTGTCTTCTTTAATATGAGATATTGCACGCTAGGATCAGGTGATTATCAAAGAAAGCGACACTCCATAATGTAAGGTGAAGTCCGTTTTTCATTTTCACATTTTTATTTTCTACACGCGGACCCATGTACGGGTACCTTATCGAATACCGGTGGTGTAATTGGGAGATGCATGCACAGGTTGGACGGTCGGCCGTATTGTTCCCATGGATCAATACGTCACACACACGCTACCTGTCATACCATGACATTGTGACTTTACCTTACATTTTGGATTATCACTTCTTCAATATTCAACCGATCCTAGCGTGCAATATCTCATATTAAACAATATACATTTCTCAACAACTATATAATTTAATATTTTTAGGTAGGATATATATTTTAAGAGTTAAAGGCCCATTTATTACCTGAATAGTTATTTTTTTATGACTGTATCGCTTTCCCTAGCCAGAGATTATGTTCACGTTGAATGGATCAGTATTGGTTAAGCGAAAAAACTATCGGGAATATGGATTGGTAATCTTGCGCGAAAAATGTATTTATCCCTTGGTTTATAACTATGATTGAATTTCTAGGATCATCTTATCGACAAGACTCAAAATAGAAGCTTATCAAATTCACAGTATAAACGTTGTCGTCATTCAACTTAATTTCTTAATGTAAAGCTATGTCTATGATATATGATAAATCAATTACATGAGTATTTTATACTACAGGGTGTCCCAGAATGATTTAAACCGGGTTTGAAAACATAATAAGCATATCAATACATCATTGTAGTTCAAGTATAATGCCTGCCGTATAAAATGGGTAACATGTTTTCTACCTACTCTGTTAATGTCATCATAATATCTTTATCCATTCAAATATAGCATGACATTATTAAAAATCGGTGAAAACCTGTTTTCTCTTTTCAGCGTATTTCAATTGCCACACTTCAAACTGCTGCTTACAAAAGTATGATATAAATCACTCAAGCAAAACAAATTGTTAACACTATTCAAATATTGCTTCATAAAACATGACCAACTATTGATATCTATTAATTTTGTAGTGGAAATTAAAAGAGGGCACTGTTAATTATCTGCATGTTATTAAAATCGAGCTTTGTGCCAAACATGGAGGTGAATGATTTGTTGAGGTTTTTTTTCTCTTCAAAATAGGTAATTTTTGTCAAACTTGGAATTTACCACTTTTACAAAAGAATCCATATTTTCTGTCCAAAACGTCCAATTTTTAAAATTCAAAATTCTTAAGAAAGCTAAAATGATGTTGGAATCATATACATAAGCACTTTGACCAATACCAATTCATTGCTAAATAGGTGCACCTTTCCCGGTACAAATCATTATGGGACACACTATACTGATTCGGTATTCATTGTTTTGATAGTATCTCCACTAATAGAAAATAACCAAATAAATTAAATCTTACAAATGGTACATTATTATTGCTTCACCGAGGTTCGTTATTAAACATGTAAATTGCATTTTAAATCATCATGAAGTAAACGTTTTAATGTAACATTAAATACCAGATTTCATGTGATGTGTAGTTGATGCTTCCTGCTGTCAGCCCGCGAATTATAAATACACATAGAGTTTGTCATTTTATTGGGGGGTGGGGGGGGGGGGGGGGGGGGTGGGGTGGGGGGGGGGGGGGGTACCAAGTATATTATAAAAAATCGTTCAACCAGAACAACGTGAAGAGATACACCAAGACTTTCTAAAGATACTGATGGGTTGGCCTCATTTGAAACGAAAATAATACCATCCTACTGAATATCATTTTCATCATTTATAGAAATTTCTGTAGCAAACAGCTGTCCAAAACACAATATTATCGATTATTCAAAACTTACAAATCATCATTATCCCTATAATATCAAAGTTTGTACATAAGAATGAAAAACACCTGTATTTTAACAAAGACGGTTGTCTAATACTGAAAACAAATAGTTTATGACCCGATTTTGACGTAGCGTTTCTAAATCCACATCGTCCACCAAACCCCGGATTTCGTTAGTTTAACAATCTGCGTATTTCTATTCCGTCAAAACAACTGTTTGTATTATAAATCTGTATTAATGAAGAAGTCACCAGAAATTATTATTTCATAGTTTTATCCGCTGATATTTGAATATCGTAGAGGTATTTGAATAATAACTGATGATTAAATTATCATTTAATCAACTCATTACGCTACATACAAGGCCCGCTTAACAGCGCTATAAATTGTTGCCCTAAAAACCGGCAACAAATTTAAATATTCGCCTTCCATCAAAGCTGGTTGCTATAAATGACATAGTTCTCGTGTGCAACCAACCGGCTGTATTGCAATGCCCGTTGAGTAGTGTAAACGCTTGAGCATGGATGTAATTTGCAACATGATGGAAACGCAGTTAGTACTGCTCGAATTTAAATATACAACCAGGTAATCCTCTCGTAGTAATTGATAACAATAGGTTTACTAGACCGAATTGATAGCGCTCCTAAGCGGGCAATTTATGTTATGTGACGAGGAAAAACCCATACTATAGTTCGGAATAAAGCCAAATCGAAATTTTACAAATCTGTATTACGGAGAGAATAAAGTCACCACGCCACCTGGACCATGTGGACAGAGTTGAAGGTAGTCTCGATGACAGAGTAATACATCATACATATCATCATATCCTTGTAAAGTAATCTACCATTTACGAGGAGATATATACATATTTTTGCTTGCAATGTCCACTTTATACCCATATTAAATTATATTTGCATCGAGACAATTACCATGGCGTCGGCGTCGATGGCATCGGAGCGCGAGTTGAAACAATGTCACGGCGTCGATGGACATCGGAGCGCGAGTTGAAACAATGTCACGGCGTCGATGGACATCGGAGCGCGAGTTGAAACAATGTCAACTTTTATTTATCGACGTCGGCCGATGCGCAACGACGGGAGTATGAACGCGCCTTTACTTGACACCTATTAAAATAGTATATTCTTGACATATCCGGGTATTAAATATCTCATTTTAACAATTCATTTTCTGTCGTTCCAGACCTGAGCGTAGCAAAATCAGCAAACTCAAAACGGATGTGCGTACCTACGTACGACAGTCGACATACAATAAGAAGGCGCGATTCCCGCAGTGGTTTTTTTTAAACGGATATCGGTTGAATAGGTTTTCAATAAGGGAACAGTTCCATTTATACGCGATAAATTTATCGCGACTGTATCGGGGCCTGATATGTTTTGGACCCGATGTTTTTCAAGTTGATCCGCGATAAAATAGTCATCAGGCCCCGATAAAATAGACATCGGGGCCCGATACGAGGCCTCTGCCATACCCTGGGGTATGTTTAGCAAATAGAGCGGGACATTGTTTAGCAAATACACGAGGATAATACAATTTACGTTAAACATCCATAATCAATAACATTATCTCTAAAAACATGAAATGCTGAATTTGTACCTTACAACTAGAATAAATAACCCGAAGCTCTATTTACATACCGACCACTTATCTTTCGTTATATTTAAACAAGCGGTAATACGCTACTCGATAAATAATCATTTGCTACTCGCAACTGTTCGCGATAAAAATCTCATCGGGGCCTGATAAAAAACTCATCGGGGCCTGATAAAAAACTCATCGGGGCCTGATAAAAAACTCATCGGGGCCCGGAACATTCTCGCAATTTTTATCGCGTACAAATGGAACTGCTCCCTAAGATAATGTCATACAATTTCATGAGTGAAATGGTATGGTAATAATATATTGCATGACATTGCAGAATACAGTTTGCCCTGTCAAAAGACTTACCTTGCCAACCAGTTACCAAAACCAACATATGTATCCAGGTCCAGGGGTGTTCCTTCATTTTTTTTCCAAACCAGCCAGTCGGGCAGGTACTAAGTACAAGTTACCAGCCCGACTGTGAACTTACCAGCCTAACAGGTAAGTCTTAACATTTCGAAATAAAAGCTAATACTCTTGAATAAGTGTCATTTTTATATTTGTCTGAATTGCCTCAAGTTTTAAGGTGAATCGTATCTTTGGTGTAATCTATTCATGAGTTAGACTGGTGTTGCGATCTTAAATCAAATTAGCTACTGGCCCCATTCCGCTTCAATTACTCGTGTTGAGGCACATATACATTATATTAATTATAGCTCGAAACTTACAGCACTAAATACACATGTTTTAGGGTTGACAGCTCCCTTAATGAATCTGTATTCAATTTGAACTACTCGTTTCATCTCTTAACAACTGTTGGTACGTCCCATATTTTAAATTTGAGGAAAATGTGATAAAGCGGGTGCATATTATTTGATTATATTGATGATCACTTATTATGCATTTGTGATAAATCCGCATTTAGCTAAAAGCCTCTTGAGTTATTCAAAATGTTACAATGTACATTAGTGTAATAGATATGGTTAAATAGCAATACTTCGAGTGTCATTCAAAAGGTTTTACCCCCTCCCACACATCAATAACATAAGCTAACCATATTAAATTGTTCGTGATTTGTAGCCTTGAAGTTAAGCTACACACACACATCCATTGTAAACTGGATTTGATATTACTCTTTTTTTCATGCACTGTGAAAACTACAATAACAAGATTTACTTTCCAAAACATGGTTTCGAAACATTTTATAATTATAATCACGAGGTTTAGATGCAACTCTTATTGTCTTTCCTATTTCTTGTTGCAATATCATGCAACCGTGATGCCAAATGTTAAACATTATTATTGAAATTTCACCAATTGTTGTTGGCCTAATATAATATCACCCTCAAAAATAGGCTCATATTATTCTCTTTTAACACGATAGAGGTAGTATAATCTTTATTTTCATAAAAATGGTTGATTTTATATTCTTGCTGTTCTATTTTTAATGCAATATTTTCAAAATTGAAATAATGGTTGTTTTAAATGTTTCGGCAGAAGATGCTAGTTTAATTAAAATATTTGTAGATTTTTTTGAAATTGAAGACATAAGCGTGTGTAGCTTAAATGTATTCTTTGGACATTTTGACTTTCTTGACAGTTCGTCAAATTAATAAACCGATCTTGAGACAATGTCATTAAATGTGTATAATGCCAGCATCTATTCATGAGTTAGACTGGTGTTGCGATCTTAAATCAAATTAGCTACTGGCCCCATTCCGCTTCAATTACTCGTGTTGAGGCACATATACATTATATTAATTATAGCTCGAAACTTACAGCACTAAATACACATGTTTTAGGGTTGACAGCTCCCTTAATGAATCTGTATTCAATTTGAACTACTCGTTTCATCTCTTAACAACTGTTGGTACGTCCCATATTTTAAATTTGAGGAAAATGTGATAAAGCGGGTGCATATTATTTGATTATATTGATGATCACTTATTATGCATTTGTGATAAATCCGCATTTAGCTAAAAGCCTCTTGAGTTATTCAAAATGTTACAATGTACATTAGTGTAATAGATATGGTTAAATAGCAATACTTCGAGTGTCATTCAAAAGGTTTTACCCCCTCCCACACATCAATAACATAAGCTAACCATATTAAATTGTTCGTGATTTGTAGCCTTGAAGTTAAGCTACACACACACATCCATTGTAAACTGGATTTGATATTACTCTTTTTTTCATGCACTGTGAAAACTACAATAACAAGATTTACTATCCAAAACATGGTTTCGAAACATTTTATAATTATAATCACGAGGTTTAGATGCAACTCTTATTGTCTTTCCTATTTCTTGTTGCAATATCATGCAACCGTGATGCCAAATGTTAAACATTATTATTGAAATTTCACCAATTGTTGTTGGCCTAATATAATATCACCCTAAAAAATAGGCTCATATTATTCTCTTTTAACACCATAGAGGTAGTATAATCTTTATTTTCATAAAAATGGTTGATTTTATATTCTTGCTGTTCTATTTTTAATGCAATATTTTCAAAATTGAAATAATGGTTGTTTTAAATGTTTCGGCAGAAGATGCTAGTTTAATTAAAATATTTGTAGATTTTTTTTGAAATTGAAGACATAAGCGTGTGTAGCTTAAATGTATTCTTTGGACATTTTGACTTTCTTGACAGTTCGTCAAATTAATAAACCGATCTTGAGACAATGTCATTAAATGTGTATAATGCCAGCATATATCAATTTCGTTTAATACAGCATCTGGCCTTTATACCATACTATGTTGACAATTATTATAACGTATTGAAACGTAAACCATGTTATGGTCTGTTGTAGATCTCATTGTACACACCAGCGCAAAGTACGCTAGTTTTCTTATTTTGCATCGGATTGATCTTTATTTTCAGGACATCATAATAATTAATTGGGCTTTACATTGAGACTAAATTGGGCATGGTCCAATGATTATAATAATAATTACACCGCCATGAAACAGAGTCCTAATTTTTTTAAGACACACCTGTATAGTACCCAAATACAAAAAAACCCAACATAACCGTATGTATTTGTTTCAAAAGTCTGAATTTCTGTTTCCATTATTATGTGCAACAAGCAATATACTTTAAAGTGTAAATTATCAATATGATAACAATGGGGTATGTGGAAATATCTATTTTGGTATTTGATGAGCCAATGTTCATTCATTGTCAAAACTGTTTGAAAATTGTTAAAAGTAATTGTCTACTTGTTGATTTATGTCTTACAAGACTTAAATTTTTGAAATTGAAGACTTACAATTGAAATTGAAGACTTACAATTTTTTTGAAATTGAAGACATAAGCGTGTGTAGCTTAAATGTATTCTTTGGACATTTTGACTTTCTTGACAGTTCGTCAAATTAATAAACCGATCTTGAGACAATGTCATTAAATGTGTATAATGCCAGCATATATCAATTTCGTTTAATACAGCATCTGGCCTTTATACCATACTATGTTGACAATTATTATAACGTATTGAAACGTAAACCATGTTATGGTCTGTTGTAGATCTCATTGTACACACCAGCGCAAAGTACGCTAGTTTTCTTATTTTGCATCGGATTGATCTTTATTTTCAGGACATCATAATAATTAATTGGGCTTTACATTGAGACTAAATTGGGCATGGTCCAATGATTATAATAATAATTACACCGCCATGAAACAGAGTCCTAATTTTTTTAAGACACACCTGTATAGTACCCAAATACAAAAAAACCCAACATAACCGTATGTATTTGTTTCAAAAGTCTGAATTTCTGTTTCCATTATTATGTGCAACAAGCAATATACTTTAAAGTGTAAATTATCAATATGATAACAATGGGGTATGTGGAAATATCTATTTTGGTATTTGATGAGCCAATGTTCATTCATTGTCAAAACTGTTTGAAAATTGTTAAAAGTAATTGTCTACTTGTTGATTTATGTCTTACAAGACTCTCTCAGTAGGTGTCAAGTTACAATCCACTTAACTTAACAAGGATTACTGAACCAATTACAGTAGGCATGTTTGTATGTATTTCGATGCATTTCTCATGGTGATTCTGAATATGGTATATAATTAAATACAATAATGTTTAACATTTTGTGACATTTTGGAATGTAGTCTGCAGACGCCTGCCGCGTGGAAAGTGTTAATAATCCCAGCATCCTGAATAGATTAGTTTGAGATCTCCTTTAATATCCCATGTGTATTTTAAAAACTTTTGTGTATTTTTACATCCCCTAAAATCACAAACTTGGCATTTTATGTCAGGTTTGTTATTTTAGGAGGGACATATTCGTGTTCAAACTCAAATTTCGCAGAAGTGTTTTTTAAGTGATGGTTTAGTAGATTCATCTCGAAAAAGTACTTGAATCTTGCGTCAGATCAAACCATATCAATTTCGCTAACGATTTGATGTTATAATATACCTGCTAAAATAATACACATTTGAATATTTAAATTTACCGAAGAGGCTTTTAGACAACTGTAGATTCTAAATGTTTTCATCGATACTATCAAAATACAAGCACCTGCTTCATCCTATTATCTCTGTATTCAAAATGTTGTGACGACTAGTTCAAATGCGATTGCCTCCCATTTTTTTCTTCTTGATTTCCTTTTGTTTTGTGATTTGAAATTTTGTAACTAATAATGATAAAACAAAGTAAGGTGGCGTAGATAAATGTATGACTATGTTATTAACCCTCGTCCTCCTCAGACGTTTTTACAACACTGCTACCTAAGGAAGGGGGGGGGGGGGGGACCACCCCCTAAAAACTCCGAACCGAGATGCAGAGTATGCTTGGGTACCATAGTATAGCTAGAGGTCCCCCTCTTTCCATAAATACCAAAACAAGTACACACATCTCCCGCATGACGTCACAATGACGTCACTAAACATGGCCGAATTCAAAATCCCGCCGTATTCGCTATACATTTCATCCGACTTACAACTAGGCCACGGGGTCAACCATACTTGGCTCAGTATACTTCGCCAAGTATATAGCCTGGGACACAAGCACACCGGATCGTAGTAATTTGTAGTACTCAAGAGGGATAAAGGTTAAAGGACATTTTTTGTTATTATAGGACCCTTATGATTCTTCAGAAATATTTAAAAATAGATTGTTTCAAGCACCCGATTATTTTTGCTGTTTGCATACTTTTCTGGTTTGTGAACAATCACTAAGTGAGTGATGTCTTGAATTTATCATGTTAATAAAATGGATATATAAATCCTTACGAAATCTACCTTCCGTGGTGTTAATTTTAAAGAAGCCGATGCACACCCCAGCCAACATTGGGCCGTCATGGGACCCTTAATATTCTGTCCACTTTGGTCCGTATACAGGCCAAAGTGGACACAATATTAGGGATCCCATGAGGGCCCACTGTGGGCTCACCATTGATGTTGGCTGGGACCCGTGTATCAAATAGTTCAAAAAGTGCAATCATTATAAAGAATTCTCACAGCTTTTCATGGAACCCTTTTTTCGTATTTTAGGGTTCTATAAGGAACCAATGACTCAAGAAGAACCATTCTGGGTTTGGAACTATTTGTATCCTTCTTAGAACCATTACAGGTTCCTTGAGTGCAGAATGTTCTACATCGAACCCCGAGCTTACTCAAAGAACCCTTTCCGACCCATTTTTGCTGAGAGTGTACTCTGTCCCTCATGAATGCTTTCATCTCCTCATCCTTCAGTCCTGTGTCTTTCGCCAAGACGTCCAAGTATGTTAAGGCTGGGCGTCCGACAGATATATATGGTCGAATCCAACGAAAAGTGTACACGTGATGTTCAGGCCTATAATAAAATAATCTATATCTTGACTATTTTATTTTTGTGTTATACGTATCCGCCTCGATGAGACGCTTCGCGCCATATATAATATGACTAACTTCTATGCACAATTGGGCGTATGCGAGCAATAAACCTGCTATTTTTCACCCTTTTTACAAAATAGTTGTTTTAGACATATAACCGTTTAAATGAAAACGAGCTTAATTGGAAATAATTTTGTCTGTTTGGTTGGTGGATATCTCAAGAATGCCTCTTGTAATTTGTGTTACTTTTGATCAATCCCCTGAATTGTTGTGATTTTTTTTGCTGTGGTAAGTTTTGACGTTACCTACCAATACATGTTTTGTTAAATCTCACTTTCGGGGAAGAATTCGCCTGAGGTAGTGTAATTTGTGCTGTAAGGATACCTAAATATGTTAAATACTTAAATGCATTGTCCCCATTCAAGTCGATTTTATGATAAAATTGTTAGAAATTTTAAAAGCGGAAACGATCGGTTTGGTAAAAAAAAATGCATTACCTCCGAATACCTATTTAAAACACTGCCATTTTAATATAAACACAGATTAGTGAATGATATCTATAGAATAAGTAAAGTATGATACAATGTACACGTGTGCTAAGTTTTATCATTTTGAAGGCAAATTTTTTTGAAATATCTGCAATAAAAGGCTGTATTAGTAGGCAAATTTTTTGAATTATGAACTGTTACCTTCAAATACAAATAACGATACCGTGGTACTTCCCTCTGTTGTTACATACTTGTAACGACTGGAATAAAGTAGAAACGTACGCTGCGTTCGGCAAGCAACGGAAAAGTTTTGCATCAATCTTTCAGCTTTTGTAAATAACTTTTCACAAAATGCTGTAGTGCGTACAAGTGCATCAATAATTTGTTGTTGTCTTAAAAGTTGATTGAATATAGTCTCCCTATATTAGTGTAGTTTTTTATGTTATTCACGTTTTATGTTATGTTACCATAATATAGTATTTCTTAAAGAATATAACACAACCTTCCTTGCGCTTTGATCTGTCTGCTTCACTAATTCAGCCATCGAGAGTACTACAATAGTTCTATTGTTAACGCCAGATAAGTAGAGAGGTTTCTAGTTAATCACCGATCTTTTCCCGATGCTTTTAACAATAGAACAAAATACCGTTGGAATATCGTTATAAAATCGCTAGAAAAATGCTTTAAAATCACTGTAGAGTTTGGATATCGCCCCTAACTGATTTCAGTCTCAAATCAAAACATTTTCAAGAATAATGCTTCCGACATTCATTAATTAGTGTAATTGAACTAAGCAGTGGTTGATTTAGAAGAAAATCACAATGAAAGGCACATGCCCGACAATATCTCTGTCGTGGCAAAACCTATTAGATTAGTGTTTTTAAATCAAACAACATTGAATGTTTAAACATAAAATTCCTATTTTGTCTACATCTGACAAAATATTTCATATTGGTGATTCTATGTCAAACGGAATCTGCCTCCGGTTGAAACTCGATAAAAACTGACTATGTACGACTTTTAGAATGATACAAATTCCAAACTAGGAAATTATATCTTAATTCTAATCTGACAACTGAATGTCTTGCTGTAAGTTATATGTGCTTTATTCCGCTGTGGACTGAAATGCACGACATTTGAATATTCTAGACTTTTAACACATTAGGCTCATATTAAACTTATATATATAATATAAGGTCTGATATGAAATTATTTCAAAGTATATATTAAATGAATTAAAAAGCGATCTGGCTTTCGTGTTTAAAACAGCTGTTCAAAATGATAACTGCTAGAAGACTCACTTGCCTCCTTCATTTAGAACAAATTGAGGAAGACAACCGGTTGTTTTATTGCTTAAAACAAATAACCTGACATTCAAGACTATGAATTACAGGCAAATCAAACTGTTTGCTGAACGAAAACCGCTTGCTTTCTAAATAATGATGGCTCGAGGAAATGTTCAATAGTTGATTCGATCCAATACTTTGGATTCACACGGAAACTGAAACGTTCATTCTTAACATTCTAAAATGTCCTATAATAAATAAAGAGTAATTCTGTTCTACTAGATATTCATCCTCGTGACAAGAGAGAGATGAAGAACTAACTACACAAAGAATACAACAAGATCCACTAAACTTGTTAAGTAGAGGTTACAAGGCTGAATGATCAGAGGTATCTTACTTAAAATTTTTCTATATGCTTAATATTTTATTATGTTTATTACTTGCGAGTTAATTGATTGTTTAACTATACCTTTAGGAAATTTTAACCCAGTACGATATGTATGTTGTCATCATCTTGCCTTGTATCAGATGTTAAATATTACACACTTCTGACTGTTTTGTAGGAGTTAAACGCACATTCTTAATAATTGAAAGTCAAGCAAGAAAGACACTTACAAAATTGGATGATCAGATACGTTAGCATAATAAAACATTTTCTGCCGTAATTATCATGTGTAAATTAATTTTAATCAACATTCCTTAACCAAATTAGTTGATCAATAATACTAACAGTATAGGCCTAGTGAGTTTATTGATGTTTAGGATGTTTTCTTTTATATCTTAGAAATAGGAACATAGTTTTATATAATTTTAATGTTTATTTGGTTAATCTTGCTTTTTTATTCAAATGTTGAATATTACGCAATTCTGATTGTTTTGTAAAAGCAGTGCTGAGCGCACATTCTTATATTATCAACTTTTAACGTCAAACAAGACACCTTTTTATTTTGCTGTACGACATTCACCCTCACACGCGATTCAGGGCATAAAAACTACGTCGAGTACAATTTTGCCTCTTAAACATGTAAAATCAAAGAATCCAACCGTTCTTAGTCAACGAAGTTGAAGTTGAGAACAAATGTGTTAACTACGAATACTTTGATTATTGCAATATTAGCTACCGTGATTTAAGTCAGAACATGTTTTTCTCTAATAGGAATGCTTAAAAATGTTGCCTGATATTTTGTTCTTAATAAACCTATTCACAATTACAACTGAGAGTTAGATATTGTATATTTTTTCAACATTAAATTAATATTCTAGTATCTATTTAAAGTAAACTATTGGGGAATATGTCCATAATATTAGGATTTAAACATGTTTTAACATGTTTATTTAAAAACAAATATTGTTAACAACCCTGCATGATCATTTCACCCCCAAAATGCAGCATAAATTAAGTACAACATTAATTTATTACAGTTTTACTTCTCTTATACCTACGTATACATTAACTGTTACCTACGAATACAAAATGTCCACATTCCTCTATGTACTTAAGTTTCGGGCGCATGCTCAAAATTCTAAATTTTCCAGAAAGGGTCATTCCCCTCTTTGAGGTACATGAAAACAAATGTTCATTAAAATCATCTTGGTGAAAGTATACAAAGTGACTCAACCTCATGTTTCAAAGTATTGAGAACATGAAAATGCTACCTAACTGTGTGAATCTAAAATGTAAAAAAAGATGAGTACCTGTACAAATATGTCCACTTTCTATCAGCATTAGCATCTTCTGAATACAATACAATCACAAATGTGATTGCAATATGTAAATAGGTGGAATAATCATCACTTAATCAAAATATGGTACTTGTATTTGTAGGTAACATTGAGAAGTGTACCTTCAACTTTATCATTCCGCCACGTGGTCAATTGGAGAGATTAGTGATGGCACTTGTTTTCCATACAAGCTTGATATGTTGACTTAGAGTGGGGAAAAGGAATAAGAGATCGAAGCATTTTGAAACTGGACCCTAAAAAACTAGCCGTGTACACTTTTCGTTGGATTCGACCATATATGTCCGTGCTTGGGTCTCCATAGCAGAAGGTCAGACACTATTTCATTTTCTCTTCTCATGCAATGCCCGGCAAATCTCATCCTTCGGTCTGTGATGTTTTCTGATACCTTTTGTAATTTTCCATACAGGTCTTTGTTCGGTACCTTGTCTTTCCAACTAATGTTGAGTGCAGTTCTCAGCATTCTAGTGTAGCACCCATCTAGAGATTTCTTAAGTATGTTGGTGATGGTCCATGTCTCAGCTCCATACAGTAGAACACTTTGAACAGTAGCTTGGAAAAGTCTGATTATTATTTTTCGACAGAGGCTGGATTTCCACACTTTGTTCAGAGCATTGCAGGCCTTCCAAGCAGGTGCTTTGCGTATTTTTATGTTATGCTGTCTACTACCAACCCAAGCTGCCAGGTATTTGAAGTCCTCTACGTTGTCTAGGTTACTTCCATCAGAGGTTTTTTAGCTGTACCGCTTGTGTTTGGTGAAATACCATACATTTGGTTTTCTTGGCATTCATGTGGATCGCATCACAAATGTTTAAAAAAGGGCAAAATATTAAATTTCATTACCATATTTGGAATCGCCATGAGAAATGCATTGACATAAGTACAAACATGCCTATTATTGGTTTAGTAATCCTTGAGATAAACTTTGAACATTGGGAAAGGTTTCTGAAAAATATGTTCTGTATAATGGTAAAACTTATAGCCGCGAGTCGACCAGCAGATTCTGTTAGAATCGAAACCTCAGGTCCTCTTATATTTATTGCAATTTCATTTCAGTGTAAACAAATAATCGATTTCGCGTTACCGTTTTTTCAACTTCAGGGTACCCTTTGTAAGTGCAAGCTTTAAAACGGGGACCCAAAACATGGACTTTTAGAAATAAAATTGAGTGTAAGATAATGCCCAATACTTCAGGGTACCTCTTTTTTCAACAACAAAAAGATCCTCATCGTTTTATAGACACCAACGTTTTCCTCATCATCTAAGGTCAACCACGCCCCATGATGTAACAGGGAGTAACGCGGGAAATGGCAAGTGTACACTATATGTAACATTTGTGTTAGATTACATTCGCTCCGAATACTGTAAACATGCTTGGCACAGAGGATACCATACCAATACCATCCTACCTTACTATTAGTGTATCTTCAAACTGGGGTTTGGAGATGCGACCTAAATAATTTACACCAGCAGGAACATTGCGTGTGACGTAGTCACCGTAAACCCCTAAATTTATAGCCGTAAAGAAAACAAGTTGTTTTAGCAATGGGGTATCATTGCTTAATAGTGTGTGCTATGCAGTGGCACGATGTATGATATCCAGTGCATCAATACATGCCTGAATACTTTCGATATCGCACAAGGAAGTATTAGAACTCGATGATATGCCATAGAAAAAAGTAGTGGTTACAACAGTGTGTTTCTAAACCGTATACATGTCTGAATACTTTCGATATCGCACAGGGAAGTATAGAACTCGATGACATGCCTTAGAAAAAAGAAGTGGTTACGACTGTATGTTTCTTTACGTGTTGTTACTTAAACATAACTTTAAAAAGTATCTACAAAATGTGGGTAAACCCAATTTTGATTATTTACAAATTCCCCCCGATTAATAAAGGTTGGCTGAGAAAATTGTTCATAGTAGACACAAAATGTATATCTCTGTGTTAAGAAGCTTTGGAGCTTAAACTACTCCAGTTAAACGCTTTATGATTTGGTCTCAACTTCACTTTTTGACTATAAATAATTTAATAATGGAGTTTTGATTGTTGTATGTTTGTGTTTGCCTTGGGTTTAGGATTCAAAATCGTGATTCATCTCGGTTGTTTTATGTTTGTGTTTGCCTTGGGTTTAGGATTTAAAACCGTGATTCATCTTGGTTGTTTTATGCTTGTGTTGCCTTGTGTTTAGGATTTAAAACCGTGATCCATCTTGGTTGTTTTATGTTTGTATTTGCCTTGGGTTTAGGATTTAAAACCGTGATCCATCTTGGGTGTTTTATGTTTGTGTTTGCCTTGGGATTAGGATTTAAAACCGTGATCCATCTTGGTTGTTTTATGTTTGTATTTGCCTTGGGATTAGGATTTAAAACCGTGATCCATCTTGGTTGTTTTATGTTTGTGTTTGCCTTGGGTTTAGGATTTAAAACCGTGATCCATCTTGGTTTTTTATGTTTGTGTTTGCCTTGGGTTTAGGATTCAAAACCGTGATCCATCTTGGTTGTTTTATATTTGTGTTTGCCTTGGGTTTAGGATTCAAAACCGTGATCCATCTTGGTTGTTTTATGTTTGTGTTTGCCTTGGGTTTAGGATTCAAAACCGTGATCCATCTTGGTTGTTTTATGTTTGTGTTTGCCTTGGGTTTAGGATTTAAAACCGTGATTCATCTTGCTTGTTTTATGTTTGTATTTGCCTTGGGTTTAGGATTTAAAACCGTGATCCATCTTGGTTGTTTTATCTTTGTATTTGCCTCGGGTTTAGGATTTAAAACCGTGATTCATCTTGGTTGTTTTATGTTTGTGTTTGCCTTGGGTTTAGGATTTAAAACCGTGATCCATCTTGGTTGTTTTATGTTTGTGTTTGCCTTGGGTTTAGGATTCAAAACCGTGATCCATCTTGGTTGTTTTATGTTTGTGTTTGCCTTGGGTTTAGGATTTAAAACCGTGATCCATCTTGGGTGTTTTATGTTTGTGTTTGCCTTGGGTTTAGGATTTAAAACCGTGATCCATCTTGGTTGTTTTATGTTTGTGTTTGCCTTGGGTTTAGGATTTAAAACCGTGATCCATCTTGGGTGTTTTATGTTTGTATTTGCCTTGGGTTTAGGATTCAAAACCGTGATCCATCTTGGTTGTTTTATGTTTGTGTTTGCCATGGGTTTAGGATTTAAAACCGTGATTCATCTTGGTTGTTTTATGTTTGTGTTTGCCTTGGGTTTAGGATTTAAAACCGTGATCCATCTTGGTTGTTTTATGTTTGTGTTTGCCTTGGGTTTAGGATTTAAAACCGTGATTCATCTTGGTTGTTTTATGTTTGTGTTTGCCTTGGGTTTAGGATTTAAAACCGTGATTCATCTTGGTTGTTTTATGTTTGTATTTGCCTTGGGTTTAGGATTCAAAACCGTGATCCATCTTGGTTGTTTTATGTTTGTGTTTGCCTTGGGTTTAGGATTTAAAACCGTGATTCATCATGGTTGTTTTATGTTTGTGTTTGCCTTTGGTTTAGGATTCAAAACCGTGATTCATCTTGCTTGTTTTATGTTTGTGTTTGCCTTGGGTTTAGGATTTAAAACCGTGATCCATCTTGGTTGTTTTATGCTTGTATTTGCCTTGGGTTTAGGATTTAAAACCGTGATCCATCTTGGTTGTTTTATGTTTGTATTTGCCTTGGGTTTAGGATTTAAAACCGTGATTCATCTTGGTTGTTTTATGTTTGTATTTGCCTTGGGTTTAGGATTTAAAACCGTGATTCATCTTGGTTGTTTTATGTTTGTGTTTGCCTTGGGTTTAGGATTTAAAACCGTGATTCATCTTGCTTGTTTTATGTTTGTATTTGCCTTGGGTTTAGGATTTAAAACCGTGATTCATCTTGCTTGTTTTATGTTTGTGTTTGCCTTGGGTTTAGGATTTAAAACCGTGATCCATCTTGGTTGTTTTATGCTTGTATTTGCCTTGGGTTTAGGATTTAAAACCGTGATCCATCTTGGTTGTTCTATGTTTGTATTTGCCTTGGGTTTAGGATTTAAAACCGTGATTCATCTTGGTTGTTTTATGTTTGTATTTGCCTTGGGTTTAGGATTTAAAACCGTGATTCATCTTGGTTGTTTTATGTTTGTGTTTGCCTTGGGTTTAGGATTTAAAACCGTGATTCATCTTGCTTGTTTTATGTTTGTATTTGCCTTGGGTTTAGGATTTAAAACCGTGGTTCATCTTGCTTGTTTTATGTTTGTGTTTGCCTTGGGTTTAGGATTTAAAACCGTGATCCATCTTGGTTGTTTTATGTTTGTGTTTGCCTTGGGTTTAGGATTTAAAACCGTGATTCATCTTGCTTGTTTTATGTTTGTGTTTGCCTTGGGTTTAGGATTTAAAACCGTGATTCATCTTGCTTGTTTTATGTTTGTGTTTGCCTTGGGTTTAGGATTAAAAACCGTGATCCATCTTGGTTGTTTTATGTTTGTGTTTGCCTTGGGTTTAGGATTTAAAACCGTGATTCATCTTGGTTGTTTTATGTTTGTGTTTGCCTTGGGTTTAGGATTTAAAACCGTGATCCATCTTGGTTGTTTTATGTTTGTGTTTGCCTTGGGTTTAGGATTTAAAACCGTGATCCATCTTGGTTGTTTTATGTTTGTGTTTGCCTTGGGTTTAGGATTTAAAACCGTGATTCATCTTGGTTGTTTTATGTTTGTGTTTGCCTTGGGTTTAGGATTTAAAACCGTGATTCATCTTGGTTGTTTTATGTTTGTGTTTGCCTTGGGTTTAGGATTTAAAACCGTGATCCATCTTGGTTGTTTTATATTTGTGTTTGCCTTGGGTTTAGGATTTAAAACCGTGATTCATCTCGGTTGTTTTATGTTTGTGTTTGCCTTGGGTTTAGGATTTAAAACCGTGATTCATCTTGGTTGTTTTATGTTTGTGTTTGCCTTGGGTTTAGGATTTAAAACCGTGATCCATCTTGGTTGTTTTATGTTTGTGTTTGCCTTGGGTTTAGGATTTAAAACCGTGATCCATCTTGGTTGTTTTATGTTTGTGTTTGCCTTGGGTTTAGGATTTAAAACCGTGATCCATCTTGGTTGTTTTATGTTTGTGTTTGCCTTGGGTTTAGGATTTAAAACCGTGATTCATCTTGGTTGTTTTATGTTTGTATTTGCCTTGGGTTTAGGATTTAAAACCGTGATTCATCTTGGTTGTTTTATGTTTGTGTTTGCCTTGGGTTTAGGATTTAAAACCGTGATCCATCTTGGTTGTTTTATGTTTGTGTTTGCCTTGGGTTTAGGATTTAAAACCGTGATTCATCTTGGTTGTTTTATGTTTGTGTTTGCCTTGGGTTTAGGATTTAAAACCGTGATTCATCTTGGTTGTTTTATGTTTGTATTTGCCTTGGGTTTAGGATTTAAAACCGTGATTCATCTTGGTTGTTTTATGTTTGTGTTTGCCTTTGGTTTAGGATTTAAAACCGTGATCCATCTTGGTTTTTTATGTTTGTGTTTGCCTTGGATTTAGGATTTAAAACCGTGATTCATCTTGGTTGTTTTATGTTTGTGTTTGTGAGACATTTAATACCCGGATATGTCAAGAATAGACTTGGCCAATTCCACCGTTACGGACGTTACAGATACATGCAACTTGCAACTTTTAATTGAATAGCACATCTGTTTGCTGATAAGATAACACTTGATTTCTTAGTATGCTACTAGTAAACACTCTAATGTTCAATATAATAAAGCAATTTTGTTTTAGCTTTCTTAGTTAATTAGCAACAAAAATTAGAAACGAGCGTTACGGACGTTACCTTAAAAGGAAGAGCCTTTTTGACTATGGTACATATCCTTGAATCTCTGTTCAGTTCCCTGTTTTATTTTTTTCTGTCAACTATATTGAGCAAGCCCTGACTCCATTCTATGTTAACATGAAAAGCAAGTTTGAAATGTATACTCCCGTATCGTCCAACGCTGTTGATTTTAGTGTTACGGACGTTACATTTTGAAGCGTTACGGACGTTACATGTATTAAAATCAATAATAAAACACGATTTATAATATCAAAATGGGACATTTTGTCCCTAATTTGTCATAAAATCCATGTGTTTTTCTTGTGTTACTTTGATGTTAGGGACCGTTCATTATTTATGGTGGGGGGGGGGGGGTAAACTATAGGGGCGGGTCATGTAACTTTCATATGTTAAAATAGGGGGGTATGTAACTTTTTATTCTTGAACAGGGGGGGGGGGGGGCTTCGCACTTATTTTCTTAAAACCTATCGACTTCAAAAACTTTACTATCAGACGACTTCTGGACAGCAAATCGACGATATGGTGGAAAAAACATCTATATAATCATCAACGGTCGAGACATTAGAGCCACAGGGTGTATAATGTTACAAAATCCAATTTCAGGGTGCACTACACAAAATGGGGTATCCCCTACCCTTAAGGACGGGGTTTAAAGCTAGAATCAGAAAGTATGCATCACAAAATCCTCAATTTAAAAAGTCTTGACAGTAATACAATTGCGTAAATGCCTATGATTTTTGATTAATTGTGATTAATGGGACATCACCTACATGCACCCTG
>CM069449.1:11259446-11323499 GCA_035610835.1 Ophiura sarsii
TCTGTAAAGATCGTTTGACATTACAGCTCGTTACAAATCACTGACAAAGTATCTGGTATTTAAAACTCTGACTTAGTCCAGTAATAGACGTCATTCATAATTGGTACATTTCCGTCAAAAAAGGGCCGTGCTATCCAACTGAGCATGTTCAGAGCAATTAGTGCTCCGAAAACGAGGCCAGCGAAGTAGCCGAGACGAGATTGATGTAGTTTTTCACTATGGTGAACTTCACTAATCATAAAAAAGTCTTCATACTTCAGAGCAGTTCAAATTTGACCTTAAGTTATTGCATTCGTGAAATAAACTTGAATGTACAAGGTCATATGTCGTGAATTGGTGTATCAAATAAATAGGACTTGTCACCCATATAAAAAAATGTGATTATATATCAATTTATAAGTACTTGACCTATTGAATTAAGTAGGGTGTCATTTTGTTGCTAATTATGTCCTCTTTTAAATTAAAAAAGATCCCCAGATCATTACGATAAAAAATAAAGGAGTCGGACCGTTACATGCTTAGGTAGTCGGGGTGGGGGTGGGGACTGCTGGTGGGGGGAGTGGGGCTGCTGTGGGGGGGGGGGGGGGGGGGTGCTGCCAAAACAGTCAAAATAGTGTCTTCTTGAAAGTCTTATATATTGAAAACTATAACTCATAGGCATGTCAAACTGCACAGGCATAACAATCAGTATCACCGAATCTGATTATTTCATTTTGTCACCAAAAATGTAATTAATTAATTGCTTAATCCAGTGCTAATTAGTTCAGTTGTGAAGGTGCATTTAACAGGTTTCTGTGTTTTAAAACGTATTTAAGTAATATTATTCCACATCGGTTATTATATTAAATGTCGTTCTGAACTAACTATAATTCAATGCAACAATTATATTGTATTCTTATTAATTATCACTATTGATTAATTAATTAACTATTTATTTAAGGGACTCGAGGAATTTTTTGATTTATTTTGATTTTTTGAATTTAGTGAGTGCTGTAATTATTGAAGTTTCAATCAAATGCATACATTCTTGGGAAAGAAATGGATTAGAGAATCCAAATTTTGCGTCAATGTTAACCAACAATTTATTTTTTACAAAATCATAACAAATCACTTTTTTGACCCAATTATTTTAACAAAGCTAACAAAAATAAATGTGAGTAAAAAATGCCCAAATCGCTAGATTATGATTTAAAGACACAAACTTAGGGACAATTTTTGATTTTTTAACCTAATCTAATATGTTTTTGAAATTTGGACTAAAAAGTGCCAACAAGTGATTTTTTGAAATTGTTTTCACTTTTTTGGCAGATACATTCTGCTATAATTGTCTTTCTTGATCTAGGTATCTAACCTAATGGTTCATAATCGTTCCGAGCATGCTCAGTTGGAATTCACACCCTCTGTTGACGTAAATGCGCCAATTATGAATAACGTCTATAGGTGACAATCTTCGAGTTTACGCCGTTTACAATACGAAGGGATCGATTACATCGACATAACAGTATCATAAGAGTTTAGCATTTCTCATCCAATATTTCAACTTATTTTTTATGATGACATATAAAATATCACCATATTTATCTTCTCTCATTTATTTCTCATACCCAGGTATGTTGATCTGTATTTGGTTTGCTGTAACTTCAAAAACCGTGACAACGGTCGTCGCGTCAACTGTGTCAGTAAAAGAGAGCTGCACTCACATGTTGACTGTGGCAGAATTCTAAAAAACCACTCTCGTGCCATTCTGTCGTTACTTTTAGGTATCCTGGTCATACTCTTTAGTGTGTTTGTCCTCATAATATCCACAAAGCGCGTCATTGTTGGCATAGAACAAGACTTTGAAAGTATTCGCGTACAGCTCCTTCTCGTGTGGAACTTGACCATTGCTAGTCTCATTATAGGTTTGTACATGGTATCGATAGGGACAGGGGATATGTTGACTGGTCCTTTGTTCTTTTACAACAAGAAAGCCTGGATTGAGTCTATACATTGTCAGATATCTGGGTTCTTTTATATGGCGGCTACGGAGGCATCTATCTTCTTCATGACGATGATTACTGTTGATCAATACATGAAGATGAAACCTTATATAGGAGGGTATGCAGGCTTCCCCGGCTATACAGGTGGGTTTATAACTTTAGATGGAAAGAATGGTGTTGAGGGCGTTCAATATGAAGGCAAAAAAAGGCAGTGATGACAGTGAAAAGGCGATCGCAGACATAAAAACTAATGTTGCTTATATCAAGGATGATCAACAAGTGTCTGTCGTTAATCAGGAGAAGGTGGACAAATCCGGAAATGTCGAGGGTCCTCTTTATTATAATGCCGACCATGGGATTCTAGACGGGAAGGTTATAATCATCACGGATGATATTAATTCGATGGCCCCGTCAGGTAAAGACAGCAGGGTAACTGATCAAGAGCTTGGAATCGACCTACCACAAAGTTACCCGGCAAAGTTGATATCCTTTCGACAGGCAGTATATTTGTCAATTATGTGTTGGTGTGTCGCTGTCCTATTTGGTCTTATCGGTGCGGTGGCATTAAACGGGAACTACAATGCTTACGATCCGTCGCGATTCTGCATAGGTATTCCCCTGTTTCGACAACTCGATGATAATGCGATCATGAAGGCTGCTAAGGTTCGTCCGGCATTCCTAAGAACAGTTAGTTTGTTTTTCTTGCTTCTTGATCTGGCTTGCTTTATTGTCTCCATCAAATGTTTGAGAGTTCTGCGTAAGATATTGAAACGGCTGAAAAGAGAGTTTACATTGAGAAGCGAAAGCAACTGGAAATATCTGATATCGAGAAAGAAAAAGGAAGGATAGCATTGGAGTTGTTGGACGATGAGTTAGCCAAAGAGAAGGAGATGAAAACAGACTGCGATGATGATGATAACGACAAAACTATAGTGGATGTTGATAAAGATAAGAATGACGACATAGAAGAAAAGTATGACATAGATAAGGCAAAAGCAAAGTCAAGGGAAAAAGCAGTAAAGCTATATAGGTCTAGTACAAGGAATTTTAAGTTAGGCAGTAACGCGTTTAAGAAAAGTATTCGGAGAAGTAAAAGGAAGATGACGCCCTCACACGACACTAATGGTATGTCAGCTGTAGACGCGACTTCAAGAGGTGACGACAGTGTTGATAAGAATGCGGATGCTAATAGCAAGGCTGAGTCTGATGCAGAGGTGGAAGTCACCGGAAGAAAATAAAAGCGGAGAATGATGAGGAAAAGGATGGAAACGATACGAGTTCTACTGCTAATATGAATGGCTCGGCACACGACGACGACGACGACGACGACGACGCGGTGTCTTACAGTGAGAGTAAAATAACAGCCGAGGAAGATCAAATCGTGTTGCAGGCGAGCGAAATGGAGACATTGGTATTCTTAAACTCTCTTTGTTATTTGCCGGTTATTGTACTTGCTCTTTTGTCCCAATGTGGAGTTCCTATTCCACTGGTGATATATTGGTGGCTTCTTATTCCTATTATGTCAACTAGCGCAGCTCTCAACATGATCATATTCTACTTTAACAACATTAAACCACCACCCGATATCACCTCCCTCGAGTATGCGCAGGCGGAATATAATAGGGCGTTGAAATTGATAACTACTTAAAGCGCGTGAAATTCATCTGTCAACAGCACCAAATATCACTAAATTAGCTTCTACTGAAGTAAAACAAGTAGCATAGTAATACTATATATCGTCGTGGCGCGTTTTCTTATTAAAGGGCCCTCTATTTGTTCACACGTGAAATGCACCCAGATGTGCACCCAAAATGGGAACACCATTGTGCATAAAATGGATGACAGGGAAGTTTATCATCGATTAGCTCCCAACACTTTGCGTAAATAAAAATAAAAATATCGAGATACATGAATAACCAGGATACCTAAGCATCTCTAGAATAGAATGGTATGCGTCAAGTCGTGTCAGAGGAACGAGAAAGAGGACGCAGCGTGAGAGGTGAGAGTATTCGGATTAGAACCGACGATCTCTTGAGTCTCTTTATCTCACACCTTTTCAAACCTGCTCCCAACCAGTAAAACGTTGAATAAATGATTTTTGATTTTATTCCAGATTTGAGTTGCTGATTTAACAAAATGTGACAACAAATAAAATGATATTTTGCACTTAAAAATTTGAATATTTTTTGGGTACGTCAAAAGTCAATAATTCACTATCAAATCCTTATGTTTGTTAAATGTATTTTTGACAACTTAATTTGCCTCTACATTTCTAATACTGTCCTGAAGACCTTGTCCGGGTTTTGTGGTGACAGGTCTCATCTCATATGGTGTACATTCCTGAGATTAGTTTTTATCAAAAGGTGAATATATCAATGATGTGTGTATAATTAATATATACCATTAAAATTTATATTAAGCATATGCCTATTATCGAAGCCAATTAGTAAGAGACGTAATTCATGTGTGTTTCCTCTTGTGAGATTTAGGGAAAGGTCACAGAAACTAGCAATTATACAGTTGCCGCCACGTTATTAACATGTGTAATCTTCTCAATCATAAGCTAATTTGACTACAAGCTCACATGCATAAAACACTAAAGGGTAATTACCATTTGTATTCCTCACTGTGCAAGTGTATGGGTCGTTCTTTAAAAGTCCCCATTGAAGATATGCACTGGTAGGGTATACTAAAGGAACTCCAAACTAAACAAAGATAAATCCTGTTCAATCAAAAATGTAATGAACAAATATATTTACAAAAAGAACACAGCAAGTTATTCTGATAATATTGTAACCGGTAATGTACTAGAGTCTCCTGGTCGAGCTAACCCTCCAGACGTGCGAGCTAACCCTCTAGACGTGCAAGCTAACCCTTCAGACGTCTTTCATTTCTTTATATTGGATTTTTTAAAATTGTAATATTACATTTTGTGTGTGGGGTGTGTGTGTGAGGGATGACAGATAAGTCCACCATTTCAATGGTTTAATAACAAAAAGTATCTGAAACCACGTGCAGGCAATACGTTTTGCATTCTTTAGAATCTCGACAATATCTCGATACTAGAATGATACAGTGTTTGATGATCGTTGATCGTTGTGAGGGTTATCCCTATCTCTTTGTAAGAAATAGGCTTCCCACATGTGTACAGCGTTGCTGACATAGTGGCACATCCCCATTCACCTTCATCGTGCAAGGTAACCTTGATCAGGCTTTAGTGTGATGATCTATAGATTTTTAGCACAAAATAGTGTTGATTTTGGCACTTTTAGATTGCGACCTCCCCATGTTCTCAAGCATGTGGCTGAGCACTGGAACACGGGATTGCTTCAAATGGGATATCATTGTAAAGATGAACACATCAACTTGTAAATGCTATTACACTTAATGAACATATCCCGCGACACTTGAAAATCGTGTGCTTGAAAAAATATTCCAAACTTTTTTGAGCAGTTTAGAAACTGAATAAGAACATCGATATGACAAAAACACCCCCCCCCCCCCCCCCCCCCAAATAAAAAAAAAAATAAAAAAAAAATAAACAAACATCCACCATAACACAATCAAAGAAAAAAGATACGCTTACAAGTATCGACCATTGCACACAATTTTGTTTAACTTAATGACAAAATGTCGGTCAGGTCGTGTCGGAAAATGATTCTACGCGGAATCTAACCTCAACCAATTGAGCTATAGAAGCATGTAAGATTAACATCTTATGAAAGTGATATGATCAATCTGAACATGATTGTTTTATAATGTTGCAATCACTATTAAACTTTTATCTGAAACTATTATTTTGACAGGCGCCCTCTTGCGAGTTCTGATTTGATGAGACCTTCACAAATCGGTTTCATAGGCATAATATGCTTCGATACGAATTTTTACAGTATAGCATAATCAACCAACTTTCATTTAAATGATAAAGACTGCGTATCAGTTGTTTCAAGGTATTTGTGAAGAATCATGTTTACTTTGAACCGATACATTACGCCCCGGAGAAAATTCCAAGGTCCCAGCGTATAAACGTGTTGATTCTTCACAGTTAAATAAAAATGGGAATATTATATGAGGGTGATAATATTAAACCTGGAAGTATTGTGTAAAATATATACAATGATAAAGGAAAGTATAATCCGTACGCAGTGAGGCATTAGGCTACTCCAGTTGAAACCTTTAAACCATAACATGACCATTGTCGTCCTCACATGGAGTATAGATTTCAAATTGAGTCACTCATGCAGGTAACCACATTTGAAATCCGCATACTGTGGGGAAGATTACGGTAATGTTTTCCATAGGGGTGTATGGATTTCAAATGGAATAGCTCATTGCAGACTGAACATATTTTCCATATACGAGGGGGTATCAAAAGGTTTTTGAAATCACCCAGAAGTGAAGGAGCTATAGCGATGAAATGTTGTCAGTGTAATCACAGGTCCTTACAAGCATTATGGTGCAAAAATGGTCTCATAAGTATGTTTACTTTTTTATACAGGTGGCGCTAGATGCCAAGGCCATGTAAATCAACGACGTCTTCCAACGGTGATGTGTACATGGTAAATTATAATGGTCCAATAACTGATTCTTGTGGGACGCCTTCCAGAAGAATATAAGCCTCAGATTTTGTTTTTAAATTTTGTCATGTGTAACTCGTAGGTCTCAATTTATCTCTGCAAATGACAACATTTCTAATCCTCATACTCCTCTAAGGCGTCCCACAAGGATCAGCTTTTGGACCATTATCGTTTACCATGTACACAGCACCGTTGGGAGACGTCATTGATTTACAAGGCCTTGGCATCTAGCGCCACCTGTATAAAAAGTAAACATACTTATGAGACCATTTTTGAACCATAATGTTTTTAAGGACCAGTGATTACACTGACAAGATTTCATCGATATAGCTCCTTCACTTCTGGGTAATTTCAAAAACTGTTTGATACGCCCTCGTGTATGAATGAAAATGAGTGTTTTAAGCATTTATCACGCAATTAAAATTCCTAAAAGTTAAAACTGGACAAGTGGATTGTTTTATCTATTTTCACAATTCAATGTTATAGGCCAACATATGACGTTTTAAACGTGTGTTATCCACCCTTCGACACCTTAATTGAGATTGGTCTCATTGAATAAAAAGGTCAAGTTATGCAATACAAATAATTAGGGAGATACTTCTAATCATGCGATAATTAGGATTTGAACCACTTAAGCGTGTCAGTGGTTTGTAGTTAATAGAATGTTGTTTTCCATAAAACTACTCAATTTGTGCTTAAAAAAACTATGCTTACATTCTATACGATACATTTTTATTAAATTGATCTGGTAATTTTTTTTCGACAGTTGTGTTTTTGATCTGAGTAAGAGAGGTAGGACTATCTCTGAATGAGTAGAGTTACCTGTCATTAAGTCTATGTATTAATGGCTTTGGGGTATACAAATTATTTTTGACGAAGGTGTGCCGCTGGAATCCCGGCCCGCTTCACTTACACAGACTTACACACAACTTGATCAGGATAGCGCTTGCCACTACCTCGACCTTACTCTGATCAAAACAATATCGAATCGTCATAAAATAATATATTTAAATAAGATATGTATAAAATATGCTAATTTAATATAATATATACTAGTCTGATGTATGTGTGTATTCGAATTTGTTATCTCACACAAACACTATAAACTCGTTATCTCACGCAAACAAATTGTATGTTATGCACAAACGGAATATTGATAACACTGTTAAATAAATGATTTATTCCCAAATCCCTGTGTATTCCTTGTTATTCTTTTTTTTTTAAAACTTGATTGTGGATTAATGTAACATCATTTTTACGTCAATTTGTATAATTTATAAAGGCCGCCCATGCGTTTATAGTTATTTTTATTCATTTTCTTCTATCTATTTTTCTATATATCATTAATCTCTTGATTTATTTAACTATTAAAAGGCGTAAACAATATATTATTGCTCGATAAATAAGTGATTGAACTTGAGTTCAGTTTTATAATGATAGCAACACTTGTTGTAAAACCATTTTACCAGTGTGCCCAACAATTTCTCCTTTGCAGATTTTTTTTATACATTCAGAGATGTCACTTTAACTTGTTATAGCTAGGCTAATATACAATTGTAAGCTATTTGTATACACGAAGCAAACACATTTCCAAAAACAGGACATAGCCAATTGTACAACATGAGAAACGAGACCGTTACTAATGTTAAATTTACCATGATTACCAATTTGCTCTTTTGGAAATCAGTACAACCGATGAACTTAGTTCTTGTAGCAAATTTAGCTAGCTTTAATAAACGAATTGTGAGACGTAATATTCATGTCGAAATCTATGTGGAAAAGGGAATCAGACAACCATTGATAGACGCGACCAAGTCTTGTACCTAGGGCGATAGAGGTAATCCACGCATCGGCGTGGAGAGCTAAAGGTGGTTCAGAATTAAAAAAACCCAACACCACCAACACCACAGGTATCTTACTCTGTGCAACACACATGTTGATGGATACTCGTTTGAAAATAACCCGCCAATGTATAGCCCGTCATTATGTTAACAGAGTTACGCTTGTATTCAAAGGGGTGGCTTGTTGAAGGTCGTACATTGACTTGACAACGAATAATTAAGAGCGAAAACCTTTTGTTACGGGCACGCATGAGTAAAGTGGATTCCCTCTATAATTAACCAAGATTTCAATTTTGTGACATAAGATCTGGAGAAAAGGTTACAGGGGACATTCTCGCTTTGACGATACTCCTACGCGTACGTCAACTGAAAGCCCGGTCCGATGGTAGGCTCAGGCGGCGCCACTTGGCCCGCAATGCGTTGAACAAAAAAATCGGTAACACTGAGTGATGTTTGTCTTTGAAGACACATTTTCTCATACTACTTTATACTAACGCCTCTAATCATTAGTTATAACATATGCTCGGCGTCTCATTTAGGCCCGGGGTGGGCCAGAGAAGTGCTCCGGGCTGCGACGTCACCTTAAACCGGGAATATTAACAAAACACTAACTTTAACAAAAAAATGAAACACCGGATTCTGTTGCAAGTGTCTATTCGCCAAACATTTAGGCAACTTTTTACTAGTTTTATTGACTGTACATCATGCCTTTCGACGGTACAACTCGGACTTATCAGTCTTAATAAGTCCACCCCCTAGGGCCCTGTTTAAAGCTGGCTACGCAACTAATATTCGCGCTTGTCGGATGTGCCGGCAATTAACTTGCATTGTCGGCTGCTTGAGTCAAAATCAAATAGGCCTACCATAAGCTATACCAAGGGATATACAACTGTCAATGGATATACCCACTTTGACTTTCTGTGATATACCAAACCGTCAAAGAATGGCTCGCGGTTGAAGCTTTTCCGTGAACTTTTCCTGATTGAGCCGTCCACCCCAATCTGGCCGGAGCCCGGGGATCAGATCTACGGTTGATTAGCGCATTACAATAAGTTGTGTCACTTGCATTGCAGCACATAATTTGTCCAAGATTTTGGTGGACAAATCCAAACCGATCGAACGCATGCGTAGGAAAAAAAATGGTGTCCCCTCGACTCTCCAGAGGGCCTTTTCGATATTCAGACGATGCCGGACATAGGTTTGTGTGACGAATATTCTAGGTGAAATTGAGGTGATGTGGGAATGCTCGGACTGTATGGAATGATCGTATTACTGACTTCACCAGCGCCCGGGCATGTCGTTTGGGGGACCGTTTGATTATCATTCAGTGTCAGTAGGAAATTAGGTAAAACACCCGCATTATACTAATCCAATCAAAGCTGTTGCTTCTTCCCCCCCGGATTCTCCTACCAAAATCATACGTGCGTGGATGTGCCTCCCAGACTCTGAAATTCCGCCTTTCAATATTATAGGCCTACCTGCATATGCAAAATTAACACCCGATCGGTAACCAAATCTGGCCAGTGAAATGTCTACCGATCAATATACCCTTGGTATACATGTACATGTACATTATATACAATAAACAGAAGGTATAAGTAGAATAGTAGGTTCTCAAGTGTATTATTAACCAAAATTGGGTTCTCAAAAGTGTATTTTAAACATTTGAACTTCGGATATTTGAAATTCAGCGGTTATTGAATATGCCAGCCCGTTTTAGGGGGGAAGGGGGGAAGGCGGTCAATAAACCAATCTGACAAAGTACACCCTTCTATATACCATCAAAGAATTAAGGGGGCATTAATATACCAAAAACCTTTCTGATTACCACCCATTATATACCAAATATTGAAAAAAGGCACCCCAAAAGGCAGGCACATATTATACTTATACCACTATGTAGTGAGTACCCCCTCCCCGCGGATTTCCGGGCCTCGGTGCCCTGCTTAATTGACTTCCGCTTGTTAAAATACTAGTGTACATTTTTTTTAAATTGTCAGGTATAGCGGCGATTATTTTCTGAATCTTGTGAT
The DNA here is from genome assembly GCA_035610835.1 of Ophiura sarsii. Classification (NCBI taxonomy): domain Eukaryota; kingdom Metazoa; phylum Echinodermata; class Ophiuroidea; order Amphilepidida; family Ophiuridae; genus Ophiura; species Ophiura sarsii. The sequence goes on from CM069449.1 coordinate 11,269,877, forward strand.
TGTGCGCCTCTAGTCATTTTGTCAACATGTATAAACATAAATAACACCGACCGGTCAGATAGATTCATAAGTTGACTTGATCAACAAGGAATGATCATGATGATGCAACTAGCTATGAAAGTCAGATATTTTCATCAATATTGTTCAACTTTTTTGAATACAATTAATCAAGGCTTTTGGCTTCATGTTTAATGTTCAAATGATAACCGATGCCTAATGGTTCAATTTCCGAGACAAAATGTTTTGTCCAACAAACAAACTAACATAACATTGAAACCAACGGAGATTCAAAACTACTGCCGTACGTGTCCACTATGGTCTGGTACTTTTTATTTTTGACTTTATAAATGACATATGTAAAAGATCACTAACCCAACTGCAATGGTGGGGACAATATATACAAGGAAACACCAAGAGGGAAAGGAAAATACGAAGAAGAAAAAGAGAATACACGACGTTTCGGCAAGATATACTTGTCTTTATCAAGAAAAATAGCTTTTTATCTGAACAGAATATACAATATATAAAAGGGCAAGATGTTACTGGTCACAGGTGACTAATAGGTATATCAAATAAGGTGGGGCCGTTTCAAAAATCCTTAAAATCGTGATACGTGTCTCTATTTTAAATAGAAGTTGTCAGAAAAACATAACATTTTTGGTATCATATTAAAGACAATTTATCCAGCTACCGAATAAAAAAAAGATTAAAGCCACATGTTTAGCAACAGTGAAGTTATCAATCTAAACGTCGAGTGAGTCAAGGGTGGAGCCGGTGGATGAGGCTCCCATAGGTTTCTACACAAAATAGCGGAAAACTAGAACTTTTGAAATTGATGCCATTTTAAAAGGATACATAGGAAAGTTTTCAAACTCTCATATGTGTTAATAACATGTGCCTGCTACTATGAATAATAATATTGAATTGTTATCTAGACATTCTCTGCTAGAATATGATGTTCAATTCAGGGAGTGTTTTAATGTAAACAATACACAGTTTTATTCATTTTATTGATTGAACAATGGCCAAATCGCAGTCTCTCTATTTCATTTGTGTGACTCTTCGGTCCTTTTCTACCCTGGGTAGTAAAACATTTAACTAAAAAAGCCAGAAGTGTTTCTTCACAGAATTGTTCATAGATTTATGAAAAAATTGCTATTTAGACCTATTTTGGACCACCCTGTATTCAAAATAAAAGGAACTTTAATGATATTCATGTACTTCATTTTGATAACCATTTTCCTTTAAATTAAATAGTCCATGCTAACTAAATTTCATAGAATATCATATACAAACCTTCATTTTATGCATTATTTCATCATAATTTGAGACACCCTGTACTTTTCCTGTGTACATTTTGGGCAGGTGATTCTTAGCAAATTTGGTAGCACCTTCTGCGGTTGTTCTGATTTTGGTGACTATCTTCAGCTAAACCCTAATTGTACAAACTATCAACATATTTTGTGAGGAGCAAAAACTATCAGTTTTTTTTATGTTCCACCCTGTAAGAATGTTACACACCCTGTATAATTTGATTCTTTTTTTGCAAAAATGAAAAACCTTGAATCATAAGCTTTCCAACAATATATAGTTTGTGGGTCATTAAGTTTGTAAAACTTAAGTTTTGTCCCGTTTAATCAGAATTGGTGCATTTCTCAACATTCTTAGAAGTGAAACATTTTTTTGGACCAGTTTGTGACTTCTGACCTACTCTGTTAAGAGTTAGAAACAAACTGCAATGGTGATAGGGCAAATACAAAAGAACTACAAATAGTAAAAGGTGGGAGAGATTAACAAGCTGAAGTACTGGTATAGTGGTAGTAATACAATGAATTGGATATTGACTATTCCCTGTGTAAAGCTATTAAACAAAAGGATAAGAAGAGGAGTGTGATAATGGCCAATGACACAATACAGTGGATAAGGTAATAATTATGGTCATGTGTTTTAAGCTCGCATCCTTTCGCGTTACACACGGATTTTGGCTTTCGTGACATGATTTTAACTTTACACATTTATATTTGCTTGTATACACCCCTGAGGTAGTAAAAGTATACATTTTCTGAAGGGAAATTGCATGAGGAAACCAAATATGCCATTAAAATTATAGTACGACCAAGAACTAAAATGGTATGATCGGAAATGTTCGGAAAAATATCAAAGTGTTTTAATTTTTAATTTGAGATCAATATATTGTTTATACCTACCCCTATCATTATTTACTTTACATATTTGAATTCCTCATGAAATTACCCATTAGATGATATATAATTGTCAAAGTTACTACGTCGGTATGGTAATTATACCGGCTAGTGAATATCTCCAATTTTTATTTTATATATTTTAAGAATTTTCAGAAATATTTGTTTAAGGATGAACCCTTCCCTGATATAAACCGCATTTCTGAATTCCTCTAGTTACAAGCTTTCCAAAAATGTATACTTTTGCTATCATAGGTTGAAAACTTTTTCTGTTATAGTCATTTTTATAAATCCGGTAAATTGAGGCTGATTATTCATGTTGACTGTGTAGCGAATAGGAAGAAAGCTGATGATCATGGTCTTATCCACAATTAATTAGTTGTTACAAATAGTTGACAAGTCTGTTGAACCACATACTTAAAGACTACTAAATATTCTTTAAAATGGGACCAGAATGGTGTTTATAACATTAGGCGATGACTAGTTATTGTAAAAAGAACAAAGATTATCGCCATTATTGGATTATCCCCATTGAGTTTGCACAGGCGGCATCCCTTCCAGCGGCACCCCTTCCAGCACCACCCCTGGTCTCCAAACATCAAACAGCTGTATCTCCCCTTCTGTATTAGCTATACCAATGCCATTTTGCAGGCAGATAGCTTGTTATCAGGGCTTTAAAATGATACCAAATTTGTTGAGATAGCTTTAGTGGTTTTAAAAATATTTGAGGACAATGACAGCATAAAACTACAAAATGTAACGGCACCACCCTATTGGGAGGCGAGTTCATAACGCGTGACCTTATATGAAGCTAGATAACAGACAGGGAAAAATGGGGTGGAGGACCCTGAATGACCTTAGAGCAGGTCAAGACAGCAGGCTGAGCAAGTAAACAAGAAAAGTTTATAACAGGGGTGGGGAGGGGGCGGTTGAGAACCCCAAGAAAATATAACCTAACAAAAATGGGACCACTGGCTACCAACCAAACACTCCAGAGAACGAGCCCAATATAGGTGGGACATTCACACAGACCGATCAATCTGCTGTTTTGATAGCCCTGCCCCCAGACAAGGAAACGGTGTGAGTGGAAAAGTATAGATGGTCCAAATTTGGAGAATATAATAATAAATGTGTGCAAATTAGCAGTGGGTGAAGGATCAGCCTGCTGTCTTAAACTGGAGGGGGATAAAAAGATGGAAGGGAGACAAGAACCAGAAAACCGAGAATCAGTGAAGACGGGGAACTATCAGACTAATTTGACATTCAGACCATGAGGGGCATTCGTTTGTAAAGTGTGAATCCAGTGGTGTTCCAGAGTCTGTCTCATGTTGGTATCATATCTGGGAGACTTGTCAATGACAATGAATTTGATGTTGTCTTCTGTATGGCTAGGAAGGTTGAAATGGTTGCCTACTGGTTTGTCTCTCTTGAGTCTAGTGTCTGCACAGTGTTCTAGTAATCTAGTTTTAGCTTCACGCCCAGTTTCTCCAACATATTGCATGTCGCAGCGATTACAGGTGATAAGGTAAACAACATTATAAGAGTGAAAGTTCATCTGTGTTGGTAGACAATAATTTGAAAATTAAGCTTATGATCTCAACAAATTGGTTTGACATACCTCGAATAGTGTTTGACCCGATTTCGGGATCACGTGTCCGAAAGGTCACTGACCCCAAATCTGGGTTGCCAGTCTCCAGATGAAGATCGATGTGATCGGTCGAAAATTCGAGGTATGTCAAACCATTGTGTTGAGATCACATGGTATCAAATCTGGGAGACTTGTCAATGACAATGAATTTGATGTTGTCTTCTGTATGGCTAGGAAGGTTGAAATGGTTGCCTACTGGTTTGTCTCTCTTGAGTCTATTGTCTGCACAGTGTTCTAGTAATCTAAATTTAGTTTCACGCCCAGTTTCTCCAACATATTGCATGTCGCAGCGATTACAGGTGATAAGGTAAACAACATTATAAGAGTGAAAGTTCATCTGTGTTGGTAGACAATAATTTGAAAATTAAGCTTATGATCTCAACAAATTGGTTTGACATACCTCGAATAGTGTTTGACCCGATTTCGGGATCACGTGTCCGAAAGGTCACTGACCCCAAATCTGGGTTGCCAGTCTCCAGATGAAGATCGATGTGATCGGTCGAAAATTCGAGGTTTGTCAAACCATTGTGTTGAGATCATACGCCTAATTTTCAAATTAACATTATAAGAGTCACAACTTAAGGAGAACTTAATGTTGTGATTGCTGCCGTTGGTTGAACTTTGGAACGTGTTACTTCTAATAATGTGGGTGAAAGGACCATTCTTGTGGTGTTTGTGTAAAAATTTAAAAATGACGCTGTCTTTTCAATATTCATTGATATGATTATTCATTGTATATGCATGAACGTCGATGCGTTCTATTGTTCGAACAATACAGTGTCTGGGCCCTGGCGTATACTATACGGTATATTCCATCACATTCACCAAATCATTGGTCAAATGCACCAATATCGAGTAAGTGAAGAATAGTGCTGCTACATAATCGGTTTCAGCAAATGTGTCACCTTTTGCATATCGGGGAGGTGCAGGGTTGATTTGATGGGGGTGTACTGGTTGTAAATTGTTATTTGCCATGTTAATACCCAGTTAATCTGCTTAAATATTGCGCTAGAGTAACCCATAATCAATACGTCTTTATGAAAGATAAAAGCTCAGAAAAATACTCAGAATGTTACTTCATGGTTACTTTAACAGGTGAGTATTAGGAAAAATATATATTTCAGTGTGTTACTTATGGAAAGAGGCACTCAAGTTGACCGATGTTATTCCCTTGGCCTATGTAATCATGTAGGATCACTAAAATCATGTTTTAGGTGATTGCATTAAACATCATGTTGCAAAGCACAACAAAACTTTCAACATCAATGACATTCAAAATGTATTAGATAAGGCATTGGGAAAAGTGTTCCATCAGACTGGAAACATGTGTCGGCACGTCAGGGAAATTGAAAATTCGTAAACAAGATCACACCTTTGATATTGTCATTCCCCAAATTATCATCAAATGATTTGAGGATTCAGACCACGACGCAGATTCATCGAATCAAATCACGTGCGCGTGTAACCATGCATGATACATCCATGGTGTACAGTCATCAACAAAGGTAATTATACAGGTAATAAATGGGCTTCTCTAAAAATATGTATCCTACCTAAAAATATTAATTTATAAAGTTGTTGAGAAATGTATCTTCTTTAATATGATATAGTGCACGCTGTAGGACTGGGTGATTATTGAGGAATTGACACTCCTAAAAAAGGTAATGTCCGATTTTCATTTTCACATTTTTCTTTTGTACACACGAACTACATGTCATACTCTCCCCCGTGTTGAAAAGTAAAATGTGAGCACCAAACCGGAACAAGCCACTAGACCACTGTCAATTTACTCCAAATCTTACAGATGCCCGGACCGCGAAATTCTTTCGAAAACTGTATAAAGTCGATGATGGTCGATTTTTATTATTGTGGTGACCGCTTCCAAAGAGATAACATAATTATTTGAAGCTGTTGGATTAAGTATTTAGTTGTCGTGATTTGTAAAGCTACATGATCAGCCCTATTTACTAAAGCCACACTATCATGAATAGCATTTGATTATGAAGCGCAAATAATAAACATCTATAAAGATACCGCTGTTTCATCAAATGGGTTCCTCTTACGCCCAATGGACGAGGCCCGAAATTGAAACCGAAACCGATCGACCAGACTTTATGAATCTACTATAAATTATACGCTATTTTTGCAAGAAGGACGATTTACATAGATACAGGCTGTCCCAAAATGATTAGTACCCATCGATGCCCAAAGTTCATTAATTTTGTCCATCATCAAAATCAATGGGATCAGGTCTGTTGTTTTATCATCATCGGGTAAGCTTTAGAATACCCTACCATTTGTATTCCTCACTGTGTTAGTGTATGGGTCGTTATTTAAAAGTCCACATTGAAGACACGCAGTAGTAGGGTATACTAAAGGGACTCTTCATCATCTTTGTCATACTATACACTTTTATTATAATTTTGGGTCATGAATATCGGATTTATCAACTCAAGATACGCTCCATTATGTAAGACATGGTGATTTCACCTTTTCGACAAAGTGCAAACAAATGGGTATGTTAAACAACTTGTTTTATATTTGTGCAATTTTTATTTAATTTTAACAATTTAATATCTTATTCATATATAATTTTTGTAGGGTTATTGAGAAGAATAAATTCCCTACAACTTTGGTGAACAACATTTTCTGATCAGATAACCGGAAATAACAATTCAGTTGAGTTGGAGTATGACTATACTTTGGCCATGTCTACAAATTTTGAGATCTAGAAATATACCCAGTGGTGAGGGGTTGCAATGGATTTTGATACCCCAGCGTGTAAAGGGTTAACACTTGTGTAAGAAAGTCCACCCAATATGAAAAAGAAGTCTAAGCCACTGATTTCATAGTATCTTCCTTAGCGATTTTGTCTTTTGGGTCTGTGAATATTTGTTCATTTTTGTCCAACAATGTGTGGATAATCCTAGTTTCTGATGTAACGGATGGGCCGAATGACCCCTGCCGTCTGGTTTGCGTGCTTTCAAGAAGTCCAGGAAAGCTATTTTGCCCTCCTGCTCTTTCACATATGTACATTTATTTTAAGCTACCCGTGTCAAGGACGCGGTGGAGGTGGTCAGTGAGATTGTTTACGATATTTTTGATCCGTGATCGAGATGACGCCATCAAATACATCCCATGACGTTATTGGTAGTCAACACCCTCTGGCTACGGTAATTCAAAATTTGGAATTATTTCCTTAAACTCTTGATCAAACTATTCTCTGATAAACGAGTTAATTGGTTTATTGAATAGAATAGAAAGAATAGAAAGAATAGAAAGGTAAAACACTTTTACCTTGTTGGATGTCTGTTCGGTTCCCAATAAAAAGATTTGTGCGAACAGTAAAGATACCGACAAATCGGTGAGTATGATGATAAGCTCCGAAGTCCTCAAGTATTTATGATACTAATATTTATTGAAAGAAATCCCAAATATATATGATCAATTCCTCTTTGGCTGCTGTTCTAGTTTATCGTTCATTGCCCAAATAAATGGAACAAAATAAGTGCAATGATGAGGATGTTCTCAATTTCTTATTCCATAACGTGAATTTACGAGTACGTGTACTAAGGGCTCTTGCCCAAACACAAGTAGAGGACAGCTCGAGGAAAGAGCGGGGAAATCGCGATCATTTTTTTTCTATATTGTTAAAAGGAGTGACAAAGGATCGATGATCAACACCTCACTGAATGGGTAATTCAGGTATTTATCCAGGAATATCATTATAGAAGCTCGTTTAAAACACTGACAATATGTCCCCTAATGATTGATGAAAATATATTTCGTGTCAATATGTATTAAAAATCGCGAGCTTACGCGCCCTGTGCTCATGGTGCGATGTCAGTTGCTTGGAATAGAGATAGATCCCAGCCGCGCTATTGTTTTCGTTACCTTATAGGGCCGAACTAGTGTTCACCAGTGTGTGATAATTAAGTAGAATCGTACACAAGAAAACAATTTTAGTTTCGCTGAGTTAACATCAGTCCGGCGAGACCAGCTGTTTCAGATTATCGGGTGATTCCCCTGTCAATTACAGTTGTTATGATGTTTTTATGTAGGGCCACGACGTATATCGTCGTCGGTCGGTATTATTATTTTGTTAAGGCCAATTACAAGGTAGACAGATTTTGCGTACGTTAATATAATTTTTGTAATGTAATGAGTTGTACGAGGGGGTAGATCGGCTATGTGACTCTTCATAACCAAGAGGTAATACCTTTTGCCCCTCTGACAAATGACGCTAGACATGCTAGATGCACAATTCTAATAATAATTTGAGAGGGAGTCAAGCAGGCAACTTTTATATTTTATAAAATAAATTAATACACAACACCAGCAAGTCTAGAGTCATCAAAATTAAGCTGGGCATCTGCAATATAGAAAATATACGCATCTATGTATTTGGATATTGCGCCTTATAAGAAATGTTATGTACATGTATGTATGTATCTAAATTACCAGCACCTTCATCTTTTTACCTTGATTTTTTCAAAAATCAGGGTACTCAAGGTATCTCTGCCGTTTCTTTCTTTACATGCTACAATCACCAGATTTAGTCAGTAGGACCCCCTATATGACCTACATATAGGGTCTTTACAGTTTAGGGTCAAAGGCAGCGTTCGAAATAAGAAAAATAAATTGGTTATCCACCGGATAACCTGGGTTGGGATTTTGGTGATCCGCCAATAGTGTTGGTGATCCGCATTTTTTCAGTGGCAAGCTCAAAAATCACATTTTAATCGAGTCTTCATACACCCCCACATACATAATAATAATAATAATAATAATAAAAATGGATTTACTATAGCGCCCAATGCAAGGAGCCTCTGGGCGCTTCACATAACTATATTACAAAAAGAAAACAACATAATCAACCTAAAAACCATAAAATATTATAAATAATTGCACATTATACAAGCAGGGAAAACACAACAATTGGTGCACCACGTCTCTCCTTGTATGCTTGCAAATCGATGATTCAAGAGATGCAGACAGAAAAGAGATGTCTACACGTCAAGAACCATGATCGCAGATAGAAAAAGAGACGTGGGCTACATAAAAGAACATTTTGATATTTCATTAAAACAACATATCATAAAAACAAGAAAAGGTATTAAGAACCAATCAAATACATCAAATAGGTAGTCTATAATTAATGTACATGTACAAGCAACAAGGAGATAAAAACTCATTATATTACACACTTAAAAACTACAAGAGATAAAATATATGTGAAGACAAAATGCGACCAGTACAAAGCGAATTATTTGACTCAGGAGTCAGGAGAGGAGAGATTTCAAGCACGTACACTCTCAACATGGAGCTACAGCGTCCCATTCTCTTGGTAGAATGTGGGCTGGGTTATATTATAAAACATTTAATAAATAAAACACAAATGAACACATTAACAGAAGATGCAAAAGTGACCGGCACGAAGATAGATAAGATCCCTGGAGAGGAGAGGTTACCAGCACTTCACTCTCAGCAAGAAAGCCGGTTTCTTGCTCCCGAGAAGACAAACAATGGGCAGGGTAACATAGAGATACATAGTTATAACGGAAGATGTTATGTGAACGGCACAATAGTAAATACGTAGTGAGGGCCCTGGAGAGGAGAGGTTACTAGCACTTCACTCACAGCAAGAAATCCGGGTTCTTGCTCCCGATTGCAACAATCGGCAGGGTTAAAAGCAATAATGGAGAAATAACAACAGATTAATGTAAAATAACATGGGCAGCAAATTAAGGTGTGTCAAAATGCAATGTAAAGAGATGTGTCTTGAGTTTGGATTTGAAGACGTCTAAAGTTGGTGAATGGCGCAGGGTAACAGGAATGCCATTCCAAAGATGGGCAGCCGCGTAGAGGAAGGAGCGAGCACCAAAGGTTTTTGTAGATGGCATTACCTGCTTCAAGCGATAAGTAGAGGCGGATCTTAATGCTCTAGATGGTATATAGACTTGGATCATGTCAATGATATACTTCGGCGACAATCCATTGAGAGCTTTGAAGACGAGAAGCAGGATCTTATACGCTAATCTCTGTCGTATCGGTAGCCAATGTAGCTTATGCAGCACTGGTGTTATGTGCGCGTGTCGAGGTGTGCGAGCAACCAGACGGGCAGCGATGTTCTGTACACGTTGGATTTTGCTGATCTCGCGTTCCGACAGTCCGAAGAGGAGGGAATTGCAAGAATCCAATCTGGATGTAACAAATGCGTGTACCAATCTGATTGATTAGTGCAAGTGTTACTTAGTATTCAGTATACACCTGAGGAGTGCAACCATTTTGGTTGCATGAAACATTATACTGTAGTGTAAATGGAATAAACTTGCTTTAATTTGGATCATACACATACATATGTATATTGTTTAATATATATTATACACATACAATGACGACAACTCCACATTAACCTCTATGCTCAATAAACAACTTTCTCTTTATTTTACAATCTCCTTTCTTTTAACTACTATTTTTCTTCAGTCACTTATTTTTTCTAGTCCGCACGTTCTTTCAGTACGTCTCTGAATAGGACGACCAGCCGTAAGCCCTGAAATGCATCCTGATGATCCTCTTCTTCACTCGTATCTCCCGAATCCATTGGATCTGTATCCAGGTCATCCTCATCTGACTCAGCATCAAGTTTCACAACAGCAGGGTCGGTGTCGTCCGCTGTGTCAGTGTCATCCTCATGTACAGCTTCTAATGCATCCTGATGATCCTCTTCTTCATTCTCATCTCCCAACTCCATTGGATGTCTCCAGGTCATCCTCATCCGACTCAACCTCAAGTTCCACAACTGCAGGGTCGGTGTCGTCCGCTGTGTCAGTGTCATCCTCATTTGCAACTTCTAATGCATCCGGATGATTCTCTTCTTCACTCTTAACTCTCGACTCTATTGGATCTGTATCTAGGTCATCCTCATCTAACCACTCAGCATCAAGTTTCCCAACTGCAGGGTCGGTGTCGTCCGCTGTGTCAGTGTCATCTTTATTAACAGCTTCTAATGCATCCTGATCCGGATGATCCTCTTCTTCACTCTTATCTCCAGACTCCATTGGATCTGTATCCAGGTCATCCTCATCTGACTCAGCCTTAAGTTCCACAACTGCAGCTGCTGGGTCAGTGTTGTCAGCTGTGTCAGTGTCATCCCCTTTTGCAGCTTCTAGGGTTGGTTCATTCGCGACTATGACTTGTTCTTTCAGTACGGACGGCCAGGTCTATAGCCTCTAATGCATGCTAGTGATTCTCTTCGTCACTTTCATCTCCCATCATTTTGGTCATCCGCCGGATGATCGGCCAAGAAAAACTGGTCATCCGCCGGTAGATTTGGTCATTTCGAATGACCGGATGGCCGTTATTTCGAACGCTGGTCAAAGGTCACACAGGGGTCATAAGGGGTCAAAACGTGATTTTCACTTAAAACGCGTTTGCAATTTAGTAAAATGACCTAGGATCGTCAGAATTTTTCAACATATTCCTTTTGACCGTACGCATATATAATAATTCGGTTTTTAAAATCAACAAATATTTGGGGTCACTAGGGGTCAAAGTGTAAATTTTCAATCCTCGCACTAAAAATGCTATTTTTTCGAGAGGAAATGACCCATGATTATCAGAATTGGTCAAAAGATTCCTTGGATCCATGTACACATAGGGTCTTAAGCGACATGTCATAATGGGGTCACTATAGGGGTCATTGACCTAAACAGGGGTATAATATATAAGACATGCTCCGATTTTGACCGGTCATGTTTCATTTTGTAGGCATTGATAAGACAAGAAAAAAGTCAATCATTTTAATGGGGTCAAAGGTCAACATAGTTCCCTAGGGGTCGAAAGGTCAATTTTCACTCCTCGCACTCAAAATGCTATATTTTCGGGAGGAAATGACCCATGATTGTCAGAATTAGTCAAAAGATTTCTTGGATCCATGTACATATAGGGTCTTCAGCGATTAAAAGTGACATGTCATATGGGGTCACTAGGGGTCATTGACCTAAACAGGGGTAAAATGTACGACATGCTCCGATTTTGACCGGATTTGTTTCATCTTGTAGGCATTGATGAGACAAGAAAAAAAGCAAATCATTATCTTGGGGTCAAAGGTCAACAAAAGGGTCACTATAGGTCAAAATGTCAATTTTCACTCCAGTCATGGGGTCATGGAACTTCACATGGGTAAAACTCAAGACAAGCTCCGAAATAGATCGGACAGGTTTTATCTTGTTTGGTTTGATGATGCAAGAAAAATGTTAATAATCATAACCAGGTCAAAGGTCAAGAAGAGGTCACTAGGGATCATTTTCTCATAAAAAATCAAGGTATCCTGGTCTTAGACCATAGCAAGATCTAGTTTCAATCTCTACCTGAATAGATTGACTAGCACCTTCGATTCGTCTACCGCTACCATGTAATGAATGATCATCATCACCTGAACATATTTGGAGGCTAACAAAAAACACGTTTTGCCTCATAACTCAAAAACATGAAATTGTTAGTTAGGCCCTTTTACCTTGGAGGGGCAGTGTAGTTCTCATGTCCAACCAAAGTCCGTATTTTGTGGTCAAATAATCTGATAAGGAAACATCAGCCAATTCAAGTTCTTTTGCAACATGTGGGTTAAGTACGATGACGTCCATAGGCAAAGTGTTTTCTAATTTCATCAACATTTTGATGTGGTTTCATACCACTTGCAAATAATTGATTTGGATTTCCATCAAGTGTTAGGGAGACTTTTGTGATTTTTGGATTGTAAAATGTTTCTGAGTCTCCAGCAAATAAACCATCTGCAGGATCAACAAATAGTATTAAAATTTATTTCATTGACTTAGCTTGTGGAGCCATACTTATGTTCCAAATTGTATCTGATTTATTTAATGATTGCTTAGTATGCCGAACAACTCTGTCGTATAACACAGTGAATTTGCTTTTTTGTTGGTTTCTCAGCGTTGTAGTCAATTCAGTTGAAGTAATTGTTTCAAATTCTAAATGAATATCAGAAACAGTATAAGAAGCACTAGCATCACTGGATTCACTGCTTACTATAACTTAACCATAATTGTTAAACGTAAGCTCGTAAGACAGGCGGTCTTTATGTTCACTTTGGAAAAATGGCATGTGTGATGTCAACAGTTCAAAGTCTAGTGGAATGGAAAATAGATCACCATATGCCGTTCCAAGTGCAACGTCTTTTACAGCAGCTCCTTTGTTTCCTGCATCAATTCTGATCTTTCTAACTGCTTCAGTTTGTATACCTTGGTACACTGCATTTTCACGTTCTTTTAATGTTTTCCACAAGTCTTGATAGCAAAGAAATACATCGCTGTCATTTAAAAATACATCGCTGTCAATATAATGTAAAGATAGATTGTCCTTCTAGTTTAACTTCAAGTTTGCTTATAATTGCTCTCCCAAGATTATTTACAATTGTTCTATTTGCATCAGTATCTGAATTGAGTGATATTTTAAAAGATAATTTAGATGTACCTGGGACAATAACATCATTTTTACCAAGATCAAGAAATCTAACAGTTAAAATACCATTTTGATCAATTGTGCTAGGCACATGAGTGTTGTATAAAGTACGACGTACACCTTTAATTCCTCTAGGTGTGCGAAGTTGTCTATAAGGATTTAGTTTGTATCCATAATCACTTGTCATTGTATATTATATTATTTTTATTTTGTTGACTTTATGAAATTAAAAAAATATTATTAATTATTATTTATATCAGGTATTTTAACGGTACAATACAACTGTGTATTCAATATTGTTTAACCAAAGTACCCGGATGCATCCAATATTCTAAAAATATTGCCGTCCAATATTTTTTAGTCTCATACCCATTTGTTCGTTACGATTATTCGTCTATACTATTGTATACAAAGGAGCTCACGCAACTTTAGCATTTATTAAGACTAATTTTCGCTGATTGTATGGGTTTCGCAATTACGTCTTATCGGCTTAATGAAGCAGGCTTACGTGGGGAACCACTACGAAACAACAAATCAACAAGTTTGCAAAATGTCGGAACCGCAGCAGACTCCCGGGAAATTCGCTTCTCTCTAAGTGATGATGATTTTAACGAACTTTTGCGGAACAAAGATTCTGAAAATACAATTAAACCAACACGCAACGCAACTATGGGTAAAAGCCTGATATAAATAATAATAATAATATTGGATGTCTTATTTTCGGGTGATACAAGAAAATATTGCACTCGCTATAAAAAAAAAATTCTTGTATCACCCTCAAAGCTATCTAATATTATATAAATATAGATGGCCAGCTACAATCCTGAAGAGGTTCCTTTAAATGACATGGATTATTTTGATGAACCTACTAACATTGATTTAAATTATGATTCTTTTAGATCAAAATATTAATCAGGAAACCCAAGTCACATCATTTAGTAGTTTGCCAAATACACCTGGGACTGTGCTTTCTCGTGATGTAAATATTCAAGCAGCAGCTGACTTTTATACTGATTTACAACAACAAGGGTGTGACATAAACAATCGACAATGCTGACTTATCATGTCAAAATTACATCCAAATTAACTTCAAATTGCTTTTTTATATATATATTTGGTTTCAATTCCCAATGACGTTTTGAAATTGGATGTTATTAAAACTTCTCTGAATCGGTGTAATTCCTCCTAATGAGTCAGAGGTGGGAGATACGGCCGCACCCTCCGCCCTTTGGACAACCCAAGCGCCTAGGATAGCTACTCTGCATGCCGTCACCATTGTTTTATCTTAAACATGGTGGGCCTTTACTCTATAGGACATTCTCAACTTATTTGTCTCCTCCCTAGTAGCTTAAACTCAAGGGAGAGGACATTACAAGTTGGGAATGTTAAGAAGACATATACAAAGCTCATTGTATATGAGTCATTCTAAGTCTAGAATGGCATTTGGTTTTCCGTATTAGTCCATAGTATTGGATTAATTTTGTGCTTTCCCAGAGTCATCTTAGTTACGAGAGCAAGCAAGCTTTCTTTTAGCAAACAGTTTCATAAACATGAAGTTTCATATACATGAATTACCAGGTGAATTACAACAAGTCGCCTCCATCGATCATCGTTTAAAGAACGGCAAGACATGCCTTCTGTCATCGTTTTAAATAACTATCATTAAGCCAGTTCGCTTTCTGATTTATCGTAAGATAAATAGACCTACTGCCATCTCATATAAGTTTAATATGAGCAAAACACTTCAATGCCACGTGTATTTTAGTCCAATACGGAATAAAGCACATTAGGCCTACACAACATTCAGCAAGACATTCAATTGTCAGATTTGAATAAGATATACTTTCCTAGTTTGGAAATTTATCATTTTAAATGTCGGATAAAGAGCCAGCGTTTATCGAATTTCAATCGGAAGCATTTACCGTTTGACATAGAATCATTTATATTTTGTGAGATAAGACAAAATAGGAATTTCAAGTTTAGAAATTCAGTGTTGTTTGTTTTAACAACACATCATCTATAATAATAAGTTTTGCCACGACAAAGATATTGTCGCGTGCCTTTAGTTGATTTTCTTTTAAATCAACTACCGCTTAGTAAGCATTACACTAAGTACAAGTTCACGCCCGACACAGTGTCTGCCGGTCATAGCCTACCTTTCATTTTATTTAATTTATTAAATAAAAAAAGGTTTTCTGTTTTTGAATGCTACATATTTTAGATTTTCTAGTTTGAACTTCTATTATAGCATTTTTCAATCGGTGGTTTTAAAAGAGTTAGTTTGGTCGTCCGAAAGCAGGTACCTTTGGTACCCTCCCGCTCTTTTGTAACGCCACTGATTTGTACCTGGTTTTTGGACTCCGACGAGCCCGATGGACTCGGACTCGGACTCGGACTCGGTCCTTCCTGCACTTGAAGATGAACAATAGAGAATCCTGCCCACGTGTCCGTTATTTCAGACTAGACACCCAGCACCCGCCTGTCACCCAATCGTGTACAGATGGGGTCGTGGGGATACCTCTCTATTTTGATATGCCGACACGACATTGTTTAAATTTTGAAAACAAGGAACATTGTGCATAGGTAAGCAGGGGTCTGGGGAAATCCCCCAGAAAGTTTTGGACTTTAATAACGAGTGTTCAAACCTTTTGACCACCCCTTTTTGAGTTTCAAAACTGTTTTGACCACCCCCCCCCCCTATATCATATATTTTCAAGCAAACATTAATTTACATTGCATATAACATTATCAAATTGTTTATCATAACTGCACCGCACTAGCTTCAGCGTTTATCCCATAATACTACAAAATACATAATATTTAATACGTCGTATATAGATGGGAGATTTTCTTTTGTTCAGATACGGTTACAAAAAACAGCCATATATAATGATTTATGTTGGTTGAGGAATTGAACCAGGGATTCCTCCGTGGAAGCGCTAGAGCGTGGCCACTATGCTACACTAGACTAACTGTTTTGGCATAGTCGTTGATAAAGATATCTTTAGTTCTTTAGTATGGAGTGATTCAAGCATCACATTTCGTGCGCGTTGATGATCCCCATACTTATTTCAAAATTAAAACAATATAGCGATTAGCATTTTAAACAATGAAAAATAAAATTGTTCATTAGGACTCCGTGTACAATTACGTGACTTCGTTTTCGCGCTGATTTCATTAGACTGATGCAAAGTCTTTTATAACTGTATTGTACCGAAATATTAAAAGAGTAAGACTAATTACCTCTTTTGGATTACGCACAGAAATAGTCATACACTTTATACACTAAGTTTCAAGCGGACCACTGTAACGTAGTCTAATTTAACTGGATTGACCTGGCGGTTCTTGAGGGCGTATCAGCCCGTATCAGTGTTGTATTGTGGGGGGTGGGGGTACCGCGATATTTTGCGGAAACGATCGTGGTTATCGCGTGATACGTATAGTTGAAAAACAATTTACACTGTTTTAATGAAATGCACTATGGGATTGTTAAAATCAAAGAGGTCGCAAACTTGCTTACAATTGAATATTAGCCTAGCTATAACAAGCTAAAAGTGACATCTCTGAATGTATGAACAAAGTGTGCAAAGGAGAAATTGTTGTGCACACACTGGTAAAATGGCTTTACAACAAGTTTTGCTAGTGTCGAGATCCAGGATTTGGTTTATTGTATTATTTGTAGTAGTTATTAGGAGGTAATTGGTAAGTGGTTTTATAGGCCTACAGCTGTGTCAACACTATTAAGTCATGGGTTAATCTCCTAAGATAATCCGGTGCCATGGATGGGGGTATCTTCTTTTGAGCATCAATCCTCTATTGTTGTAGTTAAGTGCAATTATCACCATTTGTTAGCTGTTGTCTGGCAGATCTTCCACTTGACTGTTGTTGGGGTTTTTCTCTTGTATTAATTGTAAGTCTGTTCCTTCATTATGATTGGTTTAAAGTTAGTGATGTCATAGGCCCTGGAATTCATCTCATAGACATGTTGGTATAGGTAACCTTTGACATATATGCTAATTATACAGTGACCATCATTTATGTGAGCATTGCATGTAGTACTCTGTTTTAAGTCAGTTGTAGTTTGGATCTTCGAGTTTTGAGTCGTGGTAATCAGCAGTCGTCTTTAATAATAAATATAATCGTCTTAGAAATCAACAACTTCTTCATGTGTTTTAACTTGTATTAATATTGAATAACGGGATATCACAAATCTCGTCACTGGTGGCAGCGGTGGGATTATCTTATATTTTAAATATAAACTTGGACTTATACACGTTGTCAAAATATGCTGACCTTGTTACGCTACGCTACTACCATTAAGTGAGAAGGATGCTTTTGCTGCTATACCAGTTACCTTTGAATGAATAGGCCTACCTATCTGACTTGACAATGTCTGAGGATATGGAAACAGAAGGTGAGGAGTTAATCAGAGAACTTCAAAATAAAGTGATAATGCTGGAGTTAAAGAATCTGCAACTTGAAGAGGAACGAGACGAAACGGAACACAAAATGAGGCAATTAGAACGGCAGCTGGATATGGAGAAAGAGAAACAGCAACAATGTCAACAAGGACCTGAACCAGGCAACTATGATCATGAGACGGAATCAAGTTCAGCACCTGTAATGCCACTACCACAGATGGAAAGATTTGATGGAGATAATTGGGAATGTTTTATAACCCAGTTCAATTGCCTATCCGAATGTTGCAAGTGGACAGACCAACAAAAGCTGTTCATGCTGCTCCATCATGTAGAGGGTGACGCCTATCAGTTTGTGTTTGTAAAGAGCGATGGAAGTTGCAGATCATCATTTGACAATCTTGTGACTGCTCTTAGTCAGCGTTTCGGAATCCAGGAGAGCTGCGCAAATTATCGGGCTAAACTAGAGGCATTATCGTTTACACCTCAAGATTGTTTGGGCAAATATTGTGCTGATTTACAATATTTAGTAGGCAAGGCATGGCCCAAAGTAGATACAGACACACAGTCTGAGATGGAAGTCCAGTACTTTGTGAAGAACCTAAGAGATCCAAATATGTTGAGAACAGTGGGGAACCAAAACCCATGTGATTTGGAGGAGGCCCGCGAAATGGCTGCAACGTACATCAGAATAGAACAAATGGCACAACCGAGGAGTGCAGGCATTAATGTTATGTCATTGGATGATGTCAGTTCATCGAGACTAACAAAGTTACAACAATTATGGGAATGTATTTCACATGTAGACATGAAACTGACAAGAGTATGTAAGGCCATGATTCCATGGAAAGCTAAGAGTAAGAGCAACCGTAGATGCTACAGTTGTAGAGATGTTGGTCATCTTGCCAGGAATTGTATGCAACTCTCGACTTAGAATGGAAATCATTAAATGGTCCATCTTCCAGTGTGATTGTTAATAGTGTGTAATGTGTCTACCAATTTATATAAGGAGATTATGGCCATCGAAAGTGTGTACGACCCGGCAACTATCAATGAGAAACGATATCTAACAATTATCATGCTTTGTTTCTGAACCCCGAATATTGGACTATGTGGAAGATAATTATCTGTGTGAATCAAATATGACTGCGTGTCTAAAGTTTCTATGTGAAGAAGAAAAAAATGTGACTGTGTGTCAAAGTTTCTATGTGAAACGAACTGTAATTACTATGTGTAAGTTTCTATGTGAAACAACTGTTTCTTCATGTGTTTCTAGGTTTCTATGTGAAACTATGTTCATACTTATCTGCCTCTACAGTGCTAATAATATCAGAAAATTTGGAAGTTAGAGGATCTAAGAAAGTGGCTTTTGAAATATTGACTTCGATTGATATTGACACCTTGCGTTGGGTATACATAATTGGAATAAGTTGATCATATATGAACGAACAATGGATGTGATCAGTGGCTAATACATGTAAGACTGTGAATTCAAAATATGAATATTTGATTTTGATGAAATGCTTCATTTGAACTCTGTGATTTGAATTACATTTCAAAATTGTGTGCCTCGTAGTTTCTCATGTATTACGGTGTAATATGTATAGGGTTGACTTGCCTTAACCAGCTGGTCAGGTCGGTGTTTATTCCAGTGTGTACATGAGTGATATTAGGTTGTATTGACCTTGTTTTTGCTATTTCATCATCATTATTCATTAAGGTGAATCATTGTGTTATAACATTTTCCCCTGCCATTTATGTTTACTTGATAGAATGCAATAATGGTGTGTGTGTTACAAGAAGGTTTTAATTCAAAGAAATGAGAGCAGGCTAGTATACTCTTGTAGGACCTGCATACTGTTCACATGGAATAGGATGCAGTGTTGATTTGATTGGTGGCCACAATCAGATTGTCACTGTATTGTCTCTAATGTGTTGTTTGGATAACTATGGTTTTTGAACTTGATATTGTTTTGGCTTTAAACTTCACGATGAATAAGTGAAGTAGAAAAGTATATTACTGTGCACCATAACATGTTTGTGTCATGTCATGTTGATTGAGATATAACATTGTTTATAATGTCAGTGATTGAAAAACAAAGATACAGGTATAATTTTTAATTGTGATTTAAAGATGTGATATACCGAGTGGATATAGCGTAAAATAGAGTCAGGTATTTTGAAAAATTATGTTGAGCTTTTCAGAATTTTTGTGAAGGTTCCGTGAATGATTATAGCAACAGCTATGGTTGAGTAATTTTGGGAGATTATGATTGACATAAGTGAAATCTGTGAGTTGGGCCACAAAAAGTTTTTTTTCTAAACAGATTCAGACAACCTAAATTATGATATTTTCATGGATGATTAATTAACAACCAAAAATGAGGTTTTTGTAGTTTGTTTTGGCTGTTGTTGTTTTTTAATTGATTTTGTTTT
Source organism: Ophiura sarsii (assembly GCA_035610835.1). Lineage (NCBI taxonomy): Eukaryota > Metazoa > Echinodermata > Ophiuroidea > Amphilepidida > Ophiuridae > Ophiura > Ophiura sarsii. The sequence continues at coordinate 11,290,060 of CM069449.1, forward strand.
GATGATTGATTTTTGGACTATATTTTGTGTAAATATGATATCCAAATTATCCGAATTGCAACATTGTGTATACTATACAATTTCATGGAAGGGTATGAGTAATGACTGTTATCTTCACATAGTTATGTGTGGTGTTTTGTTTTGTACAAATTAAAATGCTCATAAATATGTTGTATAACCATTTAATATGTTAGGCCTACATGTAGCCATGTTGTTGATCACAGACCACACCTGTGTTAATTTACACATTATAGGCAGTGACTTTCAGACTGTTTATTGCCTAGGCAAGCTATTATGCAAATAAACGGAGCTCCATCCTGGTTTGCCTTTGATTCATGTGTTTGCAAAGATGACTTATTAGTTATCAAGGGTCAGTGACCTTTTTCAATTCTGGTGATTTTCTTTTGTATTCGTTTTAGAATGCATCAGTACAAACCATGCGAACACTTGGTTTATAGTTTATTGCATTACATGTAGAGATTCTTTGAATAGACAATCAGAGAAATTACTGGTTAACAATTTAGTTTAAGATTTATCATGGATCTGAGGGGCATTGGCTACATGTCATATATTACTGTCATGTTGCGTGTGATTGATTGTTGATTATGTGACACAGTGCTTTTATTATGTCAAATTGGTCACGTGCTTAGTTCTTACACTTCAGAGGGTTTAGCTCAATTATTATTGATGGATTGAGAGCCTCGTAGTTGTTAGTCTCTTATACAATTTGGATACACTAGCCGGACATAGTGCTAGATTGATTTTATGTAATTATGTTTAGTATTTGTTCTTAACCAGGCTTACATGCACAATTTACCAGGGGCCACTCACATATGCATGGTATTTATTTTAACTCAAATTTATTTTTTTTTTGCTTGTACAATGTGGTTAATCCATTTGAGAAAGGTGTGCAAATGCACTGTATATTCAATGCTTTCTTTGTGTGGCTTGTTTAGATTTCCCCCTATTATTTTGGTTTCAATGATTTGCATATTTTGTTAAGATCTCACAGCAGGTTAGGGCGTTTACCTTAATTGGTTGATGTTCTGGTCTGTTTCTTTTAGCCAGTGGTTCGCGACCATTGTCTAAAATTGTGTAGGTTTTATAACTTTTGCATCTTCAGCTCAAAATTAGGCTGTCAGTCTTCTTATCTCCAAATTTATCCTAAGCCACAAGACAAGGCTTTTCAATTCCAATTGGCTTATAGCTCTTTATACCATGTTTCTATTGAATGTAAAGGGATTTGTGTTTTTGTTTGGTAAAATGATTCTGTCATGGTACTGGTAGTTAAAGTTAAGTGATTGATCTTTATAAAGTGATGTACGTATTGTTATAGTCTTAACACTTTGAATTGCTAAGAGTGGCTAATGTAATGTGTTTTTCAAGTGAAAATTCCTTCCTATTGAAAAAGTATTTGCAAAGATTCTAGCTGGACAGTATGGTAAAGGGGTCAATGGTTTATTTATCTTAATCCAGTGTTGTTGTCATGCAATATTCTGGAAAATTTTATGGGACAAATTATTTTATGTCAATGGTTTTTGTTTTTTCACCAACAACATTAGCCGTTTTTAGCATTAATTTTAAGGTTCATTATTTAATTGTTTTGTGTACTAATTGTTTTGTATTCTATAATTAGGTGATGGATAATTGTAACATTTTAGTACAGGTTAGAAGTCAATATCGTTAGTCAGTTTTATACATACATTTTGCTGGTGATTCTGACAATTACTTTAATTTTGTTTTTGCATTACACGTTTCGGATCACACTCACAAAAATTGTTCAATTTCAACAATATTTTCTCTTTGGATAAAGCCATTGGTTGCCACATGATTTAACTAAACCGAGTGAATTTTATGGATTCTTATTGCATCAGGTTATTTTTTTTAATTTTTTTTTTTAAACAATTTTCTTTTTAAAAAAAAACCAGTTGTGAGTTAACTTAAGGGATGATTTTATATCAAATTCGGTATGATTGAAAGGTCAGGTATTTTTTTCTACCTTTGAAATGCAAGTATTATAGTCTAGTCCAATAGTTGTTCATTTTAAATAGTGTTTTCTAATGTGTGTAGAATAGAGGAACAAACAACTTTGTAGTTTGATTAAGTGAAAGATGGTTGTTTTCAAATTTCAACATTATGAGATGGATGTTCAAATTCTATTTTTGATTTACTTTGACTTTTATTTTATTTTTCATTTTATTTTAATCATCCCAAATTTTTCAGGTTACGATTTCAAATTCCAAAGTTGTTGTAGATTTAGTTTGTAAGACATTGAAAAGTGTTATTATGATGTTTGGTTCCTATTCAAATAATTTGACATCGATCTGGAGATCGATATTTTTTAAGGGAGGGGGCAGTGTCGAGATCCAGGATTTGGTTTATTGTATTATTTGTAGTAGTTATTAGGAGGTAATTGGTAAGTGGTTTTATAGGCCTACAGCTGTGTCAACACTATTAAGTCATGGGTTAATCTCCTAAGATAATCCGGTGCCATGGATGGGGGTATCTTCTTTTGAGCATCAATCCTCTATTGTTGTAGTTAAGTGCAATTATCACCATTTGTTAGCTGTTGTCTGGCAGATCTTCCACTTGACTGTTGTTGGGGTTTTTCTCTTGTATTAATTGTAAATCTGTTCCTTCATTATGATTGGTTTAAAGTTAGTGATGTCATAGGCCCTGGAATTCATCTCATAGACATGTTGGTATAGGTAACCTTTGACATATATGCTAATTATACAGTGACCATCATTTATGTGAGCATTGCATGTAGTACTCTGTTTTAAGTCAGTTGTAGTTTGGATCTTCGAGTTTTGAGTCGTGGTAATCAGCAGTCGTCTTTAATAATAAATATAATCGTCTTAGACATCAACAACTTCTTCATGTGTTTTAACTTGTATTAATATTGAATAACGGGATATCACAAATCTCGTCACTATCATTATCAAAGTGAACTCAAGTTAAATCACTTATTTATCGAGCAATAATATAATTGTTTACGCATTTTAATTGTTTAAATACAAAGTTAAATTAATCAAGAGTTAAATGATAGATAAATAAATAAGAAGAAAACTATAAACGCATGTGCGGCCTTTATCATTTATAAAAATTGACATAACAATGATGTAACATTAATCCACCATCAAGTTTAAAAAATAGAATAATAAAAGGATAACAAGGAATATTCGGGAATCGAACTCGTGATTTGTCGATTGCCAACGACATGGCCAACGTATGCACACCACAGAGATCGACGAGTATAATCGTGATAGTTTTATTATTTAACCATATCCAATTATTTATAACGAACGGATTTTTATTTTGCCATTTTTGCCAAATTTGTGTGTTTCTCTCGCATCGCAATTACATTGATTATACTCCTTATTTTGGAAAGCACGGTAAAAAACGTTGACATTTTCGAACACAAAAATGGCATCATTTATACTGTCCACAATCATTGCTCGACTGAACCATGAAGCTAAGCTTCATGACTGAACGTTGTGTCGTGACGTGACGTGTTGCATTGTTTAATACTGCGATTTTGTATGGGAGAATTTTTTATAAAGCTTTAAAAAGGTTTCGGTTTTGGAACACCTGCACATACAACAGCAACAATACAAACACTTTGTCTCCACTCGTGCCAGCTGCGTCTGTTGAATAAGTAATCTCGCATTTTATCGGCATTTTGTAGAAATCTATTGTCACATTGATGATTAATTCGAAAAATAAAAACTACATGGCATAGGCCTACATAATATGTAGGCCTATGCCATGTAGTTTTTATATTTTTTATACTATATTATTTATATTATACTCACTGTCATACAGCATGTACAGAGTGGTCCAAAAAAAAGTTTACACTTTTTAAGATGCATATTTCTCGAAATGGACGAGACATCTAATAATTGTTTTAATATTATCTTAATCGCCAATATCTTAGTGCGACTGTGATTTATGGTGAAAACGGCGTTGAAAATGAAGCATAAATAACAGAAATGGCGACAGTTTAAAGAATAATGATCAAAAACCAGATCACAATTTCCTGCAATAGTATGTAGGCCCTAATTATACCTGTAAACAAAGGAGAGGTACTCAGCAATGAAGCAAGCGATTGTTACAAAAGTGGTGTCATTTTAGAGAGGAGGAAATTAGCTAATCCACTGATGCATAAAAGGATACAAACAGGTCTCAAATAAATGAGAAATAGGTGGCTCAAAAAACGTTCTAAACTTTTTTGAGGAGTTTATATGGAAACATCCATGACTGTCATAGACTTACGCGTGGACAAACTTGTATTTGACAAGTTTTCTTTAAATTGACGCTATTTCTTAATTTGAGCTTTAATTTCAAAGCCGTTTTCACCATATTATACCAACAAGATAATTTAGTTTAGGAATAGCTTAAAATAATCTAAACATGTTTCCCCAATTTTGATAAATTTGCCTCTAAAAACTGGACCACTCTGTAGTGCTATGGACATATTTTAAGCTATTTCACGCATGCGTATTTTGTTATTGTTCGCGTAGCTGAGTCCAGATGCATGAAATGCGCGAACAAAGAGGGGGGGGGGGGTAAGGTAAGGGCATGTTTTACACAAAACGCGCTCGAAAAATGGTCCTTGCAAGTTGTCATATTCTTTAAGAAATACTATAATATAGTATTTCTTAAAGAATATAACACAACCTTCCTTGCGCCTTTGATCTGTCTGCTTCACTAATGCAGCCATCGAGAGTACTACAATAGTTATATTGTTAACGCCAGATAAGTAGAGAGGTTTCTAGTTAATCACCGATCTTTTTCCGATGCTTTTAACAATAGAACGAAATACCGTTGGAATATCGTTGTAAAATCGCTAGAAAAATGCTTTAAAATCACTGTAGAGTTTGGATATCGCCCCTTAGGGTTCAACAGTTTCTGGGTCACCATGTACAATCGACGTTAGGGTTCAACAGTTTCTGGGTCCCCATGTACAATCGACGTTAACAACAATGGATAATGAACAATAGAATGAGGTCTAGAAGTGTCTAGACAGATAATGTATAAATATGACAACTGGATGGAACAGAGCCACACACACAGCTTCTAATTTGGGATCGACGTGCGACTTGAATTTTATCTTCACTACAGACAGGTAAGCTTGTTTTTTACTTCATCCTAGCATGTTCAAAAAATTAGCAACTGTGGACTGCAAACCCCCCCCCCCCCAAAAAAAAAAAAAAAATCCTAGATAATTGACTTTAGATGATTTTTGTGAAATTTTGTAATTTTTAACCAAAAACAGATTATGTTAGGTTATCTGAAAACTGTTGGCGCCAAAAAAATCACTATTTTTTAGTTAAATTTGATACCAAAGCGATTGACAATATCGACTTTAATTTCTTGCGCCGTCTCCGTTCCATATAATAACTCCTTGTTGTAACAAACTGCTTTATAAAATAAAATTATTTACCCAAATTTACCAGCGCGATTGACACGTCGATTGTTGTTTGCATTGGTTTTCGATTTGTGATTGCACCACATTTAAAAACAGTTCAACAAACTTAACTATTTTTAGAAAGTTAAATATGGACAATCACCAAAGAGTGCAAAAAATGTGATTTTTAAAATTTAATAAAAACAAAATATTTGCATTTTTTGGTCAATAATTTCAAAACTAATAACGTTTAAGCCCAAAAAACTCCTGATCCTAGATAAGGCCAAGTAAAAAAATAAAGCAGTTTCTCGTCCCCTCGCGCACTATAATTTTCTTTGTTTTCTCTTTATTCTTTCCATAACTTTTTTGTTAAAACATTTAAAAGGCTGACATCTTGGTAATAGATTGACTTTAGTCCAATGAGCATTTTAAAGCATGTTTGTGTTAACCACCCCCCAGATTAGACCAGAATCATGAAATAAAAAGATTTTATAAAGGCCTCGTGCTCTTCAAGTTACGCAACCAATCATGTAATACCACGCTGGTAATGGTGATTTTGCATTGTTTACTAAAAAAAAGAAAAGAAAAAAAAGTGCCCTCATCCTCCATTTTTTCAAAAGTTAGGACGAAATTTTATTTTTATTTGGCCCAATTGACTTTAGATGATTTTGGTCAAATTTTGTAATTTTTGACCAAAAACATAATTTTGTTAGGTTGTCTGAAAATTGTTGGCGCTAAAAATGTGGAAATAACTATTTTTAGTGAAATTTGATACCAAAAATAGATTCTCTGACTCATTTCATTAAAAAAATGTATACTTGTACATCACATTTATAGTTTAAAGGTTACAGTGCTTGATAAATTTGGCGCCAAAAAGGGTTGACACTTCCCTTACACCGTTTAAACCTTGTGTATTTTGTCGAACGCACCGTATATCTGCTGCCATAACAAGGATGCGTAGAACCGAGCGTACTACTGCGCGGGCCGTGAGGCACACTATGTATGCGCGCGAGAAAGGCAGCTTAAACGGTTGATCATAAACCGGCGTATTTCCACAGCGCAGTGGGGCCGATCTTGAGCGGAAATAACCACCTCTGGACATGGTTTAGAGAATAATGACTGCGTAACAACTGTTTTCGTGAATTTGGTTTAAAATCAGAGGTTTTTGTTCTGGTCTGAGGAATTGTCCCGAAGGGGCGCAGCCCCTGAGGGACTATTCCGAATGACCAGAACAACAACCGAGGATTTCAAAACAAATTCACGAAAACAGTTGTTAAGCAGTCATTATTCTCATTCATTACTGAAAAAGGTGCATATTTATCCAACTCGTTGATTTGTACCGATATAATTGCGCTCATAATTAATTATAGTTTTCTGTTCATTCTGTCCAGCCCTTCTTAGTTATTGAAACAGTCCAAGACGGGTCATCCCCTCATTAACATTTGTATCATTCAACCAATCAGAAATAATCTTTAATCGTGTTTCCTCATAACTCATTGAAAATTCAGTTAAGGGGCGTGAGGCTTTGATTTGATTGGTCGGACAATGAGCAAAACAATCGAACACTTTGGCGCAGTACTTTCGGGCAATTATTAGTAACCTGCGCTCGGCGTGCGAGTTATCATCTAACGATTAATTTGATTGGAACGCACTTGGTACGTAGCTATCGTGATTATTCTTGAAGTAATGAATAAATAATAAACGATAAAACGTTTATTTTATTGGTGATAATCGGTTTATCAATAATCCGATTATTGTTAGCCCCGCCCCCTCCGGCATAAATAATGAACGGTCCCTTAGGCATATACTTGATGTCAGTGTCTTTATAAGACAAAAGGATTATATGATGTTCGAAGTCAGAAAAATCCAAGTGAAAAATGGTGCATTTATAGTGCATTTATTCCTTTATCCAGTTTCAATCCAAACCACAATGATTTGTTCAGGTTTAGCATGTGTCACAGAAAGGGGTCCTAACTCAGGGCACATGACTTTGTTTCAGTCTGCGCTTTAGGTACACGATGCCAATCTATAGGGTGGGACAATCCGTGCATGAAGGGGGGGGGGGGGGGGGGGGGGGTGCAGCCGTCATACATGTGAGATGACATATTCTGGAACCTATCAGCGCCAGTTGTTAACTATCAGAACAGTTCACATTTATTTCGTTGTTCTCATTATGTTGCAGCACATAACGAACGTCTTCAAATCGCTGTAGTAGTGGGGAGTAGAGGTTGGGACAGTCCTGAAAATAGTATGCGAGTATAAAGAAGGTTGATCACCAAAACCATAAAACTCTCTATGTTTGGCATTAACGACCCTAATATTTGCGCATTCTGTGTTCCCGAATGCCACAAAATGCCACAACCTTAACAGTTTCCATGTGGCAGGCGGCTGCAGATGACATCCCAAAATGTCACAAAAATTTCAAAAATGTCAACATTATAAAATTTCATAGCCATATTTGGAATCACTAGGGGAAATGCATTGAAATAAGTACAAACATGCCAAGTATTGATTCAGTAATCCTTTGGATACACCTTGAAAGTTTGGAAAGGCTTCTGAAAAATCTATTTTGTATAGGGCAAAACCAATAGCCGCGTGGAAAGTGTTAAAACACCCGTACGGTAGGCATATCCGATTCTAACCCGATAGCCATCATCGCCATCCACTACCCCACCACACCACCAAGACTACCTGTTACAAACCAACCCGTGATCAATTCGTCTTTGTTTATTTTATGATACAGAAACAATGGGAGTCTATGACGATATACATACAGTTAACAAATACGGTCGTTCTGGTTGTGCTGTAAAATAAAGTAAGTGCATTTGTGTATGTAAAAATATCATTTTTTGCCACTATAGTAGATAGATTCATCTTATTGGCCGATCGGTTTTAGCTTCAATGGACCAGTCATGATGATTGTAGCTAGGCTATTGGTTTCGCTGCGATAAGAAGCGTAACTACATGGGTAAATTGCACGCCATTCAAATGTGTCATCTAAAGTTACCATCTTAACAAGTGGCAGATATTGATCATTATCTGCTCTTTGGACACATTTTAATCCTTTTGTTGTATACACCTAACCCAAACATTCCTGACTAGGTGCTACAATGCTATTAGTATTAAAAATATATACATAGCCCATATCAACAATCTAAAACGTACCCTCTACAATAATCATGTCTTCCATTTGACCGTTTCGCGAAGTGTATGGTAGATAATTGATTCTCATCCAGTGCATTCGTGCTTGGCAATCGCTCTCGTCTTGCACTATGGCTGGTACATTCACACAAGGCGTCAAGCGATTTTCAAGTACATGACGGTAGCTCGTCATCATCAATTATCTTATCAGATATGATGAACAAAATTGCAGCAAATTCAGTTTTCGGATTGCTTTGTTTGGTAGCGCTATTCTTCAAAACCATGGTGTTAAACATCTATGGGATGAGCTAAATGATTCATTGAGAATGGTTACACCTAGCAGTGGTTGGTAGGACTTTTAACGTTACAAACTTTTAATTTCAATTTATATTATGATCTATCAAATATTGCTCTATAATAGAACAACTTTCAAATTCATAGAAGGTGCCCTTAATTAAATATCGTTAATTATCAATGTCAAAAGCAATACAAATAACATTGGCTTTTAGATTTAAAACCCGTCTTGCTCAAAATGTATTTTAAAATTGTTCATATAGATGAATTGCGTGCAAATCCTGTGTTTTCATAAAATAAAAAATATAATAATGTCTTAACTTTTTGATGACATGTGCGTGACGTGTTATATCTGCATTATACGGTTAATGAATACGCGTATGGAAGCATAAGTGTGTCAGTTTTGCCTTAACTCCAGATAAGGGACGTAAACCATTTACATTTACATATGAATAGATAAACACAATGATACAATGAGACGAGTGCTATGTAGTGGTACGGTGCTGTATTCATCCAAATTCAATGAAGTTTATTAAATGAAGGTCATTGATTGAAATTAATTTAATAATTTTGTTCTGAAAGCACTATCCCAGTAAACTTTTATTGATTTTATGAGATTTTATAATATTACAGATGATTCTGAAATAGTTTAGTATTGTTTTATCCATTTCTTGCAAAAGTCAAAATATTTTGTGTGTTACCACCGGGAGAGCTAGGGTGAGCTGTACACACTGATCGGGACGGCTAGGGTTCAAAGGGTTGACAAATAATGAATGACAATTCAAATGACAAATTCAATGTCTAATTATCAATTAAATGACAAATTAAGATCATTTAATTGCCATTTAATTTGTCATTCATATTAAATGACTGATTATTGATTAAAAAATATTCTTTTAATTTGTCATTTAATAATTTGTCATTCATTCATTTGTCATTGAAAGTCAAATATTTATGAGTCGTGACAATATTTGCTATGTTGAAAATTAATTAAAAATACTACTAATTGGGCATTTATCATTAACAAATAATTGTTTAGCATTATAAAATATGTCTTAACTGACGAATCTTCAATGACAAATGTTTAATTTGTCAAATAAGACCACATTTTTGACGAATTCATATTCTCTGTGTAATAAGGGATTTCCCGACATCTTAACGCTTTCCACGCGGCAGGCGGCTGCAGACGACATTCCAAAATTTCACAAAATGTTTCAAAAATGTCAAATTGATTGAATTTCATTACCATATTTGGAATCACCATGAGAAATGCATTGAAATAAATACAAACATGCCTAGTATTGGTTTAGTAATACTTGAGATAGACCTTGAAATTTGGGGAAAATTTCTGAAAAATCTGTTTTGTATGTGGTAAAACTAATAGCCGCGTGGAAAGTGTTAAAACGCAATGCGCAAACAGACGGTTTTGATTTACCGGACTTGCGTTACTCTGCAATAATAAAATATAATCGTTTTCTTTTGTACAATTCTAATTTATTATCCATTCACCATGTGTTCATAAGGGTGTCCCAGAATTATTGATACCGGGAAAGGCGCATTTATTTAGCTGTGAATACCATTGTTTTGGTCCATGTGCTCATTCCAACCCTATTAGTTATCCCCTGTTTGATAACGCAATACGGGAAGATACCTACTACGAGGGGCATTACATAAATACCTGCAACCATTGAAAATCTCTGAACCGTGACACTTGTCAGTAAAATAAACTTATGATACTTAACTTAAACTATAATAAGTTTTACTCTTTTTTCACAGAAAATCTCGAACACGTAGGTCATTTTATATATCATTACATTTCAGCACTGTGAATACCGTTATCTCAGGGCACTGGTTAGGGAATTAAATTTGAAAGACAAGTTTATGGCATGCATTAAGTGTAACATTGGAAACTGCATCATTTGTTATTCAAATGGCCAATGCTTCATCAATATTGGTGCTATTGTAACAAATGAGGTGTCAAAATGCGCAAGAAAAAAAAGTCCGTTTCCCCCCATATTTCGAATTTATTAAGGGTCTTAGGAATTAAATACAGGGTGTCTCGAAAAAAGTGGTTACTATATTTTTGTGCCGTGTTTATATGCGTTAACAGTGTTAATATTGGCGCTTGATTTATAATGCTGATTGTCAATTTTCAGTGCCCAGAGACCATGATGTTTATAGTACTGAAATTACATGATAAAAATGACCCACATGTTTGAATTTTTCCGTGAGAAAGGGCTAAGGCTTACAGTTTAAGTATCATAAGTTTATTTTATTGACACATGTCACGGTTCAGAGATTTTCAATGGTTGCAGGTATTTATTTAATGCCCCTCGTACGGTTGGGTTCGGCCTCATGTGATATATATGTATTAGTATATATATGTAAAAGTATCGAAACACTTAGAAATGATCCAATATATAACGGCTCGAAAAGGTATCCATTAATCGAAGCAAATAACCAAGTGCATAATTTTGTTCTGCGTATTTTGACACCTCGATCGTTGAGATACAATGTTGCGGAGCGGAGTTATTGTCATTTCAATGACGTTGGGGCCAGTTTCAAAAGTGACACTTTCAAACAATACAATTTTAGATTTGTAAGTATGAACTATGACGTCATAGCAGCTTACAGTAAGTACACTTGGGACACTGCTAAATCAGTTATTTGGCGGAAAATTTGATTTTTTTTGGTATGAGACACGCGGTAAGAAGATTGCATAACATGACCCCAGAAGCAGGTAAATCCCACTTATTTTTTGCATAATTATGATACCTAAGACAATAACTTTAATCCCTGTGTAATTTGAAATATGTAGTATAAAAGGAAAATGTAAGGGGAAGCAATTGAATAAAAAGTATACAAATAATTATCAGTATTTCAAACAGCCCGTTTTCACTGACAAATTCTCAGTCAGTGAATCGCTAATGTTGCGGAAAATAAAATAAAATAGGAAAATCTAAGAACTTTAATCAGTTTGGGCGATATCATAGGATAGGTAACTAATTAGCTGAACATATTCATATGAAACATACAACAAATATGGGCATGCGCAGACGGCAGATATGTTTGAACTGGGCCAAAAATGGCTAAACTCATGATATTTGCCAGATAAAAGCTTACTGTGCCTTCAAAATATAATCAGAAACATCGAAAAATGCTTGAAATCAATGTGTATACTTATTTTGATAATCAAAATGAATATAAACATGAATGTATCAATCAAATGTGTCTGCCACAACCTCTCTTATTACTGCTATCTTTAGAGCTACTAGATGTGTATTGTTAAAGTAATCGTCACAGAATTCCAACGGTGTGAGGACATTTTATGATCAGCTCCTTTTGAAATCCCCACTATTATTGCTTTACATCACGTAACAATTTATTGAATTACCATCCCTCCATTGTTCTTTATCCGTTGTTGTTTTCTATTGTTTATCGTTGCGGATTTTCCTTAATAACAATTTATTTGAGATCGTCCCTTCTTGTTTGTTTTAAGGAATTTAGATCTCAAAAAGAGTGTCAAACAGAGTTTATTGTGTGTTCTTACTATTCACCAAGTGTTATCTGTTTCAATGCTTGCATTGTCGAGATATACGCAAATGAATCAATCAACCCATATTTCAACCTATCACATATCCAGCCAAATATTGACATATTTGAGTGTCCAGAGTGTAGTTACTTTAAGCTAATGCTATGACGTCATAGTTCATACCTAGAAATCCAAAAGTGTATTGTTTGAAAGACAAAGGTTCATACTTTGTATTGATCACACTATCTGTCAATACAGTGGCGTAGCTCAGGGGAGGGGGGGGGGGGGGGGGCAGGGGGGCAAATGCCCCCCCCCTGACGAAACAACAACAATTTGGGCCCCCACCCCCCACCCCCCTAAAAAAAGGGGGGGGGGGGTGAGAAAAAAAGTAAATAGGAAAAAATTGAAAAAAAAGACCGAGGTTATTAGCCAAATAGAAGGCAAAATTGTACATGTAGTAGATTTACTGTGCGAATATTTTTGACCGTGCCATTTTTTTCGGACTGATTTTAGAAATCTTGCCACCCCCTGAAAAAAATCCTAGCTACGCCACTGTGTCAATAAAATCACTCATGCATTCCATACCATGATCACTTTAATTATTTAGTGACTGACCCTCGTAACTATGCTTTTAATTCCAAAACTATAGTGCCTACGTAAAAAATATTAAATTATAAATTTGTAAGGAAATATCTCTTCTTTAAATTGAGATATTACACGTGAAGATTAAAGCAGCTATGTGTCCAGAACCAAAACCAAGTCCGTTTTTCATTTGAGCATTAAGAGAGAAAAAATCCATCACCTTTGATTAAATGAATACAGCTCGATAAAGCATAATTAGTCAGGGTGGTTGAGGAAGTGGAGGAGGAGGAGGAGATAATTGTCTAATAATGGGTGAAAAATGGACCGTTTTCCAGTAATAGAGCATTCTAATTTTTAGTGTCAGTTTAGTTCTAAATGTTCTCTAGTTCTTTACATAATTTACTTAAAGTGCTGATTAACTAATTTTCAAATCCGATTAACGAAGTAATATGAACCATGTGCACATAGTCACAAATCCGTTTTTGTCAATGTTTCAAAATGTTCCTTGCAGGAAAATTGGAAAGAGTTATCAAGGCTTTGATTTTAATGTAAACCAATGAGCTCTAATTTGTATTTGCATAATTTAGTTATCTTTTCCATTATCTAAAATTTTGTATTTTGACCACCCTGTATATATATTTCCTAATAAGCTGAAAAATTAATTTTGTATATGGCTGGATGGGTAATTTACTCAATTAGAGCAAAAACATTTCTAGCCTTTGAATAAGTCCTGCATTTTTTATACAATGGAGGAAAAAAAGAAAATTATCATTTTGTATACAATTTCAATTGTTAGACCCTGTATACTGTTTAGGTCACCCTGTATATTTGATTTTGGGTAACCATATTTTCAATTCTTAGATGATAAACTTTCCAAATATATATGGTTTCATACACTTTAGATGTAAACATGTTGATATATTCTACTGAAACTGCGAAAGGAGGTATATTTCATGAAAAAGACTCATGTAACACAAATGTAGCCCAGGTTAAAAAAACACGACCTTAACTAATATAGCGAAAACTAGTGTAGATCTTCAATTGATCACAGCATGCAGCCCATACGCATCTGTCACATTATCCTGGGTGTTCAAAACCCAAGTGCGAAAATGAAAACTGCACTTTGATTCATTCTTTTTGGGATAGAGTACTTAATTGTTAACCCCCTGAGAACTACCGGCCGATTGGTTAAAAAGATGGATACATCATTTATTGCACCAATGAGAGACATTGTTAGAATAATTGTATCCCTGATAAAGATGGGAGTGAAACATTTTACAAGCTGCACTTGAATTGGCTATTCATATGAGTACATCTTGTAATAAACCAATCAGAACCACTGTAAGATAGACATGTAGACCCCAGGGGGTTAAGCGATCTTCGCAAATAATTGACGAGGAGAAATGTGTCGACAATTTTCAGTGTAATTTAATATTTTCAATTGGAAGCATATTTTAATAGCTATGAGCGTATTTATTACCTGACCAGTTACCTTTTGTGAGGACTGTATACATTAGTGCCCATGAAAACACAGCCTCTGTGGTCTAGTTGGTAATCTTTCGCCGCTATAATAGCGAATTCGAGTCCGTGTATTTATATGGTCTTTGTTAATTTAATTCACGTCAGTTTATCGGAGTCTATATATTATTTATTATATTATTAATATTATCTTTCCTACAAAGTTGATAATACATTAAAACGTGATCTTAATTTATTTGATAGCAATTTTACGGCTCTATTCAATGTCTTAATTTCAAAGTTAATTTAACAACTCATTATCATCTGACCAAGCGCCATGATCGTTGCCTAATGACGGCGTAGTCAGGTATGATCGTTTTCAATGTCAAGTCATTACATTTGATTGACCCTTCACTGACTTGCTGGTAGCTATTCTAACCATTTGTGAGCCATAGCAAACATCTACAAAAGCTTATTATTTACTATGGAGCTCTTTTATGATTTTTTAGTCACCATTTTGACAAATATTACAATAATAGTGGATTTGGCTGTTTATTGGCTATTCGTGCATTCTGGCGGCCATTTTAGATTTGGTTAAATCTGAGGAATACATCTTTTTAGTCGTAGCATCTTTTAAATTACACAAAATCTGTGTTCTTAGCATTTTTAGTTTTAATATATCAGGAAACAGTGTTGAACGTTGGGTTTTGGTCATTTGGGGGCCATTTTCAACAATAAGTTGGATTTTGGAGGCTATTTCGAAAACGCCATCTAGCGGACAAACCGACAAGGTACCAATTGTCTACCCTCACTTTTTTGTTGTTATAGCTGACGGTCTAGGTCTAGGTCATTGTTGTGGAGAGTAACTGAGGCTCTCTTTCATGCACACAATGTTGCACTTCATTAAACAGTAAAAATATTCATTTTTTTTTCCATTCCAAATTTGGTAATTTTCATCATATATTATCAAACGACCGAGTTGTTCTTTGAGCGCATATTTGGTCAATTTGGTGAAATGGCTGAGCTCTGAAAGTGATTGCTAACAGATGTGATATCGTTGGAAAGAGGAACACGTCAGGATCCCTTTGATATGTAACACAAAATGAATTTATCATGAAATATCCGAAACATTGGCGATTGATAAAAAAATCCGAAACTTTTCTGAGGAGTTTATGTCAATGTTCCGTTATTACGGGGACTGGTAATGGGATATTTCATTACATAATATTATTTCATGTACACACGTGTACAGGGTGAGTCAAAAAGACTGCAACAGTGGAAAGAAGCCTATTTGTTTTCAAAACCAAGATGAATTTTAAAACTGTTTAAACGTTGCAAGAATGATGTATTTAATCCTAACTTTGTGTGAAAAAATGAAGTCGATCGCATTTTTCGTTTGTCTTTGGTGAACCTTTTGACAAGTGCACCCATTTCACACGTTTGTCCACGAGATACCCAACATATGCATCAGATCGCAAAATGTGTCTCTCATTCAAATTTGGAAACTTATAGTTCATTTGTGATGTTATTGGAATTTGATGCATCCTTTCTTGTTTACATGTAAGTTAGCATAATCAATTATAATCATACCCATGCTATGAAAGCGTATGTTCTAAATTTTAATAAAAACTGACATTTTTTCACACAAAGTTAGGATTAAATACATCATTTTTGCAACGTTTATAAAGAAATTTAAAATTCATTTTGGTTTTGAAAACAAAATGGCTTCTTTCCACTATTGCAGTCTTTTTGACTCACCCTGTATATAGAAACCGATTAAAAATATTAAAAATATCGCTCTTATTCTATTATTAGCTGCCAAAACAAACGGTGGGTTACTTTAATTTTCATTCCGTAATCATTTGTAATACTTGGACATTTGAAACATATTAAATACCTGTACAACTGTTACCTTATTTTATTTCATTTGCTTTGTTAGTTTTAATATTGTACTTGTTTTTATTAGTATATAAATCCTCTTATCATTGCAGAACAACATGGCCTGTAGGAACTTTCCCGTGGCCGTTATAGGAACGGCGGTCAGGCTTCCCGGTGCCAAAACATGTGACGAGTTCTGGCAAGTATTACTTAATGGTAAAGACACGGTCCGGGAATTCCCAACAAAAAGAGCTAACGATATTGCCCATGTTGTCAGTTCGTTTAAGGGTAAGCTATTAGATGAGGATCATCCTTTCTTCACCGGTTCTTTCTTTGACGAAGTCGAACAATTTGATGCAGATATGTTCCAGATCAATCCGGGAGAAGCCTTATTCATTGAACCTGAACAGAGATTCTTCTTAGAGGTCACGTGGGAATTACTTGAAGATGCCGGCTACGCCTCCACAATTAAGGGATCCCGAACCGGTGTATATGTCGGCAACACAGTCAATAAATACAAATACGTTCTTACAGAGAATCATCCAAGTATATCCCATGGTAACCATTCACCGTTCATATCTTCGCGCGTGTCATATACACATGACCTTCATGGACCATCTATGATGGTTGCATCCGGTTGTTCTTCATCGCTCCTTGCTGTTCATCTAGCTTGCCAAGGTTTGCTCTCCGGTGATTGCGATATGGCCATTGCAGGTGGCATAACGCTCGATCTTTTACCCATCAGCACCAAGACTGATATCTGGAATCAACTCGGGATTACTGGACGTAATGTCAAATGTCGAGCCTTTGATAAATCGGCGAACGGTATTGCTAAAGGAGAGGGATGTGGAGTGGTACTTTTGAAGCCGCTTTCTAAAGCCCTTCAAGATAACGATCATATATATGGCATACTTGAGGCAACTACTGCAAATCAAGACGGTCATTCCAACGGTATCACAGCACCTCATCCGGTGGCACAAGCTAACATGCTGCAGCAAGCCTGGCAATTAGCTGATATAAGCCCTGATGACCTTGGATACTTCGAAGCACATGGAACAGGCACAGAATTAGGAGATCCGATCGAGATTTCCGGAATCACCAACGCATTCAAAAAGAGCGGGTGACATTTCCGAACGAGCTACGAGACAAAGTTCCAATTGGTTCGGTTAAAGCCAATATTGGGCATCTGGCAGACGGCGCTGCTGGTGTTGTATCGTTGATCAAAACATTATTATGCATCAACAAAAAACAAATACCAGGGGCGGCTAATTTTACCGAGCCAAATCCTCATATCAACTGGGAAAAGGCCCCTGTCTACGTTAATACTTCAACTATAGAGTGGGCTGCTCATGAAGATAAATCTTCGCGAATCGCAAGTGTCAGCGCATTTGGACTTCTTGGTACAAATATACATGTCGTTGTTCGAGAACACGTTAAAGACCGTGTAACGGATCCATATCCCAATGAACCTTCACAGATGAGAGTCAACGTCCAAGTGCTGGCACTATCAGCTAACTCAAAAATGTCTCTTAAATCCTACATGGGAAAATTACTTGACTATTTCAACCAATCAGATGACACTCACTGCACGCGTCTGCGGAATATTTGCTACACAATAAATACAGGTCGGGAACACTCGAGGTTCAAATATAGAGCTGTAGCTGTTGGAGAAGACTGGGAATCAATGAGGACATCATTAGAACGACTGCAAGGATCTGCCTTATGTTCGAAATCAGGGGTCTGGTACGCTGGGGAAGATGTAGATCAAACAAACCTTCGTAGCAAGGTCAGAGAAACAGTTGCGATGTTCGGGGAAGGAAAGACCGTAAACTGGAGCGATTGTTCCCTCGACGTCGATAGGTTGAGTAAAATCCCAGGTCTACCTACGTATGCATTTGACCGCAAACGATTCTGGCCCAAGGTAGCAAGGTCGAAACCTATCAATACGGAGCTGCTTCAAATGGAACATCAGCTACAAGAACAGATTGATACAATGAGATCACTAGACGACGGGAAAGAAGATACTTATCGGACATCTCCACAATTTCATCAGCCTGAAGAAATCATCAAGCAATCATTGAATGTTGTCTTTGGTACTGAATTTGATTGGACTAAACAGTGTGACACAAACCTATTCATGCTTGGCCTCGATTCGCTGATGTTCACGCAGGTGTGCATGAAAGTTCGTACCAAGATTGGCTGCATCGTTTCAATGTCAGAATTTCATGGAAATCCAACGTTTTCAGGGCTGAAGAGTTTGATTGACACAAAGATCAATCAAAACGAATTTGTAAACAAGCGAATACAACGTACACCTTGTTCGTCGTCACAGCAACGCATGGTAATTTTGCAGCAGACATCTCTAAAATCAACAGCCTATGTTGAGACTATAGCCTGCTATGCTTCGAAGATCATAGACGCAACTACAGTCATCAAGTTGTTAATCGACAAACATCCAATTTTGACGGCGACCATCCACATGTCAGACGATAAGAAAATATTTACGATGAAGATATTTGGCTGTCAACCACCATCAGTCATTAAAACAGAAACACCAAACGGTCATGGAAACGTTGATGACTATCTGACTGAATCAATTCCTGTCATTGATGTCATTTCATCTCCACTGTACAGGTTTCGTCATGTTACCATTGAAGCACGTCAATCCCTGTTTGTTCTTCATGTTCACCGCGTGATCATAGATGATATCACGCTGCGGAATCTTGCAAAAGATCTCGAATCGATTATCAGTGATGATCCGCAAAAAACAACGTCCAACCAGCATCAACATCAGCATCATTCGGATTTGATACAGGATGAGCACATGTACTCTTCTTCGGCAGACCACCATGCAGACCAGACATTTTGGAAAAAGACATTCGCGATTTTGCCTCCTGAGGTCAATCTGGGTTACCGATCAGAGAGCGGTCACAATGACACTGTTGTCTATAACGCGAAAGAAGAGACAAGAGAACTACAACAGCAGGCCGTTAAAGAGATCAAGAAATATTGCACTACGTTGGGAATAACGGAATTCCAATATTTTCTCGCCTGTACATCGCTAGTACTTCAAAGATACCTCGGCGTGAATGACTTCATTATTGCAATACCTGTGACAATCAGGAATGACCTGTGTTCAGAGGTTGATGGCCTGTTCGACAACACAGTGCTGTTCAGATGCGAGGTTAACCAGAATCAAACGATACATGAATTCATCAAGGAAACCTCCGACCAATGGCTAAAAACGCAACGTCACTCTCGATATCCATTGGATCAGGTTGCCATGTCACTATGGAAAGAAAATGGAAAGAGTCTAAACACTCTCTGCAGTGTCATGTTCAATTTTACCACACAATGTCAGACACCAAATGCGTTAAGAGTTCGACCAAAGCATGCAAAAATGCCTCTTAGCATCGACATCAATTACGACGAGAAACGGAAAACTTACAAGCTTACATCCGAGTGGGCAGATACCTTACTAGACAACGGAGTTGCTGAAAGGTTATTCGATACGATATGTACAATCTCCAGTACAGTATTTGGGAGCAGTGAGCTGCCGATTACCAAAGTGGAAATACTTTCTCCGCGCGAAATCAAATTATTGGAATCATTTAACACCGATACTGAACATATAAGCACACGTCTGTCTACCCCAGTTCACATGGAGTTTGAAAAACATGCTGCAAGGGAATCGAAAGCAACGGCTGTGTTTGTAGATGGCATCAGTACTTCATACGGCGAACTGAATTTAATGTCATCACAAATCGCACACTTCCTGCGTGACAGGATATCAGAAGAAGACCTACAACATCGACCTGTGGTCATGGTCATGAAAAGGGATCAGTATGCTATAGCCTCGATCATGGGAATTTGGAAAGTAGGTGGGCATTTTTTGCCAGTTGCGATAAGCAATGATTCCTGTTTGAAGGATATCTTCGCTAGAGATGCACCTACTGCGGTGTTGGTTAACCAACGGACGGATACCATCAATTCGATTGCAATAGATTGCCCCATATGGTGTACTGATGATATATTACAATGTCCATACGAGAAAGAGGACATCAGTAAAAAGACGCATGCAAATTCAAGAGAACGCAACATTGCCTACGTGATCAGGACATCTGGGTCCATGGGACAGCCCAAACAATGTAAGATTTCACACCAGAGTCTCCGTACGGTTGCTGAAGCTTGGAAACACAAATACCGAATGACAGAATTCAACGTCAACGTTCTTCAATGGGCACCGTTTTCCTTCGATGTGTTTATCGGGGATGTTGTGAGAGCATTGGTATGCGTTCAAGGACAATTGACAATTTGTCCGGACACGCGAAGACTAGATCTACCGTTCATCCGCAGGCTCATTCAAGAGCAACAAGTTACAGTGTTTGAAACAACCCCGCAATTCGGCCATCAAATTATAGAGAATATTCATGCACCTGACATCGAATCAATCAAGATATTCATCCTAGGGTCAGATGTTCTCCAGGAACACGTGTACACACAAATAAAGGAACGACTTACGCCAAGCCAACGATTGCTCAACAGTTATGGGATGACAGAGGCCACAATCGATTCGTCATATTTCGAAAGTGACGTTGTGCCGAAAACGAGAAGTGGTACTGTTCCAATCGGAAAGCCACTCCCAGGTATCACCATGCATATTCTTGACACCGTAACGCTACAATCGTGCCCAGTTGGCACCGTGGGTGAGCTATATATAAGTGGCGATGTTATCGCAACCGGTGACGTTGAAATCATTCAACTGAATCACAGCACCACACAGGCTCTGAAGACCGGGGATGCCGCGTGTTGGCTTCCATCAGGAGACGTTGAACTTATAGGGAGATTAGACAGCATGATCAAACTTCGAGGTTTCAGAATAAGTACAACTGAGATAGAAAACAAGCTAGTTGATCTTATCCCAGGAGTTAATAAAGCACACGTACTAGTAAGCGACGCAGATAACGACGGCGTCCAGTTCCTTTGTGCCTTCCTAGTTATGAAGGACCGTTCTAAGCAGGTAACCATAACTCATCAAGACGTCTGTAACAAACTACGAAGTGAGGTTCCCCACTATATGGGACCCGATAGAATTCACGTCATACAGGACGTTCCACTCACACCTCACGGAAAAATCAACAAAAACGCCTTGCTAAAAGTATCGAATTCTCCACTGATGATACGCTCCGAAAAACCACAAAGTAATTCTTCTACAACAACAATTTTGAAATTACGAAATTGGTTTGCCGAAGCACTGGAACTCGGGGATAGAAATGCTATAGACAATGACATGACTTTCATGGAACAGGGCGGTCATTCACTGATCCTGATACGGTTTTGGTCATTAATAACTAGCAAATCTACTTTCAAGGTTGAAATCGCAGACCTACTTTCCAATCCGACCATAAGCTCTTTGGCTGAATTCATTGAACACCACACCACGAACGCATAGAAAACTCGAACGACTATACTACACACGCTCAGTGAATGCAAGTGAAATGTCCCGCAGCGACCATGACACAGCCATAACAGGAATAGGTATGAGACTTCCAGGAGGGTAATGTCTCTTGCTGAACTTTAGGAGATTCCTCAGATGGAAAGCGATTTGATTGGTGATTTTTCAAAATCTCGAACTAGAGATGTCTTGAGTGTCTTTCTACGTCCAGCTCTTATGATCTGAGGACAACAGGTACTTTCAAAGGAGTATTTCTGAAGGAAATCGATCACTTTGATAACGGATAGCCCCAGAAGAAGCCAAGTTCATGTCTCCTGAACAACGTCTCTTCCTTGAAGTAGCAACAGAAGCACTTGCTGAAAGCAATTCCCTGTCATCAGTCAGTGAGGGTCTTCGTTGGTCACTCGGAAGTCGAATATTCAAACCTAAGCCATCCTGATAATGCAATATGTGTGTCAGGATTATTGCCCGGTATGATAGCATCTCGAGTTGCATATCAGTGGGATTTGAAAGGGCCTACAATGCTTATAGATACGGCGTGCTCGTCTTGTGAGTCCATACAAAGGCAGGAATGTGCCGGTGCACTCGTTGGTGGTGTCAACATTGTTCTATATCCTTCAGAAACGGGAGTGTTTGGACAATCCAGCATCTTATCACCGGATTTCCATTGCAGAGCATCTGACAAGAACGCGACAGGGACGGCCGTAAGGGAGGGGATAATGTGTCTATATGTAGAGCCATTGAGCACGGCAATCGCCAAAGGAAAACCAGTTTACGATGTTGTGAAAAGTATAGCATCGAACAGTGTAGGTCATGGCAACGGAATAACTGCTCCTAGTTCCAATTCCCAAACAGAGGTGATACAGCGAGCGTTACAGGTTGCGCATATGAATCCCTCGGATATCAACTTTGTAGAAGGACATGGCACTGGAACAAATCTTGGCGACAGAATAGAAATTTCAGCAATTTCCTCCGTGTTCAACCAGGATACACGAGCCGCACCATTATGAATTACCAATTGGGTCCGTTAAAGTGTGTATGGCATCTGGATTCAGCTGCCGGTTTATTGGGTGTTCTAAAGTTACTGGCAGGCATGGTATCTAAGAATGGGCAACCAGTACTAACCGCAAGAGAACAGCAGGTGTGCGTGCATTCGGTCTAACTAGGACTAACTGCCACGCAATTCTCGTCGGGGACTTATCAAGTACGATTCAAGCTGACGATAAAGTGAACAAATCAGGTCCATATCCACTGATCTTCATCGGAGAGACAATGGAACATGTAAAAATGCAATTCACATTGTGTAAAACCTACGTAGAACAGATGATAGTGCGAAACGGCACGTCAACACTTTCAAGATTGTGTCTAGCCATGGCTCAGCGTTTTGTCGAATACCAGTATGTTAGAAAGAATCCTCTCTGCTGGAGCATGGTAATCAACGTTGCAAGCACGACACAGTTATTGAAACTGCTAAAATATGTCTTTGAATAAGTTCATCTGGATTGTTTGTAGGCATAATATTGAAATTTCTTTGTCAGCCATCACTGAACACGTAGCGGCTACAAACCACAACATAGACTGGGAGGAGGGACACATAATCGACCGCGAATCGCATAAGACCACCAGATGGCTTAAGGAAGCTATCTGGATCAGGAGGAGAGAAAAGAAAACACTAAACAAGGACGAGGGGGCCTACAAGCTGCATAACATCTACGATCAACTCCTTCTGCCCACGCCCTCTACGACGGGTATCAATCACTATAAAAACCCAGTGAGCAGAAGTCAGAGTTGCCAGTCTGATGAAGCTACCAGCGTGGTAGTGAAACGTCATTAAACAGTGAGTAACATCCTTCACTTCTTTTGGATTTGTACACAAAGAAATTTCAATATTATGCTAAAATATGGTTATCAGCAGCAACGATAATGATTATGTAATGCGCATGCAACGATGCGATCTGACATCCATTTATGGAATCCACATCATACCTCAAAGATAGATGCAACGCCTGACATAAAGAGTTTCCTACAAGAAGGGGAAATAAACATCAGTGACCTCTTTCATGGCACACAAAACCAAATCACACCTGCTCTTGGTATCAATGTGGCGTTCTACGAAGAATCACGCCATTGGATGGATTCACGTCCTTCCACGACATTGCGCAGTTCATATGAAGGGAATCTGATTGACCTGTCTGAAAGTAAACTTATTGACGTCCGGGAAATGGTGAGAACTTTGCCTGTTGCTTCTGCAGATGACTTGGAGCAAATCATGTAGAACTTTTGTTCCACCATCGTTGTCAAGCTACTTCTTAGCATCGATATCGCAGATAAACTACGGACTAGTCAGGAATGTTCTCTTGACGATGCGTTTTCTTCTACAGGAATGCTTGCAAAATGCAGACAACTCTTCTTCGTGATGATCAGAGAGCTAGGGGAGAACGACCTCATTCAATCCACTGGTCACGATGACAGTAGATGCTGTCTTGACACATTTAAATTTAAATGCCAATCATTCATTCTGGGTGCTGATGCGGAGGCTATCGCTAAACAAGGCATATCTAAGTACCCATCGTGGGCAGATTGCTTCAGATTCCCTTTGTACTGTTCAAAGTATTTGCGCAAAGTATTGTGGGGAAATATGGAACCCCTGTCTGTTATATATCCTCAAGGAGATCTGAACTTTATGTATCAGTTCGAGAAGCTTGGAGATCTTCTCGGTGACGTGTATTACAATATGTACATGCAGGTCATAGCGGAGCATGTCAACCAGCTGTCAAGACGGGGAAAACGCGAGTATTGGAGGTTGGAGCTGGAGTAGAGGACACGTCACCAGACAACTGCTGCCTAAGCTGAAGAATACTCCTAATGTAGAATACTGGTTCACGGATCTAGGAAAGGCATTTGTTGAGTACGCAAAGACAATGTTTTCCAAATACTTGCACATGGTGAAGTTTTCAACTTTCGATATCACTCAGAGCGCTCCACAGCAAGGTTTATTGGGATCCTTTGATATCGTAATATCGTACAATGTCATCCATACCACACGAAGCATCAATGATTCCGTGAGTAACCCGAAGAAGCGCAAGAAACGGGCTACTCTGGCATGGGGTATTCTCGATGGATGGTGGTATTTCAAAGATCACGATCTCAGACCACATGAGCCGATGCTTACACCTGAGACATGGGAGCAAGTCTTGTCCAAAGCTTGATTTGGCTCGGCATATTCATGCCCCAAAAATTAGAAGGAGCGAAATCACGTGGAGAAATGTATGTTTCTTTGTAGCGCCGCTTCCATACCACATTTATCTGCAGATAACGAATGCTGGTGGGAAACCGAAGTTGGTCGCTTTGATCTAATCAAAAGATGCAATGAAGTAGAATAGTGCAAAGAAGAAGACAAAGCAACGATATCAGTGGATGAGAACGTGATATATCAAAAGCTGGGAACTATCTGGAGAGAACTACTTGGAATTAATCATATCAATAGTGTGTTGGTGGAATGTAGTGAAAGTATCGACCTACCAGTCATCGCTACAGCCAATATCATCACGCCTTCAAACACCGTTTCCAACTGCAGTTTGGTATCTACTGAAGGAAAACTGAAGCTCGACAAATATTCGATAGAGCTAAAGAAGTGCTTGGAATACGACCTGTTTGAGATAATCTTGAAGAATGGCGATACACTGGTGCAAAACCTCAAATCGATGGAATTCGTACAAGTATGGTTGCTTGTCTGCTGCATTGCCAACATCGAACAGCTACGGAGAGAAAGACCAGAATTGATAGAGAAGGTGACCCACGTTGCTGGATTAAGCGTGGGAGAATTTGCAGCCTTAGTCATGTTAGTATTTAGTGGTGTGATGACCTTCGAAGGCGCTTTACGGAGCTTGAAGTACAGAAGTCACCAACAAGAATTGGTTAGTGTGTTCGCTTGAAGCGCTTGAATCATATTTGCTGTCAGACTTTCCAGACATGCGCGTATCAACCTACCTGGCCGACAATCAACACACCGTGGCTGGAACAGAAAAAGAGTGTTGCGTATTAGCCCAATCTTTAGCAGAAGCTTTTAAAGGAGAAATGGTAGACGTGCGGAAAGTACGAGTGGCAGGTGCGTTCCGACTGCAACGTTGAATTTATTATTGTTTGAGAACTAGTACTTGGCGGTCACGGTCTTGAGTAATAGACACATATTACTACTGCAACCAGAGGTTAAAGAAATGATTTTCATGAAAACACACCGTAAGACGGACGGTCAATATAAACACCGCATTGCGTAGAATGTTTTGTACAAAGAGAGACAGTTTGCGACAACTTCATGAACATAAAAAGCCCTCTTGTTTGACCTTAAGTAAAATAAAACAACTTACTACGATTTAACTTATACATTTATAAATCCAGCAACTCGTTCCCTATATACCAGAAGTTGGTTCCTACTTCATTCACTTCATTCACGGTTGTCTAAAATAATTATTATTTAAAAAAGATCATTTATTTTGGTTGTTCCTCAACCCAGTAATACGAGTTGAGCGGCAAAATTTAATTTACATGTGTGAAATAGTCGCAACATGATGACAGATCGAACTGGATATAAAATCCTTGAACTATGGTAATTGCCAGATACGTCCAATCCATGACGACAATCTTGGTTGTTTCGGCGTCACAGTACAACTTTTCATCCCCTGGAAGATCTACAAATCGTATAACGTACGTATAATTCGTATATAATTATGACTTTACCACATATGTGTGGTGTTTTTTACACATTAGTTACAACGGTAAATTGAATGATTAGGACTTATTTTGCGCTAGCTGTTTTAATTGCTGTAATTGATTAGGTTTGGGAGTACAGCACTGTTTATAGTGACTAAAACATAATTTGTAGTCATGTATATGACCACTCAATTTGCACGTAGGTATGGCAACAAAAAAATTGCCAGTAACCATGTTACTGTCAAATGCGATACATTTGGAACAAATTCGTGAGAAGCGCCATTGCCGTTTTTAAAGTAAAACGGTATTATCAGTGTTCTAAAAGTGTAAGTAATAAACAAGCGTCATTAATTGTTATTTACCCAATATAACTAAGGTAAATATCATTAAATGTGTATAAATACCATGCCAGGTTTTAAACTAAGATATGTATAAATTAAGTTTGAGGCGGGAATGTACAGATTGAGTGCAGTAGCCAAGCTCTAAAGTTATAATATCAATATCGGAGACGATGGTATTTTAGTCTCGTTCCCAAATATTCAATGTTAAATCATGCGTGTCAACCGAATGCGACTAATTAAAAAAGCCACCAAAACACTGGAGTTTCAGCCGAACAGCGCGGGACTCATAATCTAACCCCACCGCAGGTCAACGTGTTTGTATTGGGCACTTAAAGTTGTATCAATTGGCTCGTTGACTCAAGCGAGATTGGGTACATGTAGCTGTTTAAAATGGTGATATTACCATCTAAATACTGATATGATTGTGTGCGTAGCGCAGCAGCCACAGTTGAAGCGAAATGATTGTGACGATTTCCTAATGATAGCGCTAGCGTAATAATAATGGCAATCACATAAATCGAGTTATTGTTATTTATTATTATTGATTTCCCAGCTCCAGCGGTTTTAGATGAAATAATATAGTTCCCACATGTGATGAATGTTTTGAATAATAATAATATACCGTAATCAATTAACCATCTTTACGTTGAAATTATCGTCGTTTGAAATTTGATTTGCAAGAGATAGCCAACATTCAAACTATTTGAGGTGAACTTGTGTAACATTGTTCAATAACTAAGAGTTACATTTTTATTGGTAGTTTGCATTATCATTTATTATGTGTAATCATGTAAAGACATTGGAACGTCGGCCGCATCATAGGCGCTGACAGACGAGTGCTGGACGAAAACTATGACGTCATTCTTGTAAAAAAAATTCAATGTGATTAATTGATTTGTTTTTGGACATTTCCAAACAAAATAATGTTTACTGAGTAAGAAAAAGCACGTACAATTATTTATATCAAGAATATATTGATACTCTTTTTACACTAGTATATGAATGATGTGTACAATTTACTTTTCCTATGCGAAAGGTCTACCTTTGTATCACGGTTCAAAATTAGGCTGGGTCATTTTATAGCGTATGTGCTAATTGTCTTCATAGCAGTTTAAAGGTTACGATTCTTTAAGTTTTAACATGTTACGATACATTGCAGCCCGTTTATGGCAAAATAATGTATCTTATTTGTAATTTCATAGCAGTATACTTCCTTTTAACACGATCAAAGTTAGCTTTTTTCTCAATAAATCATGTAGTGGTAAAAGGCAGTATAATACTTTTAGTGTCTTTAAAAGTTGCAACCTTTTCCTAAGTGAGGATTACTGAACCATGATAACACAATACATGTTAAAAGGAAGTTTATCATTAGGAAAGTACATATGAGATACATCCTTTTGCCGTAAAAGGGCTGATTGGTGTCAGTCTCTCATTGACTCAACCCTAATTTACTAATTTAGGACAAAATCTAAAATCCCTCGAAAATGCTTGCACCATTCTCTGTTATAGTATCACACTAACTATTTCAGGAAACATCTTTCCCTTGCCAGAAAAAGTGCTGATTTTAATGTATCGAGTTTTTTATAACTCAGTCTGTTTGCTAGCATTGTTTAAAATAATAGAACGAGGTCTTCTTAATTTGAACGTAGTAGATTTTCAGACTATTGAAATTCAAACATTTTATACAATTATTCTCAAGTATTTACATGACATTGTCTGTGTCATTGTTAGTTGACAGCAGTTTATATAGCACGAATTTAGGGTTAAATGAAAACTGTACTTTTGTGATAGAGTTTAACAGTATGTAACCCACGATTCGATTGTTACAGATTTTTCTAAGTTCGAAATGGTGTGTTTTTAAGATTCTTCTTGCAATTGCAATACGCCCGATACAGACCTTTTCGACTGAATGAAATGGTGTTTCTATTTCTATATACAGAATAAGCTAATTATTGTAAAATTGTATCGTTCATATGACAATGTTTAGCCTACTGCTTGTCAGGGGTCGCATTATGACGCGTCTGCGCGTCCTAGACCTCTCACTTTCGAATAGTGACGCGTCAGATTTCAAATTGGAAAGCCTTGCGGGTCCCGATCAAAATTGAAGGGACCCCACACATTTGACGATGTATGGAAATGGAAACCTTAAGAAATTCTGTAAATTACATATCCATCCTTTGCTCACAATATAAATTCAATAAAACTGTCCTCATCATCGATCATATCCGTCAATCCCTAACTAACCAAACCATAAGTCATCGACTCATAGTGTGGCCTCTAATTTTCCTAAATCAGTTTCGTCCATTTTCGAATACCCATACTTTGGGACCTCTCATTTTCTAGAGGGACCCCTTAAATTTGTTTTTTGAAGTCCTACGGGGTCCCGAAAAATTTCATGGGACCTCTCACATTTTTGATCCAGTGCTATCCCTGCTGCTTGTGGATTGCTTGTTGAATTTCATTGTAAAAGTGACCAAATGTTGGCTAAACATTTTCACTTGGTGTTAAATTCTGTTCTACAATTCAGGAAATAACTGTTGGACCACTTTGGGGACTTCGTTGAAATCAACCCCCCAGTCCCCCCATTCAAAGTTCGGAACCGTTCCATCACCACGGTCGTTGGGACCCTCAACATTGATTGGTGGGGGCGGGTGAGGGATTTCAGTTAGTAGATAGCTCAAGCTCTCCACACAAGTTTCAGCGCTTGAAAATAGTCCCTTAAAGTAGGATATTAGCAGAGAAATGGACTATGTGGTCCAACACCAATTTTCCTGAATTGAAAGTGAAGGAGAAGGCACTTCATGCATTCAGTCATATTCCTAAATAAGGGTTTACATTGTTCCAGTGGTTCTTATGATAGGAGCAAAACAAAACAAATCACTCGGAAGTGATTACCCTTTTGGAGGTCACGACCTTTTTACTTATACAATGTTAAAGAAACATTTCTCCGACCTGAAATCTTGCAGGAGTATATAAGGAGCAAGATTATTGGTTATTAAGATTATGGGTCACCAACTTATTCAACATGTTCAAAGGCCTTAAAACAAATAATGTGTAGGCCTACATTGTAGTGATATGTATGATTATAGCAAGCAAAATATTGGTGCCACGACATACATGTAGCCTACACTCTCTTATCTGGATAGTATTATAATGTATATGCACATGTAGTATCATATCAACTCATTGAATAGCAACATCATTTGCATGGGCCAAATCTAAAATATTTTTGTTGGTAGGGATGTGTGCCCTCAGTGAAATTTAAATTTACCCAAATTTTCAGTTTTCAGATAAATCCATCCATATGGTTACTAGACAATCGACATCAATTTGTCATGGTTTTTTTGTTTACTGGCTTTGGCACAATTTCGGGAAAAAGTCAAAAATCAGAAATTTGATTTTCCAAATATGTGTTTAAAAAATTTAGGCAACGTTTTCGCTGCTATATTATGTAATAGGGAACAATATTTAGTTCTACGTGTTTACAAACCATTTGGCCTATATTTTGGTACATGAATTTGCTTATGTAATATGTTCACAGAAATAAGTAACCCACAAACAATATTAAAATAAAACGGATGTTTATATTTAACACTAAATGATCGGGAATTTAGATGTATAAATTCCTTATAAAACTCCTATATTCAAGGTAATAAAAGGTGCTTTGGTACAGTTAGAGCTGTATTTGGTAAATGTATGCTTGTCATATCGTCAGCTTAAGGGGGGGGGGGGGGGGGGGGGGGGGGGGGGGGGGGGGGGACTAAAGGAAGTTTTTTTGTTGAATTTTTGTTTTGCTGTAATTATTGAACCATGACTCAAATGTATATAAAAGTATACCTTTTTGGAAAGGAAATGGATCAGAGAATCTAAATTTGGCATCAATTTTGACCAAAAATGTTGATTTTTTTGAGAAAATCACAAAAAAACACTTTTTTGACCCAATTTTTTTGAACAAAGCTAACAAACATAATTTTGAGTTAAAAATGCCCAAATCACTTGATGATGATGTTAAGACACTAATAAAGGGACTATTTTTTTTGAAACCTAATCCAATATTCTTTGAAATTTTGACAAAAAAGTGTTTTTTGGCACTTTTTGGTCAACATTTTGAAAAATATTAGATTAGGTTTAAAAAAAAAAATCGTCCCTTCATTAGTATCTAAACATAATTATAAAGTAATTTTGAATTTTTTTACTCAAAATTATTTTTGTTAGCTTTGTTCAAAAAAATTTAGGTCAAAAACTTCCTTAAGTCCCCCCTTAATAACATATTTGCCTTAGTCATATTTACTACTTTTGAGACAAATTAAAAAAAAAAATCTAGTTTTGTTACTTTGTTACTTTTATTAACCATTTAAAGCATAATAACATGTTGATACAAGACAAAAATGATGGCTATGTTGTCATGTCTCAATAGTATTACGTAACCAACTAAAATCACTTAACAACATACCATTGTGACTAGGCAGTTGTTTATTTTATTTGGCACTTTTACTTCAAAAAACCAACTTAGGCAATTTGACTATGCTCATTCTAACATTATAAAAGTTCTTAGAAATTCACTATGAGTACTCTACTTTTTTACATCCAGACTCTAGCCCTACAAGTCACACAATTTGATTCAGGCAATGCAATAAATAGGCCAAGGTCACACGCGTGACCTAAGCAATAATCCTTTGATTTAGAGCTGAATATTGACATAGACATTAAACCATAAATGGTAAAGAGCTGATTTAGGCAAAAATCTCGATTTGTTAAAAAATGACTTAGGCAATTATTTTATTAAGCTGATGATATGAAACTATGATAAGCTCAATGGGTCGAATAAATAACAAGAAGAGTCTTTAAAAAAAGACAATCATCGTTCAGAAGAGGTAGATTAAAAGTTAATTATTTAATTAATTTCAATTATATGGCCACTTAAACTTTCTTGAAATAAAATGGAAATGTATCATATTTGTTGTATTATATTAACTAAACACCATAGTGTGTTACTATACATATGCGGGTACATGCTGTCCAAAATGAATAGTACCCATCAATGCCCAAAGTTCATTCATTTTTTTCGTATACAGATCACCCTTGACATAGTAACCTTTCATTATAATTTTTAGCTTATCATGAATACATCGTAACATTGGACTTTTTTCTTCTTCTATTTTCGAACTCATTTGGTGACATCTGGTGTATATCGGCCATTTTGGAAAAAACAAAAAAAAACTGCCCTGATCCTCCTTTTTTCTTTTTCAAATAGTTAGAACGAGCATCTAGGTGGTTTTTTTTTGCCCTTATGATGATACTCACGCACGTTTGGCAGGAAGGAGTGCGATACACATCAAATTACTCATTTCTGAATTTACTGCATACTACTAGTACTGTGAGGATAAGGATTTCCTCGTTTTCCAGTTACTAGTGTAGGTATAGGCTAGTCGCTAAACAAGTTTTCATACATCATCAAGCAATCGTGTGAAAAAGGACTCACTTTTCAGAAAAAGACAATCATCGTTCAGAAGAGGTAGATTAAAAGTTAATTATTTAATTAATTTCAATTATATGGCCACTTAAACTTTCTTGAAATAAAATGGAAATGTATCATATTTGTTGTATTATATTAACTAAACACCATAGTGTGTTACTATACATACGCGGGTACATGCTGTTCAAATGAATAGTACCCATCAATGCCCAAAGTTCATTCATTTTTTTTCGTATACAGATCACCCTTGACATAGTAACCTTTCATTATCATTTTTAGCTTATCATGAATACATCGTAACATTGGACTTATCAAACTGAAGATACACTCTTTTGCGTATGACGGGGTGGTTTTACCTTTTTGACAAATGCAAATCAGTATTTTGTCATTATAAAATTAAAAGAAGTGTGTTACACTTGAGAGATACACTCTTTTGCGTAAAAAAAGTTTTACCTTTTTGACAAATGCAAATCAGTATTTTGTCATTATAAAATTAAAAGAAGTGTGTTACACTTGAGTGACCCCATGTTCAAGGGCGTAGCGTGGTCGTTGAGATGGGGGGGGGGGGGGGGGGGGGGGGGGGAGGCACAACAGACGCGGATCCATCAATGTTTTGTGGGCCCAATACTTGAATGTTGGCCATAATGTAGCTAAAGCGGTGCGCAGCACTGCGTTCCGCGCTATTGCGGACAGGGGGAGTATGAGGGGGATGTGGCCCCATCACAAGTGGATTTTGTTTCCATTTTCGAACCCATTTGGTGCGATCTGGTGTATACTTTCGACTAATATTTTATTGAAAAGCGAGCACTTCATTTCCAATCAATATTTGGTTTTTAACACTTTCCACGCGGCAGGCGTCTCTGCAGACGACATTCCAAAATGTCACAAATGTTTCAAAATTTCAAAATTATTGAATTTCATTACCATATTTGGATTCACCATGACAAATGCATTGACATAAGTACAAACATGCCTAGCATTGGTCCAGTAATCCTTGAGATAGACTTTGAAAATTGTGAAAGGTTTCTGAAAAATCTGTTTTGTATATGCTGAAACTAATAGCCGCGTCGAAAGTGTTAAGCAATGCATTTGGGAGTGTTAGCTTTCTTAATAACTGCTGGTAAATTGTACTAGACTTTGTAGTTTCAATTGGATAAAACATT
>CM069449.1:11323599-11469540 GCA_035610835.1 Ophiura sarsii
CGCGCGAATTTTCATGCAACCTTCAATTTTCAAGCAAAAAGAGGCATTCATGTTGAGTGAATCTGAAAATGTTGTAAATAAATTGTGGGATGGTCTGGACCGCCAGCGTCGTAAAAGAAGCCAACAGGTCTTTGTCTACATGAAATAGTAAGGGGCCGTGGTCAATACAATTTTTAAAATTGTTAAGAGGGGGGTGGGGGGTGGGGGGGGTCAACAAAAGTTGTGTAATTTGTATAGGGGGGGGGGGGTCAAACAAGTGTCGACACCGACAAATTTCAGTTGCCCCCCCCCCCCCCCCCCCCCCCCCCACCCCACCACCAAAGTATTTCTGAACAATCCCCTAACTGAATTAAAACTTCGTATTATTAGCATTGATAAAGATAAGTTGTCGGTAGATTCCAGACAGTAATGCATATATGTATATTTGGAAATTAAGGTGATTCAATATGTCTAGCTTTGATCAAAAGGAATATATTATTTGTACGTCCAATCTTTCATTTGTTGGTGCTTATCTCTAGTTTGCTAAAGTTGTTTTAATCTTATTTGTTCACATTATGTGTTTTCCTAGTCTCTACTATTTTTGTGAATAATTTCCTAAGTGTTCATGCACCGATATGAAAAATTAATCTAGGATTTATAATGTGTTATTTCTGTCTTTATTATGCTTTTGATTGCTATTTGAGGGAAATAATGATTAACAAAATTGCGACCAGGGTGAAGTACTCTGGGTAGCGTGATATTAAGTAGTGTTCGTTTAAATGATTGTCGTGGTAACCTGCACATTCTATATTTGGCATCTCATCATAAAATGACGCTTATTTTAAGGAAAAAATACATCTTTCGATTTCGTTTCAGACTAATATTGTCATCGTCGTCGTTCTATGGATCATGGCTGAATATGTGTGACCCTATTGATTATCTAGAGCCACCATTGTCTATTTTGTGACATGCGATGTGCAGAGATAAGAGATAGACCAGTTTCTTCTTTAATGCCATCAGTCCAACGGAGTGGTCTGTCACGTTTACGTCTTCCTTTGATATAGCTCCATGTATATTAATAAAAATTGCACATTTTTTAACATTTATTTTTTACGCCAAAGTTTAGAAAATTTGAAGTTGCTTTTAAAAGTACAGGGTGTTCCAATCTCGGTAAACTAATTTGCAGTATAAAACTAGAACACATTTGGATACAACTACTTCTAGAATTATTTTATACAAATCGTTTAGACTGAAATCATCCTATTTATGAACAGTATTAACGTTTTGTAATAAATGAAAGTCTTTTTGCAAAAAGATCACAATGTGGTGTTGTAAAAACATGCACACATGATTATAGATAGACATGTATACCATTTATCCTGCAAATTTTACAATTGTATGTTATGGTGAGTTATATATTCGAACATTTTGAGCGTGTGTTTTACATCAAGGGGCATCAAAAAAGGGCAAACAAATCCAAATATGTATTTAGTTTGATACTGCAACATTATAAAAGAAATCATCATCATCATCATCATTGGTCGTCCGCGGACGAAACGGAGGAAGCAAATGCAACATACTGGGCCCAGACTTTCCTGTCATTCATGAGTTGGCGGATCTCTGGAGGATTTAAACCCATATCATTCTTGACTGTCCAGCAAATTAGACGGGAGATAGGTTGGTTGGTTGTTCGCATGCAGTGGCCAGCGAAACATAAACGGCGCTGCCTGATTATTGATGTTATAGGGTGGATATCGCCATATACCACGCTGTTTGGGATGTGATCCCTCCAACTGATATCAAATATTCTACGTAACAGTTGAGTATAACATCCGTTGATTCTGAGAAAGAAAAGATAAGAGATAAGAGAAATACAAAGCTTTGAATATGTATCGACACTTTTGGGACACCCTGTACAAGTCTCAATGATGCATCAATGTAAGGACATTAAACAACCCAGACATACAATGTAATTACATGCATAATCACTTACTTTTCAGGCAACATAAGATACAGCTAATGTCTATGAATGTGGTCATTACGTCGAGCAAATGTACGTTATGCTATCATTATAGGTTTACTGTAACCCACATTAATCGGAAAACTGGTTCAAACGATTTCTCTTTCATTAATGAGTGCCTTTGTTGAGGAAATGATATTCTTTAATACATAAGTACATATTTAGACAAAAAACACAAAGATGCGGTTAAAAACGTCACTCAATGATATGCATTTATATGAAGAACAACTTTTAATTTCTTTGGATAAACTGGACGACCAAACAAACTGCATCAACAAAATTGACTCATTTATCAAGTTAAATGACCGAAATAGTACATCAAAACCATATTTTTTGTAACAGTAGCACATGTGTGGTCTAGTGGATAGCACGCATGATTCATATAATACAAAGGTTGTGAGTTCTATCCCCGCTACGGCCAACGTGTTTGTATCCTTTGGCAAGGTACTTAGTCTCAATTGTCTCGTGGCTCGGAATTTGCGTAGAAATGGTGATCCCGTGCATCGGAAGAGCAATACCCGACCAGTTAAAGGTTACCGAATCTTTCGTAAACAGTAGGGGATCATCCCGGTCTGTATCTGTTCACACATCTAACGGACCCCAATGCAAATGGGCTTCTACGAGGCTTTATTGGATTATCCAGGGTCGTAAGGCCCAAATAAATAATAAAAATAAAATAATTATCAAACATTGAGTTCTCACATTTGATTAGGTATATATTGAGTCTAGTAAGTATATACAATTAAATGAACGCCATGCCATCATATTACTGCAAAATCCTAAATATTTGATTACAGGGATCACGGTAAAAACGTTAACCATGTAACATGTACGGGAGACCTGAG
This sequence comes from Ophiura sarsii, assembly GCA_035610835.1. Lineage (NCBI taxonomy): Eukaryota > Metazoa > Echinodermata > Ophiuroidea > Amphilepidida > Ophiuridae > Ophiura > Ophiura sarsii. The sequence continues at coordinate 11,326,444 of CM069449.1, forward strand.
CTAGTTCGCCCTATTTCATTTGAATTGGTCTAGAGACGTCAGTTTTAATGATTAAGTAGACATATTCAGACGTAACATTATTGACATCATGGCTACGTACGAGCATGATCTCAGTATAAAAGTTAAGAGCTTTAAAACTCAACAGGTAGTCAGCATAACTGCTTCATAGGAATATAGAAGCATAGCCTATATATTGAGTGAAGTAAGTATATAGAAGCAAACATATCTGCCCTAACTGGTGAAATTGTGAGACTAATCTGATGTGAAATACAAAGCTTTGAATTAAGTGTGGTCAGAACCCGTTTTCCTTCAATGTAACAATACTAAAGTTTGAGCACATAGAGCGCGAATTCTTTTAGCCAATGGGGCGAAAATTGTAATTGTACATAAGTTTGTTGGGCACCCGTAGTTCCAGTTGGGCACTCACGTTCTACTTCCGGGTGCCAGCGAACTTGTCCTTTGTTTGGTTTTGCTCGACTCATTTCGCTTCCCAGTCTCCATACCAAGATTACATAATTTTAAATGTTGGAGCTGATCCAACTATTGGCCTTCTGCTTGCCCCATGCGGCATTAGTTTACGTGTTGAGACCATTTTTCTTGACAATCTTGGCCTCCACTTAAATTCCCTGATATTTGTATATTATTAGATTGTTTGGCACTAAACGTGGACAAAACTGTGGGCGAAAACAAATGGAAAGTTAAGGTGTTTTGCGACGAGTGTCGCCTAAATGGAATTTTAAACTAATTACGATGTGATATATTTAGAATGTGAAATTGTCCGCGTATTCCCATGCGAAACCATTTGATGTTGCGTTTTTAAAAGAGAATGGAAATTGAACGTCAGTAACACAGCATTACTCTAACCGAGACGCGATACAATTCTAAAAAAATCGACAAACAATTTGAATTATGATAACTCGATAGCAATTGTGCTTACTGCTTCATGCTTATTGCGACGAAAGGAAGGAAACCGGAGAAACCCCATGTTTAAACATGTCACATCTGACTATTCTGAAATTTCATTTCTACTTAGTGACCGATGTGCACCAAATGAAGAGGGATTTCAAAATTTAAAATAAGAAGAAATTATTTGTAAAATGTTTGCCTTTTTTGTAGTCTAATTTATGAATTTCATTTGAACATTTTTGGATTTTTTTTTTAAACATTTTGAAATTTGAGAACATAAATATGCTGCAAATTCACCAACATTTCCTGAGTTATTTGAGAAAAAACCCACCCAACGCAGGTGTTTTTTTCGCCGCCTTAAGTAAAGATATACCTTTTATGAATCAACAGTTACACCCATTGGCTTAGAGTGACGGTTATTGATAAGCGATAGTATTGTTAAAGTTTATTGTAAATGGCTAAATTAACGCTTGCCAAAATGAGGACATCGTAAAATTTGCTCGGGGTATTATTACTCTCACCTCTTTAAAATATTTGTTTGTATAAATTCAACAATGTAGTTAAGTATGTTATAGGCTTGTCATTTCAGCCGGGGCTGGGGTCGGTTGTATACTTTTTTAATTGTAAGAAAAAATACCCATACAACCCCTAAAGACAATTTAAAAAACCAAAAGCCCCCCACCTTCCCCCAAAAACAAACACACACAAAAACACACCTGATATTATTAAGGTCAAAGACCGGCATAAATTGGAATTTGTTACCTCATGCTTATGATATGTAGAGTCGTCTCTATCAGCTTTACACCAATGTGAAAATTGTACAACGTACATTAATTATATCAATAGGGAAAGAGTGTTCATTTGCCTCTTCCTGCAGCTCACATGGTTACCGATACTGACTGTGTAGAGCGTGTGTCAACGTCGATCAACAAGTCATAATTGCATATACGGGTTTAGTTAAACGCGAGTTATTTATTGAATGTGGCTATTAATTATTGACCAGTTTAGCGAAAAACATATCAGTGCTCAGAATGCAATTAAAATCATATCAGTGACTTATGGTGTTTTTTGTTTGCAGTGAGCGATCATATGTCCCTTCCTTCAAGGCCTTATCCAAAAACACATTCGTCTCATTAAAACATCAACAGTTGCTCTGTAGAACTGTGTGATCAGTCAGCTGTAAAACGGAGTCCCGTTTCAATTGAGGGCGCTCTAAAACGACGGATGTACGTAACCAAGGTAACGCACACCCGTCAATTTGCGCAACTATTGAATTTTCGCCTTTTACCCCCAATTATCTGCATAAGAAAGTAACTATCCGTCGAGTTGAGGGCAGCATAAGGTACCAGAACTCCTTGCGACATCCAGTTCGATGATTTAATTTAACCTTTGATTCCATCATCACACGACACATGCTATAATTATGTCTTTTTTGACCGGTTTGCTGCGATGAGACCACTATTTTCTAGACGAGATTACACCATTTTATAGAATTTTTCGACTAAGTGTGATAATGTTTACATTAAATATAAGCCCTATAGTGTTCAGAAGTGATGCCTTGGTAACGGTTATCTCTGTGATAAGAGAGTTATTTCGTTGTTCAAAATCGGCAAAATCAGCTTTTTATGAATTCTGAAAATGACTGTGACGTGAGGCCGTTCTTTTGGAAACGCCGTCCCGTTCCCAAGCCCGCCCTCTATTGAAAAGTGTTTTTTGTTCGTATTCCGTCAGGCGACGGACTTCCGTCACTTGATGAATCACCGTGTAAAAAAATACGGCAGTGCGTCACTAAATAGAGCGCCCTCAATTGAAACGGAGCCCCGTTCTACAGCTGACTGGTGATCTAGCTACGATAGCAACACGTGGATTAACATGTATTATCTAGTACGGTTTGAATAGGCCTTGTTATAAAATTTGTCAAATGAATATTAACATAGTATCATTTATACTGCAAAACACAATTATAAAACAGGGTCATTTTCACAGTCCACTGTTATAAAATCACAAAGATATATTTGTTTTCGTTATGTATACAAGTTAAGAACCATGACTAGTAATAATAGGAGATTAAAAGGCGACAGGCCATGGCTAAAACATCAGCTATCAACCATTTGGAAGGATAGAGGATTCAACAAGTACGCATTATGAAAGCATTAATCTTTCCGGTTGCTACATATGGAGCTGAAACCTGGTCTATGGGAATTGCGGATTCAAAGAAAATACCAGCTTTTGAAATGTGGTGTTGGCACAAGATGTTAGGAATATCATGGAAAGAGCATAAGACCAGTGAATTTGTAAAAAGATTGGGGACCAAATTTCAACTGGCAACAAACTGCAATTCTTTGGATACATTGGTAGACGAGAAAGTGACGTTGAAAAAAAGGAACTCGTAAACGTGGCAGACCAAAAAACTCCGCTGGACGGATGGCATTAAGGAAGCAACAGGTTTATCTCTTATTTCTGCACATCGCATGTCATAAAATAGACAAAGATGGCGCTCGATCATCAATAGGGTCACTAAGAATCAGCCATGATTCATAGAACGACGACGACGACGAATAACAAAGAATAATTTGAACACCATTTGTCTCAATGTTGCGCTGTGTATAGATGGACATGCAGGATGTTCTTAATATCCTTTATGTAAACAGTGGTTTAGTATTTGTTTTCATTGCATAGTTATATTAATAGAAACACTCGTATTGTGTAAATATTTGAGATATAAACGAATTATTAAATAACCCATCTTACTGAAAGTGATCATGAATAAGCATATGCTTTATATATATAAAACAAGTCCTGTCATTTATGGTGCAAAAGCTTACGACTTTTCCGCAAATCAGATATTATTAGGGATTATTTGATAAATGATTATAGTTAGGAGAAAAATGAATATTGTAAGACAGGAAGTAGACTTATTAAAGATACATTTACAGGCTGTCCCAAAATGATTAGTACCCATAGATGCCTAAAGTTCATTAATTATATCATCAAAATCAATGAGATTTAGGTCCGTTGTTTTTCCATCATCTTTGAAATAACTGTACCCTTTCATCAGAACTTGAGATCATGAAATTTAGACTTATTTAACTTAGTTTCTTACAAAATTAGTAAAAATTAAATCGCCCCTTAATTTGTAACCTCATCAACTCCATCCTCCAATGGGAATATGAAATCTAAGCCACTGCTAATTCCCCAATACCACTTCATTAGTCCCTAAAAACATGTCAAATACAATAGTACATGGGGTCACTCAAGTGTGACCAACTTCTTTTCATCATCAAAATCAATGGATTAGGTCCGTTGTTTTCAATCAACTTAAACATAATCTGTCATTAGATCATGAATATCGGATTTATCAAACTCAAGATAAACTCCATTTTGTAAGATATGGTGATTTCACCTTTTCGACAAAGTGCATACAAAAATGTGTGTGTTAAGGGGGATGTGCACCTTCGTATAGCCTCCGTAAAACTGCCGTAACTTATTCATTATTCATTTAATCTAGATAAAAGTATACATTTTTTTGCAGGAAAGGGTTCAATGAATCCAACTATGATCATGAAATTGACCATTTTGGAGAAAATTATAAAAAACACGTTTCTTGACCCATTTTAGGTTTGGAAAAGATAACTCAAAATATATTTTGTCAAATTTTGTCATACTAGTTTTATTATATTCCTCATACAATTCCCTAGGAATCGTTTTTGTGTTTTTTTGAAAATATTTATTATTTTTTGAATTAGAGACCAAAAAGTGCTAAAAAACGTGATTTTTTTACCTCCAAAATCGTGAAAATCACCATTTTTGGTAAAACATTTTTTGGCACTTTTTGGTCTCTAATTCGAAAAATAATAAATATTTTCTTAACTTGACTTTTGTATCCTGGTGTAACTTGTGACTCAACATACGTCCCGCATTGAAGTTAAGGAAACATCTATCATAACACTAATGTTGTATTCTGATCGGAAACTTCAAAACAACAATCATTGTATTGATAACTGGCTTTTCATTTAGGGATCGAGTATAATTATTTTACTAAAAAAAATCGTTCTACAAGAACAACGTGAAGAGATACACCAAGACTCTCTAACCTCACTTTAGACGAAAATAATACCATCCAATGGAATATCCTTTTCATTATTTATGGACATTTCTGTCCAAAACTAACTATTTTCGATTATTCAAAAACTACAAATCATCATTATCCCTATAATATCAAAGTTTGATACGTAAGAATGAAAACACCCACATGATTTAATAAAGAAGTTTGTCTGATACTGAACACAAACTAATAGTCTCTAAATCCAGCCGTCCACCAGCCCCTGGATATCGTTAGTTTAACCATATTTGCGTAATCCATTCCGTCAAATCAACTATTTCTGTTATAAAACTGTATTACGGAAGATAAAGTCGTCAGAAATAATTAGTTCTCAGTTTCATCCGTTGATCTTTGAATATCTTAGAAGTATTTGTATAATAATTCATGATTTAATTATCATTTCATCAGCTGACCATGCAATAAGGACTCGACCATTATGGAAAAACAAGGATAAACCAATAATCTATAGACTCTGGCGCATCGGTATCGATTTTGGACCTCGTCCATTGGGCGTTAGGGCTGATATCCAAACTCTCAGCGGTGTTACACCGGTATTACACCGATGTTATACCGGTATTACACCGATATTTGTATAGAATATCGGTGTAATACCGGTATAACATCGGTGTTGTAAAACGTGATTTTGTTACCTCCAAAATCGTGAAAATCACCATTTTTGGTAAAACATTTTTTGGCACTTTTTGGTCTCTAATTCAAAAAATAATAAATATTTTCTTTAAAAAAAAGAAGAGATTCCTAGGGAATTGTATGAGGAATATAATAAAACTAGTATGACAAAATTTGACAAAATATATTTTGAGTTATCTTTGCAGAACCTAAAATGGGGCAAAAAACGTGTTTTTTATAATTCTTTTCCAAAATGGTCAATTTCATGATCATGGTTGGATTTATTGAACCCTTTCCTGCAAAAAAATGTATACTTTCATATAGATTAAATGAATAATGAAGAAGTTGCGGCAGTTTTAAGGAGGCTGTACCTGAAGGTGCACAGCCCCCTTAAACAGGTTATATTCTCTCAATCTCTTGTCTACTGATATAATATTTCGTTCCTTTCTTAAGTTTAACAGTAATTTGTTATCATATAACTTGACTTTTGTATCCTGGTGTAACTTGTGACTCAACATACGTCCCGCATTGAAGTTAAGGAAACATCTATCATAACACTAATGTTGTATTCTGATCATAAACTTCAAAACAACAATCATTGTATTGATAACTGGCTTTTCATTTAGGGATCAATTATAATTATTTTACTAAAAAAAATCGTTCTACAAGAACAACGTGAAGAGATACACCAAGACTCTCTAACCTCACTTTAGACGAAAATAATACCATCCTATGGAATATCCTTTTCATTATTTATGGACATTTCTGTCCAAAACTAACTATTTTCGATTATTCAAAAACTACAAATCATCATTATCCCTATAATATCAAAGTTTGATACGTAGGAATGAAACACCCACATGATTTAATAAAGAAGTTTGTCTGATACTGAACACAAACTAATAGTCTCTAAATCCAGCCGTCCACCAGCCCCTGGATATCGTTAGTTTAACCATATTTGCGTAATCCATTCCGTCAAATCAACTATTTCTGTTATAAAACTGTATTACGGAAGATAAAGTCGTCAGAAATAATTAGTTCTCAGTTTCATCCGTTGATCTTTGAATATCTTAGAAGTATTTGTATAATAATTCATGATTTAATTATCATTTCATCAGCTGACCATGCAATAAGGACTCGACCATTATGGAAAAACAAGGATAACCCAATAATCTATAGACTCTGGCGCATCGGTATCGATTTTGGACCTCGTCCATTGGGCGTTAGGGCTGATATCCAAACTCTCAGCGGTGTTACACCGGTATTACACCGATGTTATACCGGTATTACACCGATATTTGTATAGAATATCGGTGTAATACCGGTATAACATCGGTGTTGTAAAACGTGATTTTGTTACCTCCAAAATCGTGAAAATCACCATTTTTGGTAAAACATTTTTTGGCACTTTTTGGTCTCTAATTCAAAAAATAATAAATATTTTCTTTAAAAAAAAGAAGAGATTCCTAGGGAATTGTATGAGGAATATAATAAAACTAGTATGACAAAATTTGACAAAATATATTTTGAGTTATCTTTGCAGAACCTAAAATGGGGCAAAAAACGTGTTTTTTATAATTCTTTTCCAAAATGGTCAATTTCATGATCATGGTTGGATTTATTGAACCCTTTCCTGCAAAAAAAATGTATACTTTCATATAGATTAAATGAATAATGAAGAAGTTGCGGCAGTTTTAAGGAGGCTGTACCTGAAGGTGCACAGCCCCCTTAAACAGGTTATATTCTCTCAATCTCTTGTCTACTGATATAATATTTCGTTCCTTTCTTAAGTTTAACAGTAATTTGTTGTCATATAACTTGACTTTTGTATCCTGGTGTAACTTGTGACTCAACATACGTCCCGCATTGAAGTTAAGGAAACATCTATCATAACACTAATGTTGTATTCTGATCATAAACTTCAAAACAACAATCATTGTATTGATAACTGGCTTTTCATTTAGGGATCAATTATAATTATTTTACTAAAAAAAATCGTTCTACAAGAACAACGTGAAGAGATACACCAAGACTCTCTAACCTCACTTTAGACGAAAATAATACCATCCTATGGAATATCCTTTTCATTATTTATGGACATTTCTGTCCAAAACTAACTATTTTCGATTATTCAAAAACTACAAATCATCATTATCCCTATAATATCAAATTTTGATACGTAAGAATGAAAACACCCACATGATTTAATAACGAAGTTTGTCTGATACTGAACACAAACTAATAGTCTCTAAATCCAGCCGTCCACCAGCCCCTGGATATCGTTAGTTTAACCATATTTGCGTAATCCATTCCGTCAAATCAACTGTTTCTGTTATAAAACTGTATTACGGAAGATAAAGTCGTCAGAAATAATTAGTTCTCAGTTTCATCCGTTGATCTTTGAATATCTTAGAAGTATTTGTATAATAATTCATGATTTAATTATCATTTCATCAGCTGACCATGCAATAAGGACTCGACCATTATGGATAAACAAGGATAAACCAATAATCTATAGTAGATTCATAAACTGTGGCGCATCGGTATCGATTTTGGACCTCGTCCATTGGGCGTTAGGGCTGATATCCAAACTCTCAGCGGTGTTACACCGGTATTACACCGATGTTATACCGGTATTACACCGATATTTGTATAGAATATCGGTGTAATACCGGTATAACATCGGTGTAATACCGGTGTAACACCGCTGAGAGTTTGGATATCAGCCCTTAGAGGAACCCATTTTGACCAATGATGAAATAGCGGTACTTTTATAGATGTTATTATCATGATTATTTGCGCTCCATAATCAAATGCTATTCATGATAGTGTGGCTTTATGAATAGGGCTGATCATATAGCTTTACAATCACGACAACCAAAAATTTAATCCAGCAGCTTCAAATGTGTTATCCCTTTGGAAGCGGTTACCACAATAAAAACAAATCGACCATCATCGACCGTATACAGAAAAATATTATGTACAGTATGTCATTTTACCTATTCATAATTTAGTGGATACTTTTTATTATTTTCCGTTCTTATTATGCACGTGGAATAAAGGAAACATTAAAATGAAAATAACAGTTCTACGTATTTATTTGCGAGAAAAAAACCCCGGAAAATATTGCAATAATTATTTTTTTATATACCTAGGTACAAAACCATTTGTCCTAATTAAATGCAAAAACAGTTATATCAACCAAGATACGGATTATAAACGTTACTTTTAGTATTTCCGGCTATGAGACTACCTGAATACCTTTATCAATTTATCTGAATAACAATACATTTCTTTATCGTTATACAGATAATCCAACCGCAAGTTCCCTGTCACTAGGTACAAAGTGGTGACTACATCACAGTAGTACATGCACACGAAGATACGGTATTAACCTGGCATATTACGATTAAATTCGAATGCCTCCCCCTCTTTTGCTTCTGTTACCTCTTTACTGAAATGGTAAATCGCTTAAATCGGCCAATGTCTACGAATCGACTATAGTACGGAATAGAGCCAAATCTGCATTTTACAAATCTGTATTACGGAAAATAGAGTTGCAACCCGGACTGAGTTGGAGCAGGATCTATGGTTGGAGGTTATCTCGATGACACAGTAATACGTCATATGTTTTGGCTTGCAATGTCCACTTCATATAACTATGCAACATGTAATTGCATCATGACAATTATGAGCTCAATTGCTGTGTAGAATAAGTTGACACCTATTAAAGAAGTATAGTATTATTGACATATCCGGGTATTACAGGGTGACCCAGAAAATGTTGAACCCAAAATAACAAAATTCAACATTTTGTTTTACCATTAAAAAAAAAGGAAAATTGCATAACTCGTTCACCACCTATGTGCACCATACATTTAACTTTCTGAAACATTTTAGATCATAAAAATAGGCCTCACGAAACTTAAAATACGTGTAATTTTGTAAGAAGTGTTGTTTTGTAGTGTAAGTGAAGTGCAAAAAAAATGGTTTCATGCTACATGAGCAGAACAAGTGCCTGTTTGAAATTATTTCTGCACAGTATCTCATCAATAATAATTTATTATGTAAATCAATATTATTATTATACAGGGTGGTCCAAAAAAAACTATACCCAACTTTGGAGGCCATTTTCTCCTAGATGATAAAATATTTTAGTAATTTGGTTTGCATATTATTAAAGCATATATCGTTGAGCATTATTGGTGTAAATAGGGAAGATATTACATTAATATTTAATATTTATGACAATATGATATGACACAATAATGTAATGACCCAAGACCCATTCTAAGCAGTTAAGGATTAAGTTTAATAAGGTATGCTTGTCATTGTCAACTGTGAAATGAATACAAAGGTGTGTCATTGTCATATCATATCAAACATGTTGATGCATTGACAGCTCCCGTGGAAAAGCCATTTTTACACATACTCGCTAAAAATAGCAATATCTCAAAATATTAATGTAATATCTTCCCTATTTTCACCAATAATGCTCAAACGATATATGCTTTAATAATATGCAAACCAAATTACTAAAATATGTTATCATTTAGGAGAAAATGGCCTCCCAAAGTTGGGTATAGTTTTTTTTGGACCACCCTGTATAAGAGACTTTGAAAAAACACACCCTGAAGTCCCCTTGACTCCATTTGAAGATGTTAATTTGACAAATACAGATCAAAAGAAAAGATTACTTAGGGGTCGTCCATAATTTTCGCCATTTTCAGTTACGTACAAAGCGTACGTAAGAGGGGGGGGGGGGGGGGGGGGAGAGGGGGTCGAAATATACCCCAACCGTACGTAACTTAAATGGCGATCTTGAGAGGCAGGATTTTTTTTCAAGTACAAAATAAAATAAAATTTCGCCATTTATTGCGTACGTAACTCGAAGGGGGGGGGGGGGGGGGGGAGGGGGTAAAAAGTTACGTACGCTCTGTACGTAAGTGAAAATGGCGATAATTTTGGACGACCCCTTAACTCACCGTACTTAGAACAGAATTAAGTTTCATATCTGAACCAAGTTACAATTTTTTCACTTTTACAAAAGGGCGAAAACACCCCCTGTCACACAATTAAGTGTATCTTTAGTTTAGTAAGGCCAATTTACATGATCTAAAGTTCTCCAGAAAGCTGAATAAATTGTTAACATAACAGTTGAAAACAGAATGCCATATTTATTTATTTTCATTTTTAATTATTTTGTTTAAATTTGTGATTTTTGGGTTCAACATTTTCTGGGTCACCCTGTATATGTCTCATTTAATAACATCATCTTGGTCGTTCTATATCTGAGCGTAGCAAAATCTGCAAAATCAAACCGGATGTGTGTAACTACGTACAAAAGTCGTCATTTTAACAAACGAGTTTTTAAGTAAGATAATGTCATACAATGTCATGGGTGAAATGGTATGGTAATAAAAAGGTTGCATGACATTGCAGAATATAGTATGTATGCCCTGTCAAATCCCTACCTTGCCACCCAGTTACGAACACTTGTATCCGTTGCGTACGTTTTTGAATTTGCGATGGGCTTAACGGGGTTGTTCAAGGATAGAGGAAACAATAATTTGGAATGAAATATGAACAGAGGCAAACAGATATCACATTCCCAGGACTTTATTTGGTTTGTGAGTTGTGGCGGTAGTAAAATGTTAACTTGAAATGAGGGTGTAATGATTAATTTGATACAATTTGATATGATGCTGGAGCTTCACAACAACAGAATATGTTGTGAGGCTCCGTCCCGTATCCACTGTTGCACACGTCTCTATCAAGGTGCTCAATGTGAAGATTAAACAAAAATATACCGGGTATTATATTTCTGTGGCACGGGTGGGAAGTTATAGTATGACGCATGCCTACTTATAATTGACATCAAACCCTTAAATGGATCAATCTTCGAACATATCTATGTAAGGTAGATCTAGAAAGCTGTCACAACTTGCATCGATCTATATAATCAGTTTGATTTATGTTTAGGATTCGAATTCAGAATGATATATTTGTATAGGATTCTAGGAAATCTATCTCATTCAAAGGATAACTCGCATTTAAGTATTGTCTATGGTTGTCACAACTTCCAACCGTACCCTTGTCAGGTAACCCACGAGCTTACACGAACGTCATTTGTGTATCACATTCCGGATATTATGAGAATCCCTAGATCACCCAACCACCTGCAGATATTCAAGTCATAAAACTTACGTCTCAGATCACAGTGAACTGTTCACCGGGATCGTGTATCAAAGCGATGGCATGGCACTGATTTTGTATAAGTTTACATATTGGTTTTGTAGAAAGACACAATGTCGATCGTAACACAACACAGTATAATTCGCCGGCGAAGTCCTACGTGTAATCTGATTACATTCTGCTAGTGAGAACCCCCACCCCCAAAAAAGAAAAGACCCCCTAAAAACACATACAAACCAACAAAAAATAAACAAAACACAAGAAAAAACAAGAAACAAAATTCCAACCCCAAACACAACAACAACAACAACCAACAACAACAAACCAAAACTAATCAAAACTCAATTTTGTAAAATACATATTTTGATTTTAAGTCAAAAAGTGAAGTTGAAACAATATCAAAGAGCGTTTAGCTAGAGCGCGTTTAAGCCCAAAGCTTCTTAACACAGAGAAATAAATTTTGTTTTTACCATGAACAATTGTAGTGTCAACCAACCTTTTTTACAATTGTAGTGTCAACCAACCTTTTTTCTGCCTGAGTAGTGATTTGAAGCATTCTAACAGCTACATGCAGTACAACAACCTGACCAGATGTTTTTACGTTAGCTAATTCAAAATTAACAATCAATACCAATAATAAGAGATACGAATACTTATTAATCGGGGGAATTTGTAAATAATCAAAACTGAGTAGATACTTTTAAAGTTATGTTTAAGTAACCACAAATAATGAAACACACAACTGTAACCATTTTTTTTCTTCTTTCTATGGGATTTCGACGAGTTGTATTATACTACACTGTGCACTATCCACAGTATTCAGGCATGCATTAATGCACTGGATATCATACACTGTGCCACTGCATAGGAAACACTAAAGTAATGATATCCCACGAAGCTCAATTTGCTACAACTTTTTTCTTCACGGGTGTCAATTCAGGGGTTTACAGGGACTACGTCACACGCATTTTCCTGCTGGTGTAAATAATTAAGGTCGCATCTCCAAACCCCGGTTTGAAGATACGCTAATAGTAAGGTACGCAGGTATTGGTATGCTATTGTCAGTGCCAATCATGATTACAGTATCCGGAGCGAATGTAATCTAACACAAATGCTACATATGATATAGTGTATACTTGCCATTTCCTGCGCCACTCACTGTTACAGCATGTGGGGCGTGGTTGACCTTAGATGATGGGGAAAACGTGGGTGTCTTTCAAACGACGAGGATCCTGTTGTTGAAAATCCTTTATCTAATACCTAAAGGTCCCTCTTTTTGGTCCCCGTACCACCAAAGTTCAAAAACAGGTACCGCAAAATTGATAATTCGTTACACTGAAATGTATTTTGAATGGTTCTTCGTTATATGGGTCCCTTTTTTAAGATATAGGCTAATCTTTAAAACAGAGACCCACAAATTGATCATTCTTACACTGAGATATGTATCATAAAGTGTTTTGTTGTATTTTTTTCACGCCACTGAAGTGTGGATTGATCAAAATTGATAAGCTTGCGAGTAAAGATTTAGCTTTGACATTTCTAGTTGTGTGCCTTAATAAATGTGTAAACCACCGCAGTCTCATCAGTAATTATTTCCAACAAGTTCAAGTATGGTCCATTCAGTATTTGTCGTTTTGTCATCTTTAAAACAACACTTGACTACTTTGTAGTTTTTATTCTCTCAGGTAGGGTCGGTCGGTGTATATATTTTGTATATCAACATTTCGGGAATTGTGGGTAAATTTTCAACAAATTTCGAAATGTTTCAAAAATAGCCGAAACATTTGTCTACATTTTTTTCTCGAGAATACGGAAGTTTCCGTGCATTTGTCTCTCGGGGTGTCTGTCTGTCTATCTGGATAAATGGATGTATGAATGTACGGGCCTGCCGACTTGCTCAGCGCTAAAATCTGATAGGTTGGTGTGGTTTGTTCCAACTCAGATATTTTACGCTTTTGAAAGAAATTCGTTCAGAATAGACCAATATTTAATATTTGAGCAAAAACAAACACCGACAATTTCGAGTTTTTCACGGGTAATTTTCAGGCTGTTGTCACTAAGCTAACGCGTATAGCTATGAATACTATTAATAAAAGATCCCGTGTAACGCAGTGAATAACGTGGTCTACGCGCCTAAATATTCAAAGAGAGTACTTGGCATATGTGACAATTTAGTAAATTTCTGTGGACATGGAATTTGCCAGTATCGTCCGAAACTGGAACACTGACTCTGTACTGACTATTTACTGACTCTGTACTAGTATCGAACGATACTAGGTGTTCAAGTATCGGAAGATATGTACTAGAACAGTCCAAAATCTTGGACGCTTTTTCCAATTTTTATTTTTTAATAGGCCTCCTGGTTGTGCCCAAGAGCCGATCAATACACAAGATATCAGAAAAAGCTATAGAATCAATTCTAAAAAAAAAAATGTGCATTGACATTTATTTACACAATCATACATTATCCTACGCCATCGTACTTGTTTTATCATAATTATTTAAAATTTTCAAATCACAAAACAAAAGGAAATCAGGAAAAAAGTGCTTTTCAAATTTCATATGAGAGCGACACCATTGAACTATAGAAGGGGAGGCAATCGCATTTGAACTACTCGTCACAACATTTGAATACAAAGATAATAGGATGAAGCAGGTGCATGTATATCGATAAGCAGCGATTGAAATACCCACATGACTTTCCACCCGGGGTAGAGCGACCCGGGGTAGACCGACCCGGGGTTGATCAACCCTAAGTCGACCAACCCTGGGTGGACTACAATAGCGCCCTCACGGAACAAACCATAATACTGTTTAAAAAACACCTTGGAAACTATATTCATTCTAAATTATATGTTAAAAAACTCAGGGGGTTGGCGGTCGGGGAGGTAAAAACAAGGACGGATCATTCTAAAACAACCCCGGGACTGTCCACCCAGGGACTGTTTCTAACCCTTAACCTAACCCTAACCCTAACCCTAACCCTAAACCATAACCCTAACCCTAGTCCACCCAGGGTTGGTCGACTTAGGGTTGGTCGACTTAGGGTTGGTCTACCCCGGGTCGCTCTACCCCGGTTGGAAAGTCATGTGGTATTTCCATTGCTGCATATCGATAATATTGATGCCTAAAAGCGTCTTCGGTAAATGTAAATATTCAAATTTGTATTATATTAGCAGGTGTGGTATATTATAACTCGTTAGCGCATTTAGTATGGTATGATCTGATGCAAGATTCAAGTACCTTTTCGAGATTAATCTACTTAAACCATCACTTTAATAATAAACACTTCTGTAAAAGTTGAATTTAAACGCGCATATGTCCGCCTAAAATAACAAACTTGACATTGAATGCCAGGTTTGTGATTTTAGGGGATGTGTTAAATACACATCAGTTTTAAAAATACACATTGGATATTAAAGGAGATTATCAAATAACCTATTCAGGATGCTGAGATTATTAAAACCCAAGACATCGACACCGGGTTACTTATCCTCTTCGACATGTATATAGTGAGATTGCATCAGTAATCAAACATCAATTGTTAGATGGATTGTAACGTGACACCTATTGAGAAAGTCATGTCAGACGTGAATTAGAATGTTATAGTTTTACTATGACTGCACATTGGCTTATCAATTAACAAAATAGATATTTCCAAATGCCCCATTGTTATCATATACCGTACTTGATAAAACACTTTAAAAAAAGTGTACTATTAATTGTTGCACAGAATAATGGAAACATAAATTTAGACTTAAAACAATTACATACGGTCGTGTTTTTTGTTTTTGGGTTAGTAATACCATAAGATTTCCAATCTGTATACCAATGCCAAATCAGTGCAATTATTAATGTCAACACTGATTGAGATCTCTTCAAAATCCACATTCTTGTTGCTGAGACCTCTTCAATGAAAAGGGCTACTAGGATAACAATAAAACAAATGATATTTCAAGCGATCATTAACTACAAACTTAACTGCAATAGTAAGAATGAAAACAAAGAGTTTAATTCAAATTCTACCATCATTTTATAAAGATGTTCTCTAAGCATGGTACATGGTATGTGCTGCAGGGAAAACTTCCCAACGAATTGCGTCAACATCGGTGATGGAATGGACGTATCCATAGCGTATTAAACGCATACATAGCGTATTGATAGCGTATCACTAACTTATAACAAACTTATGACAGCGTATCACAGCGTATGCGATCGGCGAGCGTATGACCAACGTATTCGTAGCGTATGTCTGCCGTGCTCGACGTATCCTCAGCGTATCCTCGGCGTACAACGAACACGTGACTTATGCCGTTGCAGAAATTGAGTTTCGTACACGGCGGGACAAGTGTTCCCAGTTCAAGTAAACGCAGCCTAGATGATAACTATTAAAATATCTAGAAGGGTAAATCCATATGTCCAACCTATAACTTAAAACGATTAACGTACCTCTAACGTATGTCAGCGTATGTCTAACGTATGTCAGCGTTTGCAAACGTATGTCTAACGTACCACGAACCTATCGGGAACTTGCAGAACGTAAGTTAAGCACACGTTGAGTACGTCGAGAAATTTCGAACATGCTCAATAATTTTTCGCGGGCTCGACGTGTTCCAAATTTTCACAACGTATCACAGCGTGCTCTTAACGTATACGACGTATCCCAAACTTACCCCCAACTTGTATCAGCGTACGTCAACGTACGCCAACGTATTTTTCGATATTTCGCATACGATGTTATACGTTCAGGCGATACGCCATGGTGTGACAGGGCTACCGTACAGCTAGCGCGCATTCGGCGTTTTGGGACATTATGGAGGGTTTGAGTATATAAATGGGTCCCTTGAGTATCTCATCCTCACTTCTTCATGGTCTGTCGTGCTGAACACATCAACCTATCATCATACGCTACGAATAAATGCCTCAACCATATGGCACCCAGTTACATCGCTTCAACGCTCACCATCTATCACCCTGCTCGTCCTAACCTGCGTTCAGCATCAGACACCACCCGTCTAACTGTTCATAAAACCACCAAGCTCCTACAGTCTGCTGAACGTAGGACATTTTATTACACTGCCCCCTCCATCTGGAATGACCTCCCATTTCA
The DNA here is from genome assembly GCA_035610835.1 of Ophiura sarsii. Lineage (NCBI taxonomy): Eukaryota > Metazoa > Echinodermata > Ophiuroidea > Amphilepidida > Ophiuridae > Ophiura > Ophiura sarsii. Next base: position 11,343,384 of record CM069449.1, read on the forward strand.
CATCAGAGAGTCTCCATATGTAGCCATTTTTAAAAAAGCTCTTAAAACCCATTTGTACAGTAATTAGTTTTGTTTTGTTGAGTATGCTTATTTTTGTTTTGTCATAAAGCGCTACGATCTCGATGTAGCAGCGCTATATAAATACCAATAATGTATGTATGTAGGGATGTATGTATGTATGTATACGCTACGCTACGTTAAGTATACGTTAAGCATACGTTAGTCATACGCTCGCATACGCTGTGATACGCTGTCATAAGTATATATGTTATAAGTTAGTGATACGCTATCAAATACGTTAGTCATACGCAATGTATACGTTCAATACGCTATGGAAACGCTATGGATACGTGACAGGGCCTTAAACGATCGCCCGGCATAAGGTGAATACGTGAGAATACGTCGAAACTCGTTGGAAATACGTCAGGCATACGTTAGACATACGGCACATATACGTTATCAACTCGTTATCACTACGTTGGCTGTGCGTTTCCCCGTCAGCCTACGTTCATCAACGTATACCAACTTACGAGTAACGTACGAGTAACGTACCACTAACGTATGTCAGCGTATGTCAACGTATATTTAACGTACCACAAACTTACCGGGAACTTATGCAGAACGTATTAAGCGCACGTTGAGTACGTCGAAAATTTTTGAGCATGCTCAATATTTTTTCGTGGTCCAAATTGTCACAGCGTATCACAGCGTGCTCTTAACGTAAACGACGTATCCCCAACGTACCCCTAACTTATATCAGCGTACACCAACGTACACCAACGTATTTTTCGATATTTCGCATACGTTGGCATACGTTGAGGCGATACGTTATGGTGTGACAGGGCCTTTACGATATTTTAATTGAAGACAGATTTATTAATTTGACTGAACTATCAAGAAAGATAACATATCCAACAATTTTTTTAAGCTACACGCTTATGTCTAACAATTCCCCTCAAAATGGAAAAAAGTAGAATAGAACAATTTGCGTTCAAAGGAGAAAAAAAGTTGTATTTTTTAATATTAAGAATAAGGTAAAACGAAACCCTCACTCAGAAGAAGCCGCTTGCATACAATATTAGAAATGATTGGAGTAAAATATTTCCTTCAAAATTAGAAAACAGAATAATCAATGAATAATAAATTTCACTATAATCTCACGAACAATCTTATTTTTTAATGTAAATGGCGACTAAGTGACTCAGACATGTGTATATAATTATGATCACTTTTTAGTCACTAAATGCAACTAAACCTTACTTTTTGGATATCATTTTCAGAATATATTACGGACGAAATAATATGATGTTGATATATTTTTGAACAACCGTAATTCGAAATTTAATGTTACACATATTTTAATAGAACTATCATTTAATGCCGATACAAATAAAACAACACCTATTTTAATTCTAAAATTGTTGCCGTAAAAATAGCCCATCAAGAATATAAAATAAATTATATTCATGAACATGAAGATTATAATAGCTCTATGAAGTTAAATAGAAAACATCTACATACATGTATGAGACTATTTTGAGGGTGGTGAAATTTCATTAATATGTGAGATTTAACATTTGGGCATCACGGTTGCATGATATTGCAACAACAAAAATGCAAGAGTGGCTTCTAAATCTAGTGATTATAATTATACAGTGTTTCGATACCATGTTTTGGATAGTAAATCTTGTTATTGTAGTTTCACAGGACATGACGAAAAAGTATTATCAAAACCAGTTTAGTATGGATGTGTGTGTGTAGCTTAACTTCAAGGCTACAAATCACTGACACATTTAATATGGTTAGCTTATGTAATTGATGTGTGGGAGGGGGTAAAACCTTTTGAATGACTCTCGTAGTATACTATTTTACCATATTTATTACACTAATGTACATTGTAATATTTTGAATAACTGAAGAGGCTTTTAGACAAATGCGGATATATTACAAATGCATAAGTGTTCATCAATATGATCAAATCATATGCACCCGCTTTTAATATCACAGTTTCCTCATATTTAAAAATTGGGACGTACCGAGAGTTGTTGAGAGATGAATCGAGAAGTTCATTAAGGGGGCTGTCATTCCTAAAAACATGACATTTATCAAACGTTTTGAACTTTCAATGTGTCGATATAAAAATATACGTTTGTGGAAAGGAAATGAGTCGGAGAATCCATATTTGGTATCAAATTTTACCCCCAAAAATCTATTTTTTTAATAATTGACCAAAATATCACTAAATATCAGCAAACATGAGGAAGCAAAATGGGCTTGGTCCAATCCTCTCAGTATGAAAGTAAAGCTTTTAAAATGCACGAAGCAAGAAGCAACATGATTAAGTCACACACACACATCAGTTAATCTCTTCTTTGTTCTTTTCAACGCATTCTTTCGATTCTTTTCAAGCTTAAAAGACATGAATAAATAAAATATATTCCACTCTTTTTCCATGTGCAATGGGTAGCTGTCAGTAAAGCAGTCTTTAAAATTGAAATTGAAACATTTCATGTTCTTTGTTGAAATGGTCTATCCAATTAAATGAATTAACTAATATTGCACTGAAATAAAACTAGTATTGCACTGAAATTAACCATAAATCAAAATACCTATATAATTTATGTGGAATATATTTATGTATGTCTTTTAAGCTTGAAAAGAATCAAAAGAATGCGTTGAAAAGGACAAAGAAGAGATTAACTGATTTGAGTGTGTGACTTAATCATGTTGCTTCTTGCTTCGTGCCGCGTGTTGCTACTCAAAAATGCCCAATATATAATAAAAACTTGACACAAATAAAATACCCAACATATGGCTATATTTGATCAATTAAGCAACAGTTGCGATACAAAAATGCTCAATATATAATGAAAACAATTCACAAATTAAGCAACAGTCACAAAATGCAAACAAATGGTTAATTAATAATACCCAACTGTAAAAAACTTGATTTTGATGTTTCTATCAAGTTTTGACTTCCGGATTTTGTCAATTTTGTTGCATGCAACCCATGCCTGAGATTTCTTGCACTTGAAGTCATGTAATGAATCTGTTAGGGACGATCCTAGATATTTAAATTCTTAATGTTGTCAAGTTTAGAGCCATTCAGAGTTTCAACATTAGATGTAGTAGGTATATTCAAAAGGAGGGTCTTGGTCTTTCTGACATTAAGATGGAGCCCTACACAACTGGAGGCATCCTCTTCACTCTGCAAAAGTTATTCAGCTGAAGCAATGGATGATGCCAGTAGTGCTGTGTGCTATATCATCAGCAAATCCAGGTCATGTAGGCGCATTTCGTGATATCTCCTGCTTTTTCTTTCCTCAATGATGATGCCAGTAGAGTCTTGCAGTAGCGTAGCGAGTGGGGGGGGGGGGGGGGGGGGGGGGGGGGGGGGGCGGGGGGACGGAGAAAAATTGGCAAAATGGGGACGAAAAAGGCGGAAAATCATGTTAAATCAGCCGTTTTTTGACCTGTTCTTTGAAATAGGGACCGTTATGGGGATCTATGGGGATCTTGCCCCTCGGAGTGGCTGTGATGGCTTTGCGGCAGGAGTCTTGGATGTCCTTCAAAGCATGTCGCATGATAAAGTCAAGCACACTTATGAAATGGAAGGGGCTAGGGTGTCTCCTTGCAGAACGTCTGCCTTAATCTGGAAATGATCAGTGTCTCCATCTGAATAAATCACCAAAGTAGTAGAGTTGTTATACCGTATATTGCCTTGATTGAATCAATGATGATTCCTGGGATTCCATATGCTTGTAGGATTTCAAACATGCGGTCTCGGTGTATAGAGTCGAATGCTTTTGAGAAGTCAAAGAGCACTACGGCCAAAGGAAGATTCTTATCTTTCATGCTTTCGATGATCCGTCTGAGGGCCAGAATCTGAGAGATGGTATAGAAATATAGAGAACAAATGGGGAACAATGACTTTGATGGTTGATCTCTGCTGCCTAAATCCATTCTGGTTCCAACGCAGTAAAAGGTCTATGAAGATTCTGATTCTGTTCAAAATCAATAAATTGACCATAATTTTTCGTAATCAACATTTGAGACGATTATAACTGTTTTTGCTTAAAACCGTGTCTAATTAAACTCGTGTTTAAACTAAATGCGAGTTTATCTTTTAAACGACGAGTTTAACAAAATTCGATTTTAAACTCCGCCAATCTTGTCCCAAGAGTGGCCGTCCGTTCAATTTATGTATGCATTCAATTTGTTATGGCCCGAAAGGGTAACAATATAGATATCGACTCAATTCCTCAAATGTGCTTTTTTAAGACTATACATGATCTGCACGTCACGATTGGGTAATCATTTACGGCGAACAATTGGAGCACGAATTTAGTTAAACGTGCGTTAAACTACCCCCATACCCATGTTTAAAGTAAGACACTTTTCAGTGAGTTAGATGCGTGTTATATTAAGTTTCCGAGAATGTTCGAGAATTTCGTTTAGTTAATGAAGTGTTTAATGTCGGAGTTAAATGCGTGTTTAGCTTAAAACCGTGTTTAAATATGTACGAAAATACGGGCCTATAAGTTCACCTCGAAGTGTATTGAAACGGAATTTAACCTTCAATAATGTACAATTGTCCGCGTATTCCCATGTGATACCACCTAATTAAAACGAGAATAGAAATAGCATGGATCTCGCAGTGTTTAAACACGTCAGTAACATAATACCCATGATTAAAGTTAGACACTTTTAAATGAGTTAAAGCGTGTGAATTGAAATGGAATTTAACCTTAAATAATACATGTTTGTTTGCTTTTATTGTTTGTAGTTTTTGTGTCCAATCTGCAGTTTGCAATATACTGGTCGGCGACTGAATTGAAAGTGGTCAACCGAAAAGATATCAATACTAGCTGTAGAACAGGGTTTTCTTCTTCGCCGCCTAAAGTAAAAGACTTACATTTTACGAGCTATGAATAAACACTTATACTCAGTGCATAGTATACAGTGGTCATTAATAATAAGCGTATGAATTTAAGATTATTGTTAACACTTTCTGCAGACGACATTCCAAAATATCACAAAATATGTTTGAACAATTATTGCATTTCATGACCATAATTGGAATCACCATCAGATTTGCATCACAATAAGTATAACTAAGTATAGTAATGGTTCAGTAATCCTTGGATAAGACCTTGAAAGTTGAGAAAGGTTTCTGAAAAATCTGTTTTGCATATGGTAAATCCAATAGCCGCGTGGAATGTGTTAGGGCCTAAACAACGCTTGCTAATTGAGGCCATCATAAGACTTGATGCGGTATTCACCTCTTTAGAAAATGGCTGCTTTTTGAATAAATTCAACGATGCAGGTAAGTATGTTCCAGTATTAAAGAGCATAGGCTTGTCATTTCAGTCGGATGGGGGGGGTGGGGGGGGGGGGGGTGGGGGGGGGGTCTTTTTTATAAATTATATGAAAAGGTGGCAACCCCCACGAAAACAAACACACCCCACCCAAGCAAAAAAGCCCTGCATCGAAATTCTTAATTGTTTTACACATACATTTTGATTTGATCATAAATCTTTTACTATTTGTTTGACAATTTTGGTGCAATCAAATAGGCTTTACTCGTTTAGGAGATGAAGGGAAAAAGCACCTTCCTAATTTAAGGTATATTTTGACTTTTGCGTGTTTAGAGGATGCCTACAAAATCATTGCAAATGCAGGATTACAAAAAGGGAAGGGCGGGGTGGCGAGGCCCCGTGTAGTATATCAGTCGGGGGAGAATGGTCATTCGGGAGAGATGGAGTGGTTAAGGGTTGTAACCTCAACATGACATAAATTGCCCGCTTAGAAGCGCTATTAATTCGCTCTGGAAAACCTATTGTTATCAATATTACGAGAGGATTACCCAGTGCATACATTTAAATTCGGGGCTTACTGCATGGGTAAGTTTCCATTATTCTGCAAATTACATCTACGCTCATTCCTTTAAACTACTCAATACAGCCGGTTGGTTGGACACGAGAATTATGTCATATATAGCAACCAGCTTGGATGGAAGGCGATTATTTAAATTTGTTGACGATTTTTAGGGCATCAATTTATAGCGCTGCTAAGCGGGCCTTGTAACCTAATGGGGTAATGGCAACATGTAAGGTTCAAAAAATTTAAAATGCAGGAACTTCCAGTCGAATAGCCAGAGCACGAGACTGGCCTTCCCTCGTCCCGGAGTAACAGTATGTGGGTATTTTTTTCTGGTCGAGAACGGTCGTTGGGGATTTCCAGTACTTGTAACGTATTATTCAGATGCATCATTGCATTGCCGCGGGGACTTTGTCACGATGTGGTAATCAACGAGGAAATGTATTTATGTATACAATAACAACATGAGATGTCTGGTAACGAGAAGATAATCAAACAAAGACGAAAGACGATGACTTTCCCTCTTTACTATATATCTTAACACTTTACACACGTGGCAGTCGTCTGCAGACGACAGTCCCAAAACTTCACAACATGTTTCAACAATGTCAACATCGTTGAATTTCATCCCCATATTTGGAATCACCATGAGAATTGATTACAATACGTTCAAAAAGGCCTCTTTTCGCGACCATATTTATAATCACCATCAGAAATGCATCACAATAAGTATAAAAAAAGTCTAGTATTGGTTCAGTAATTCTTGAATAAGACCTTGACAGTTGGGAAAGGTTTCTGATAAATCTGTTTTGTACATGGTAAAACTAATAGCCGCGTGGAAAGTGTTAAGTTATACCCAATTAAGTCTTCTAAGTGGCCACAAAGAATATGTTTTATTCATGACAATGCTACTACTAATCAGGTGCTGATTGAGGTCACCTTAACGCGCATTTTAATTATAACGTCACCTTTTCCCTATCCGAATTAAGAACCCAATTTATCGTCTGCTGTTTCATTCCTGAACTTTATGGATATATTTGCAGGACTTGTGAATTTCGTGATTTTAACACCATGCTTACCACTTTTTCAAACCTGAAATGTGTGACTACATATTTTGAACTACCATTCTTTTATGGTTTTATATTTCTAAGAGCCTTCCGACACATTTGCCCAGAAAAATATCTGTAGAAAGTTCGTTTAAGGCCAAATTGTATCTCAATTTAACCAACTTAGTGTGAAATAGCACATTTTAGGGCGTCACGCGCGCATGTTCAGTCTGTACAAAGGTACGGCATAACCAACTGTTCTTGTATATAATACATAGAGTAGGTCATTTTATTAAGAGGGAATCAGGGTGGTTGGGTAGAGGCGAGCCTTATGGCAGGGAGAAAACACTCTGACATCCACATCACTTGTACAACGTCGGACCAGATGACATTCAAAACACATCACCTGAATTTTAGGGGTGGGGGGGGGGGGGGGGGGGGGGGGGGCAGTTTTGCGCCGCCAATGCATTTGTACGCCTCTGATGATTTGTGCTCTAATGTTAATTGCACGGTTAGGTTACATTAACACTTACTTTTTCCTTAAGCCAGGTAGTGAACAAATTGGGATTATGTTTATGTTGGAACAGTGTGTAAGTTCCATTTAGCAAACCGATTTCATGTGTGCGCTACTAAGAGTAAGAGCGTGTTTCTACAGGGGAGCTTAACGTTAATTACCGGTTAGTTTGCCCAGTAGAAACATCCATATAACGTTCATAAACCATGTTTGGTAATTAGCGGTCACTTTCCCAGTAGAAACAGTCAGCCGTTTAATTTTAACGCTAAGTTCAGTGACCCGTCGCATTGTGAGGCAGTCCTTTTCAGGTGGGGCGTTATTGTTTGGTATAACAAAAGGTCAAATGTCGTGGCCCATCGACTAGGATTGATAAACCTACCGGTAACTTTTTCGCGAGTAGAAACAGGGGGGGGGGGGGGGGTGAAAATCTTACCGTTAAATCTTACCGTTAACTTTGCAGTGCTCCGTTAGAAACACGGTCTAAGTGCAGTCACTATTTTTAACTAGTACTTACTGGCGGCTAATTAAGTAAAAAAAGTCTCAAAGACTAAATAAGGTCTCAAACACAAAAATGACGTCAATTAATTATTCAAAAAGGTCTAAGCAACAGATAAAGGTCTCAAATGATGATAAAGAAGTCAAATACAGGCAATGTGCTCACATTTTAATAACGGTCTCAAAATCAGAAAAAGACGTGAAAACACACGTTAAGATCCCAAATACAGAGAAAAGTGTCAAAAGCACGTAAAGGTCTCAAAAACACGTAAAGGTACAAAAACACGTAGCGGTCAAAACACGTAAAGGTAAAAAACACGTAATGGTCTCAAGCAGTCTCGTTATCATGCCAACCAATCGCGCAACATTACATAGAGTTTTTTATACACATCGTTCGCTTACCGGATTCAAGGGAGCACCACACAAAATAATGTTTCCATTGAATGCGTGTAAAGAGGCCATCACCATTTCAACACTCCGGTGACATTTGTGGAATACTTGTCACCCTTTCAGCTAGTACTTAATTTAAGCCATATTTAAACAGGTGTTATCATATTCATTTTTTCGCAACGGACCCGCAAACAGCGCCCTAAATGTTTACGCTTATCTGGTCATATAATGTGCCTGTTTACAGTATTTCATTCGTATATCAGACTGTTTGAGGCCTTTTTCTGTTGTTGACACTTTTTTCTGTATTTAATCCTTGTGTTATATTCACTCCTTTCCGTGTGTTTGAGGCCTAAACGTGTTTTTGACACCGTTTGTCGTGTTTGATATTAGCGTTGGTTGAGATCTTTATCATGTTTATTGCTTTTTGACACCTTTCTCTCCGTTTGAGACATTTTTCCTGTTTAAAATATTTTTCCAGTTTGAGAACTTTCTTTCCGTTTGAGACATTTCTCTCTATTTGAGACCTTTCTCTTTGTTCGATGCCTTTTTCTCTTTTTGAGACACTTCTCTTTATTTGTGAAATGGTTTACCTAAATTGCCGCCCTTAAGCTGTTAAGTACAGGACGCGTCATCATCAACGTTGAAAAGAAAGATTGAAAAGAACATTGATTGTGTGAACTAGGCTTAAGGTAATATCCCTAGACGTTTACCCATCATGTCAGCAGAAAACACAAGCCTTTATTTTAATTAAACTGACAATGTTCCAATCATTAATTCTTTGCCATTACACCCATGAGTAATATAATTGCCGTTAACCTTCCATTTATCTCATCTCGATTTGTAGGTCAAGTGTCTCTTAACGCGCCCATAAATAATTCCAATTACCCTGCGCTATAATATGGCATACATTTAAAGTAAAGTAATCCGTTGGCGATTATAATCTACAAGTTCTTTTAAGATACCATCAACAGGTCTCAAACGTAAATCCAATGTATGCTTAGCCGTTGTATGCATACAAGGCATTCGAAACGGTAGAAAGTGGGATTATTCATTTATGAATTTATTGATGTAAATTGTAATCCATTAATTGTTGTACAGTATAGTGGTTTTTTTAGTTAATAAATTAATTTATCATTTACATATTTATTTATATGTAATAATTGTTTTTCACTGGTGTATGTCGCTCTGCATACTTTGCCATTCACAAGATCGAGCAAATACGCAAATTCATCGACAGAAAAACAGCAGAAACTCTTACGCATGCATTCGTCACCTCCCGTCTGGACGCCAATAATAGTTTGCTCTACGGTCTTCCTGCCACTATGCTTGCAAAACTCCAACGTGTACAAAATAGCGCTCTTCGCTTAGTAACTGGTGCAAAGAAGGACTGTAGCATTACTTCACTTCGTCGTGATCTACTGTAGGCCTACACTGGTTACCCATTAGGGATCGCATAATCTTCATGCTTCTTCTTATCCCATTCAAGGCAATCCACGGTATGGCTCCATCCTACCTTTCTGAACTTATCACTACCTACTTCCTAAAGCGCACTCTTCGATCAAGTTCACAACTTCTCTTCTCACTTTGCGAGGTGTCAACATTATACTATGGCAATAGGGCTTTTTACGTCGCTGCCCCAACTTTGTGGAACAAACTTTCCTGCAAAGGTTAGAAATGCCAACAACCTTGCCACATTTAAGCGGCTTCTTAAAAGACACATCTTTTTAATAACCCCATGTAATTGCATTTTTTTTATGGAATACAGATGTGCGTGTTTGACTTTTAATCCTGTGCTTTTAAATTGTTGGTGTTTTTAGATTTATATCAGAACTATGGACATTGATTTTAACAATGGTGTTAGGGAGCACATCAAAACTCGACCGCCCGGCAACCGCCGGTTCCATGCAGCTCCGTGGGGTTGCAGCCGGTTTCTATTGTTCTAAACAATGATATGCGGTCCAACCGGTCGAGTTTTGATTTGCTCCCTTATATCCCTTATATTTGTATGAAATCATATGCAATATCTTTTTATAGATGTTTTTACTGTTGGTCCAATGTTTAATATGGTATACATTTTTTTAGTTGTAGTTTTAAAGATTTTACTGTGTAAACCGTTCAGAGGCCGTTTCTTGTGTTGGGCGCTATATTAAGTGCATTATTATTATTATTATTATTATTATTATTATTATTATTTGCGACACGCGTTACGACTCCACTTTTCGAAAGAAATACGCGCTGGAATTTTTGTTTCCATGGAAACAGGTGATCTCAGCTTATCGCTCCCATTGAAAACAATGGAAACATAACGACGAATTGCTCTGAAATTTGGCACACAATTTGATGACTACAATAGCAGGACGTAATACATATCGTTTACGAATAACTCAAAACAGAATCGACTTATTCAAACGATAATTGACACACGAGGTTGTTTTCTCGACGAGCGTCACGACTCCGATTTTTGCGAGAAAAAATACGCGCTGGAATTTATGCTACCTAGAAAAGCATTAGAAACGTCAGAAATATTTCATCATGCTGTAAAATGTAAAATATTTGTTGAGAATCAAATCTACTCGTAGTCCATATTTGACCGTCGTACTTTAATACGGGGTCAATACAAAGGCCAACGTTTGCAAAAATTAGTTTTGACGAAAGATTCCTTACCTATTGTGCTAACCTGCATGCATGAATATTGTTTATTAAATATTTAATTTGAAAATTAATAATAAAAATATATATATATATAAGTTAAACCAGTTGGAACGGTAGTTGCTACTTCGAGTTTCACGCTTGTGCGATAATCAGACAACTGGTTGATATTCTGTGTATACCGGTGAAGTCGTTATTTATTGCGGACGTGGTTGTAGATGCCAGTAATTGCGAACGTGATTGTAATTAGGTTATGCCTGTGGAACAATTCGTAAAGTAGAACTTGTTTTCATGACGGCACTTGGAAACAAGCGCAGATGGTTTGTTGAGGAGTCTACTTTTGTCGCCGTTGATGATGTACAGCTTCTCCGTAAGGCAATGGTCGCACCGTATAGATCCGTTGAAGTATGCACGCGTTCTTGTGATGATAGACCATTTGCTATTGAATAGTTGGTTTTTCTTCTTTAGCTGCCACGCGTGTCTTGAGAGCTCAGTGCTATGTTGGTGTTTTTCATTTCTCAAGGACTGCATGTGGTTGTAGTATCTCTGCTTGAAGGGAAACAGATGTCCGTGAGTCCGATGTATTTCTTGGTGACATTGTGGTAGGTGGATGTGATCCCGTCGCTGTAGATGATTCTGGAAGCTAAGCAATACCTTGTAGTGGACCGTCTTTCTTTCCTGCTTTCTGGGCAGTTGCTTGTTTTCGGCGTTGCTTTAAGCACGCTTTCGTTGGTGTTCAGTGAGACTTTCTTGTTGTATGACTTGATGATGCTGGCTATGTTGGGCATGCAGCTGTAGCTAACTTTGACGATGTTCCTGCTGAATATCTTGTGGAGCTTAGAATCCTTTAGGAAATGCTTGGCGATGAGTTTCAAGAAGGATCTGCTGATGTTGGTTGACGTTTTGCTGTATGGCGGTTGAACCAGATGATATTGCGCTGCCGATGACGCGTCTTCTTAGGTTGCTTTTCCGTGTACAATTATAAGTACTGGGTGAATCCGCTAGATCTTAAGGCGTCATCGTTTGATGGCGTGGCGTCATCAAATGCTTCTCTGTCATATGAAATGTCGGATATTCGTCTGCTTATAGATGCTGGTAGGTTGTTGATGATGTTAGGTGGGTGATTCGAGAGCTTGCTGATATACAGCGGCCGGTCGCTTGGTTTGCGGTACGGATGATGCTTGCCGGTGTTTAGGTTCAGCGCGATGTAGAGGAAGTTGGTAACTTTGATTAAGTTGGAACGGTAGTTGGAACACTTATTACAACCAATACTGTGCTCGCAATTGACATCAGACTTGTTTTTTCCTTAATTCGGACAAAGTGTACCAACTTCTTTTCCCCATAATTGTAGGTGTAGCCATAAGTAAAACTGTACAAATCAGGTAAATAGCTGCTCCAATTAGCAAACCAAGTTATACTCAGGGTTTCTATGCCACTATATAGAACAGATGAATGAGAAGCAGCTATTTATTGTGTGAAAACAAGGCCTGGTGGCATTAACTATCACTGGACACGAATTCCTACATAAAGGTTGGGTAAGTGGTGTGATTGAATTAAGATTTACACTCACCATGGGATCGGAAATGAGCTTTGGTCTATTTGTACTTGTAGCGCCCTTTAGATGCCTGGAATCCAGGCTAGTTGGTAACGAGAATATAAATTTTGAGATAGAGTTTATTTTGTTTGAACAAAGCAATGAGTCAAATTAACCAACATTTAAGCAGAATATAACCCACCAATAACTCGATTACATCAAGATTCGTCTTGGTTAAAAAACAATATTGATCGTGCTATGTTGAGACGGGGCTTCGGTGATTATGCAGACGGTTGCTCATCAACAGCACCGATCATTAATTATTTGCTATTACACCCACGAGTAAACTAATTCTCTCGTTACACTTCCAATTATCTGTGTGGATTTGTGGGTCAAGTGTCTCTTACCATGCCATTAACGAGGTTTAATTATGCTGTGCCGTGTAATATGGTAACTATTCAGTAAATTGAATGCGTGAACTGATCAGTTGGTAAGAGTGGTTTTCAAATGCCTTCAACAGGTCTTCAAAAATAACACTGTTGAGATTGGACTTTGTGTGGATTTGGCCATTAATTATTTAGAGCTCTAGGTATATTTGTTTATAGTGAATATCTGATAAAGACACATTCGTAGATCGTCGGATAACGCCCCAACCAATTGTTCAGCTGCACGGGACGCTTCACGGCTCCTCTCTCGCTGCCAGACGACAGGTAAAACTGAATTAGATAAGCCCCAAACCGATGAGTTGTTATATCATTGAAACAAAATCTTCCATAACGGTTTATTCTCATGGTCTATTAGTAACTGGACAACTTTCATAACGGTACTTACTTTGAATCCCAGTGTGGCAAAAAATATCTAAGTTTAGGTCAGTTGATTGCATCAGAATATTTCAACGATTAGTCGGGTATCTACAGAGGGTTAGTGTGCACCTCCCCCCAGGACTCCCCTAAACCATTTTTTTTTACTTCGTATTATGATCCTAAGACATGATCAGGATGTTAACAAAAATATTTTCATAATGCTAAGGGGTTATGCAAGATGGCGTCCAAAATGGCCGCCATAACTGGTCAAATCTCATAAAATGACATGTATAGCAATAAAATTGTATATTGAAACTTTTAAGTATTTACACAATTGGACTGTTATTACAACCAGAACTTTTGCTCTGTTAACACACCTAAATCCAAGATGGCCGCCAAAATGGCCGCCAAAATTGATAAAATTACATATATTGACATATATAAACCAACATGTATGATCAGAGTATAGTTTTAACAATGGGATGTATGTGTGAGACCACTAGAAACTTGCTTTGTAAACATACCTTAAAACCAAAATGGCCGCCAAATTAATGGTCAAAAGTGGTCAAAATTCCATAAACTAGCATAATATCAACCGAAATGTATGATAAAAATATAATTTTAATTATGGGATGTATGTGTTAGACCACAAGTAACTCATATCCAATATCTGTGCTCTGTTATCATAGTTCAAAATCCAAAATGGCCCCCAAAATGGTTCCCAAAGTGGTTGCAAAATTGTCAAATTCCATGAAATGGGATAATATCAACCTAAATGTATGATGAAAATATAGTTTTAATGATGGGATGTATGTATTAGACTACAAGTAACTCATATCTAGTATTTTTGCTTTGTTAACATACTTAGAAATCCAAAATGGCCCCCAAAATGGGTCCCAAAATGACTGAACAAATTGTCGAAATTCCATAAAATGATCTAAAAACCCAAAATGTACGATGAAAGTATAGTTTTGACATTAAGGATGTATGTATTAGACCACTAGAAACTTATATCCAGTATATTTGCATTGTAATAATATACTTTAAATCCAAGATGGCCACCAAAATGGCCGCTGTAAATATACAAATAGTCTACATGAGTGTATGATAATCCACAATAGATATTGTAAAAGTGTATATTACATCACATTCACCAAATAGTAGTATGTTCGAAACTGCTAAGCTATTGCTTTTAGATATAAGGCCCACCTCTGTGACAATTTTGACTCTGTATCACTTTCCAAAATGGCTTCCAGAGTGGTTAAGTTGATCTTAAATGACCTAAAACAATTGTTTTGTATTGTAAATGACCATACTATGTAATACCAATACCCCCAAATTTAATAAGACAACATTCAATATATGTCTACACTGAAAATATTATTTCGTCATTTGTTGAAGAAAATTCGTCAAATGGATAAATAAAAATTGTAATGCAGGAAACTTGTCATGTTACGATTCTGAATTTTGTGGAGGCAAAGAATGCCCCATCGCTAATTGGTTTACCAACATTTTATTCAGATTTGGTAAAAGCATGGCATAATCTAGATAATGATTATAGAAACTCACCAATCAACGACTCGTCAAGGGTCAAAAGTCATATTATATGGGGAAATGAACTGATATAATATATATCAATGACCTTATAAATAATGATGGTATCTTTTCCACTACATATATACTTGACAAGCTTAAAAATAAGCACAACTGGATTGCAGAGCTATTTATTATTTTCAAATCAATTCCAAAGAATTGGTTTGCTTTATTAAACGCCAACAATATGCCTATTGAAATAAGTACTCGTTTAAGAACCTCGTGTATATGTAAATAAAAAACGTGTAAACATAATGTATTGGCAATCAAGGTATATTTACGTTCATGTAGTTAAAAAGTTCACAGTCGTGCCAATAATTCAGAACAGATGGGCACAGGAACTGTCAACGTCACCAAAATGGGACGATATTTGGACTATGAAAACTATTCTTGAAAAAGAGAGAAAATTGGCAGAGTTCAATTACAAATTATTATATAGAATCATCGCTACCAAAGCAAACTTATATAAATGGAATAAGGCGAACTCACCTAATTGTTTTGAGTGCAACACGTCAGATGATTATCTACATTCATTTATTGCCTGTCCTTTATCAAAACGCTTTTGGGTTCATTTTAAAAGATTTATTATTTCTAATAATATTCCATGTCAAGAGGTATCGTTAAAAATCATTGTACTTGGTTATAAACCAGATAATCAAAATGTATTGAATGTAATGCTAAATAGAATGCTTAGTCTGGCGTCGTTCACTCTGTATAGATCCAGACATATGAAGATCACGGATAATAAAAACGTTGATGCATTTAAATGGTTTCTATACGAATTAAAATGGAGAATTAGTATCTTGAGACACAGTGAAAATGTGTGGCATAAGATTGACAAAAGCCTACAAGGCACAGAGTAAATAGTAGGTTATGTTATTCTTCTTGTAAAACACATGTACATGACAGCCCATATTATATATTGCTTTGTTTGTCAACTCACCTGCGAAGATCATGTGCCGTTGATGATCATTAGCCATCTATCTTCATGCTAATGGTAATTGTTGGTACATACTGTTCGATGGTAGAGTCATTTTTTGTTTGTTCATATTGTAACTTATTGATAGCAGTATGTTTTAATATATTGTTATTATGTTATATAACTATATATAGAATATAGATGAATGAAAAAATAAAATGAATGGAGAAAAAAAATGATACGAATCATTAGAATTGCGATACAAATTAAAAACAATGCAAAACTAATTCGATAGATTTGACAACCCTACCATTGCTTACTTGACAAATAAACATCGTCAGTTAGACCTAGAAGTGCCGAGGTATTGCTTGCATTACAAATTGCATGACAACTTAATTTGAGCAGTACCAATTAAATGCAATAAACGATACAAGTTTGCAATACAACCACGGTTTGCGGGGTTTCCTGCGATTTCTTGCAATATTTGCGTTTCTTTCCTCGCGGCCGCCATTGTAATTGTGAGCCGGCGGCCAGCAGGCAATAGAAGTCACATTATTTACATCGTATTTTAAGGTATTGTAACTTATTATTGTAATTTTTCTTGTGGTATGTAAACTATAGTGCATGAAAGATGATTCATTAAGGGCGTCCAGCTGAGATGATGTATGTTACATGGTTGTATGTTGGGGTGTGCTGTTTACCTTGTCTGCTGAGATAGTCTGCAATGTATAAGCTAACCGGGATGCTTGAAGTTGTAGTTATATCCTGGCTGACTCTCTATCTAGGTACAGCACAGCACACACACAACCATGTAACATATAACATCTCGGCCGGGCGCCCTGAATGATTTATCTTTCATGCACTCAGTATTTTACATACAAGAAAAATTACAATAATCAGTTATAATACCTTAAAATACGATGTAAATAATGTGACAAATTAATGTCTGTCACACGACAAATTACACTGCTATCATGACAAATTAATGTTTGTCACATAACAAATTACACTGCTAGCATGACAAATTAATGTTTGTCACATAACAAATTACACTGCTAGCATGACAAATTAATGTTTGTCACATGACAAAGTACACTGCTAGCATGACAAATACATTTTATTGCAATACAAATTAATTTTGTTTCATTACAATTTATTTTTTAATTTGTCGAATAAGACATCTCTTCATGACAAATTATAATTTGTCATTTCATGCTGCATGGCAAATTATTTAGTTGGAAAGACAAATATTTAATTTGTCATATAAGACAGTCTGCATGACAAATTTGTTTTTGTCAAATGACTAAGTAATGTTTTCAGTGTATGATAAAGCATAGGGGCTGTAGATCTAGTTTGAGTATTTTAAAATATCCAAGATGGCTGCAAAAGGTTAAAATAACTGAAAAACAGTATTAGATTTATTGTTAGTGTTACATTAGATATGAACAAAAGATTATATCTGTAGATTTTAATCCACCCAGTAAACGTATCTGTATGTGACAAGGTATGATTGACTGGTATAGACACTATATTTTGATCAATTGGTGGCCCTATGTGGTAATTATTTAGACCATTTGGAGGTTATCATACACTCATGTAGACTATTTTTACATTTACAGAGGCCATTTTGGTGGCCATCTTGGTTTTAAAGTATGTTATTACAATGCAAATATACTGGATATGAGTTACTAGGGTCTAATACATACACCTAAATGTTAAAACTATACTTTCATCATACATTTTATTTGATATTATCCCATTTTATGGAATTCCAACAATTTGTTCAGTCATTTTGGGACCCATGTTGGGGGCCATTTTGGATTTCTAAGTATGTTAACAAAGCACAAATACTAGATGAGAGTTACTTGTAGTCTAATACATACATCCCATCATTTAAACTATATTTTCATCATACATTTAGGTTGATATTATCACATTTTATGGAATTTGACAATATTTGCAGCCACTTCGGGAACCATTTGAAAATATTTTTGTTAACATCCTGATTAGGATCATAATAGGAAGTAAAAAAAGTTGGTTTGGGGGAGTCCTGTGGGGGGGGGGGGGGGGGGGGGGGGGGTGCACATTAACCCTCTGTAGATACCCGACTAGATCACGTGTTAAACCAATACAAATTGGCAACTTTATGTAAACGTGACCATCGTTACCTTGCAATATGTCTTTAAATGCGTATACAGCCCTCTGTTAAAGCTATTATTCTCAATGTGTGAATAACGAAAAGCTGGTGCGTTTAGTTGGGCGCCATCATCACTTTAGACAACGATATTTTCATCTGAGGTAGTTTTAAACACTTCCGAGCACTCTGTACACTCTGTTTAGGATACAATAGTTTCAACAGAGGGAGCTCAACACTTTCAAGCACTATGTACACTCTGTTTAGTGAACAATAGTTTCAACAGAGGGAGCTCAACACTTTTAAGCACCACTTTGTCCCGAAGCAATGGTTATGACGTCATATTTTGGTCGATTTTCTGAATTTTTGTATTGGAATTACTTGCAAAATATATGACCTTGGCATCATACTTTCCCAGGTGTGTAGTTCATTTTAAATTTCAGATGTTCTAAAATGGATGGATTCTTAACCAATTTAATAAATAAAAACGATCTACACACCTCTAGAATTGCAACAACACAAAATGCTGTAAACAAATTCAATTTTTGTGCCTTTGAACAAAGTGTCTGCCGGGAAGCGTATTTTCTTATGCAACTATAATGGGATGCATAGACGACAGATGATGTACACATAGATGGTATCGCTGTACGGAATAAAGCGTAGTAATACAAAGGGATGCATCCCGTTATGGTTGCAGAAAGAAATTAAACTGCCGGCCTGCCCGACTATGCTTCTCCGATCATACACTCGGCGTATGCCCATAATAATTAATATGTAGGCCTATGTCAAATGACACTTATAATTGATATTATGTTTGATATAAAATGACAAATTAGTCATCGAGTTGAACTAATTGAGAACATAGCTAACAAACCAACGATAAAAAGTAATAGGGATAGCCTACCATAATTCAGTAATGACAATAATTAAATAAACAGGTCTTGGATGGACGGGCGGTTGGGACAGACATATCGAAAGGAAACAAAAAGAAAACATAACACCACCTTCGGATAAAACTCCAGTGCAAGTCTTTTTGATACTTCTTAATGTATCAGATCATGGATTAAAAATCTTTCTCTGTCCTTTATTTTTATATTTTTTTCCTACTCTTTTTCCAAACTCCTTGACACTAACAATTGCCCAAAGCCTTGTTTTATTTATTACTTGCTTCAGCCACACCCCGGCACTAATGACGGTTTGATTAGTCGGGCCCCCGATGCGTAAACAATGCGTTTGACCAAGCCCTCAAACGCGCCAAATCATAGCGGTTAACGCAGCACGCACTGGCGTCATTCTAAACAACAGCGTCGCGTATTAAGCGAACTGGCGCGTGCTAATTTGCGTGAAAAAGAAAACACGGGATACGCGGCGCATGGGAACCATTACACTTTGTAGATGATCAGAATAAGGGATTTAAATCCTTCTAAATATGCTTTTGGGATTTCGAAATTGAAAATTTCTTTTCATGTACTGATAGATAACACTATGAAGTTTTGAAAAATGTCAAAAAGTGAAATTCGTGAGAAATACAAAATTGAGAGTCCACAGCCCCCTTAACCGCTCTAAATATTTCAAACATACAGGATATCAAATAACTCGATATAATGTGCTACTGTGTTTATGGATTTTTTACGACGTTTGAAAATGAGGGATTTACAGACGTTTTCATTTGAAATTGGCTACTAGTGTAGGCTGTTATGTAGGATTTTAAACTAGTGCATTTTTTTTTGCTAAGGATGCTTTTTTTTGTGTCATTGGATAGAGTATACCCTCAGCTATCAGAAATCCATTGGTCACATTTTTTTCCTTCCACGGAATGGCCGCCATCTTGGATTTCAAAATGGCCGCCATTTCCAATGGAATTTGTCATATAACTTTTGTTATGAGCAACCTATGAAGTCAAAATTGGTGGCAAACCCCATGTTTTTAATACAAGGGAGTTCACACAAGTGCTCTAGCTATGTTCCTATGTCTAACATGCATGGCCGCCATCTTGGATTTCAAAATGGCCGCCATTTACAAAAAATATATTTTGCCATATAACTTTTGTTCTAAGCAACATATAAAGTTGATTTTGGTGGCAAAATCCATGTTTTCAAGAGTTGTTTACAAGACAAGAGAGTGTATAATAGCTGATCTGTTGTTATATATTAATTGGCTGATAGTAGTAATTATTAGGGTAACTATTAGGGTGGTTTAAAACGGGCTGTAAGTAGCGCAACTCCAACCTTCTGCTCTACCACAAATTCTTCCTTTCCTCTATCTCCCATCTTGCTCCTTACTCTGCATGCATCTCCTATGCACCTTTTTCCATGCTTTGCTTTACTATAGGTTGTAGATACAGGAGGCAATTCCATCAGCCCTCCTGTCCCTAATCGCTTCTATTGCAGTTACCCATCTCCACGTCCTCGAAGACTAAGATGCATTGCAATGTAGTGCATGTTAGTCGCGTGCCACCTGGATGGCCAAACCTTGCGGTTAGTGCTAACTGACGGAGCTCTGGGGGAGGGGGGCATGTTTTCAATACTGTATCTATGTTCTGATGTCTTACATACATGCATGGCCGCCATCTTGGGTTTCAAAATGGCCGTCATTTACCCCCCAAAAAAGATTTTACCCTATAACTTTTGTTCTGAGCAACATATGAAGTTAATTTTTGTGGCAAAGCTCATGTTTTCAAGAGTTATTTACTGACAATTAAGTGTACAGTTCTATCTGTTATCCATTAATTTGACATGAATGGTTGCTATATATAAATTAAGCTGTAAATTCAATACAAATTTCAATTGTTAGCAGTAACATATACTTAGTATTTATTGTCCGGTAGTACCCAACTGGTGATACATTAGGTTGATCACATTGCATTGGACTTATTACAAGAAGACATACCAGGAGCAATCAATGTATGCTTTTGTATCCACAGCAGCTACCCCCTCTATATTGTAGAGGGGTATTATTGTATTATAATAGGGGGTAGGCCTAATTGCTGTTTTGTTCAATTGCATGTATCAAAGGCAAAACCAAACAAACAAACAAAACGAAACAAAAACTAGGAAAGGAAAGAAAAATGGTTAATAATATTAGAGGCCTATTTGGCCTATAAATTAGCCTATGTGCATAATTACTTGACTTACTTACTTTGACTTATGGCGGGTGATATTCCCGAACCACGATGCCTCTCCAAATCTTCCTATCCAACATAGCTGTCTTGATTTCTTCTACCTATAATCCTGTGTTACGCTTTAGTAAGTCAATGTAGGTTAGGGCTGGTCTACCACGCTTTCTAACTCCATGCTTTGGTACCCAATGCCCGGACCCAATGTATGATTTTGGAGACCAGCTCATTGGACCCTCTGAAGCAATGTCCTGCAAATCTTGATCTACGCTCCCTGATCTTGTCCGAGACTTTGGGCATATCCGCGTACAGGTCCTTATTTGTCACATGCTGTCTCCAGTTGATGTTGAACACAGCTCTAAGCATTCTAGTGTAACATCCGTCCAGCTGTTTACTAAGCTTTGGGGTGACTGTCCATGACTCACATCCATAGAGGAGGACTGATTCTACAGTAGCTATGAACAGTCTTTCTTTGAGCTTTCTGGATAGTGATTTGGCCTTCCATAACTGACTGCGTTTGCCACAAGCTCTCCATGCAGCTGCTTTGCGTGTTTTGATGTCCTTTTCAGTACTGTTCATCCAGGCTCCAAGGTACTTGAAGTCCTCCACTTTATCAAGGGGCATACCTTCGTTTGTGGTGATTACAGGTACTTGCTTCTGGTTGAAGGACATGTACTTTGTCTTTACAGCGTTAATTGTGAGCCCAACTTTACCCACTGAAGTCTTCACTCTGTTAAGTAGTGATTGCGCTTGAGACACGTCTTCAGACAACAGTGCAATGTCGTCAGCAAAGTCAAGGTCAGTAACTGTGGTTGGTCCTATTCGTCTGCTGCTTCATTTTGTTGCATCTCCCTCATTTTGTTAAGCGGAATCCTAGCTCCTCTTCTTTGCCATCTATGGCCTCTCTTAGGGTGTAGTCGAGAACAATGACAAAGAGATATGGAGCCAAGGTGTCACCTTGTAGTACTCCAGCCAGTATTTCAAATTCCTCAGTTTCCCCATCAGGTGATATAACCTTTGCCTTGGTGTCCTTGTATATTTCTGCAATCGCATTTGTAAGCTGCTCAGGTATACCATAGGCTTCAGAATTTGCAGCATTCGTCCCCCGTGTATTGTGTCAAACGCCTTCTTGAAGTCTATAAAGGTTATGATGGCTGGCAGGTTGTTTGATCTAATTCCCTCAATAATTCTTCGGAGGGCAAGAATGTGGCCAACCGTGGTACGTCCAACTCGAAAGCCATTTTGATTAGCTCTGAAGTGGATGTCAAGCTCCGGTCTGATTCTGTTAAGTATCATCTTGTTGTATAGCTCGGCAACAATTGAGCTTAGACTTATTCCACGGTAGTTGCCTCCCAAACTGAGATCACCTGATTTTGGTATTGGTATTATGTTGAGAATAGACCATTGGACTGGCTTTTTCCCGTTCATCAAGGCATCGTTGCAGAAGTCGAGTATTATATTATCCAAATCACATCTTTTGAGCATTTCAGGTGTGATACCATCTTCCCCACTGCTTACATCCTCTACAAGTGCCTTCTTAGCCCTCATATATTCCTCCAAGTCAAAGGGTCCTTCTTTTATGCTGAGATTTGATAGTACTGGGGTAATTTCCTCATCTTCATTACTTATGTGCGGTGGGCTCCCAAGTAGATTTTTGAAATGAGTATACCAATTATCTAGTCTCTCCGTTTTGCGTGGATCCTTTGATTTGTCCTTTTCTTGTAGTCAATCTTCCTGATATTTTGTTGATCAGTTTCCAACTCTTACCATGCTTGCAGTTTATGTGGGCATTTTCTACCTCTCTAAGCTTATTGGTAAAGTCTTCCTCTTTCACATGATCATAAGCCTCCCCTAGGCTCTTCTTAGCCTCCTTATAATTTCTCCATTTTTCCTCGTCATTAGTGTCTAGTTGATATTTTGCATAGGCTTCTTCAATTTGTGATCTCGCCATTGTACTCTCCATTTCTATTTGTGTCATCATGGTAAGTGAATTTGGCGTCATCCTTTCCAAGCCTAGCATTGAAGTCGCCAACAACAAGCAAGATGTTGTGTGCTGGAATGGAGTATATTGCCCCCTTTAGACTTTTGTAATGATCGCCTACGATGTCTTCATCCGCCACATTTGTAGGGCAGTAGGTCACCACTACAGTTGTTGCTGGGTTACCATGGAAGTTGACTATGAGTGTACGATCAGAATGTGGCTTGATACTTGATAATGATCTGAGTGCTCTGTTATTGAGTAGTATCCTGACTCCACTTACAGCTGCACCTGCTTTATTTCTTGTTGCTGAGGTAGTGATCAGAGTTCCACCTATAATGCACAGGTGTTGCTTTACATAGACATCTCGATCATTTATTCCATTATGGTCATAAAAAGAGAACTAAGTCGAAGCCAAGCAATTAACGTGTCTTATATGAAAGATAATTGTGTAAGCTTTACTTAGAAACTTTGAAAATTGAAGAAAAAATTGATTCTTGGTTTCAAAATGCCGAATATTAGTGAAATTATAGAAATTTGGCTGAAAATCCAAGATGGCGGCCGTATGGTGTAAATGGTCAGAAAGAGGTAACTAAGTCGAAGCCAAGCAATTAACATGTTTTATATGAAAGATTATTGTATACTATTTACTTATAGACTTCAAAAATTGAAGAAAAAATTGGTCCTTGGTGAGAAAATGTAAAAAGTTGAAAAATTCAAGATGGCGGCTATATGCAATAAATGATCGGGGAGTAAACCTGTGAATGCTCTCATACTTCACTGGGTCATCATGGACAATGCGGTGTTCATGTCAATTTTACATTTAATTAGATTGGTTACCAGCTCCTCCCTGCATCGACTCTCTCTGATAGTTCTCACATTCATGGTAGATATAGTAATATTGGTCTTGCAAGTTGCAAGTGGTCTTCTATTGCGCGCTCTGCCCTCAAGCTTACTCCTCCCTCGGGTTTGGGGGCATGCCGTCATCAGTTGATTTAGAAAAATCAGAGTTTGCTCCAGGAGACGTTATTTTAGGGACATTAACCCTAGTATTGATTTGGTTTGCCATCATGGTTTTGCTGTAATCACTGCGGTCGCAACTCCTGCAGCATGGTTTGTTGTCCTTCTTGTAGAATACTTACTAATGAGTATATTCTACCCGGGTCTCAGTGATTTAAAGTGAAACCTAAAAAGCAATGATCAATAGTCCTAGAACTACCAACCATTGCCCCCCCCCCCCCCCCCCCCCCCCCCCCGAGCTCCGTCAGTTAGCACTAACCGCAAGGTTTGGCCATCCAGGTGGCACGCGACTAACATGCACTACATTGCAATGCATCTTAGTCGTTGAGGACGTGGAGATGGGTAACTGCAATAGAAGCGATTAGGGACAGGAGGGCTGATGGAATTGCCTCCTGTATCTACAACCTATAGTAAAGCAAAGCATGGAAAAAGGTGCATTGGAGATGCATGCAGAGTAAGGAGCAAGATGGGAGATAGAGGAAAGGAAGAATTTGTGGTAGAGCAGAAGGTTGGAGTTGCGCTACTTACAGCCCGTTTTAAACCACCCTAATAGTTACCCTAATAATTACTACTATCAGCCAATTAATATATAACAACAGATCAGCTATTATACACTCTCTTGTCTTGTAAACAACTCTTGAAAACATGGATTTTGCCACCAAAATCAACTTTATATGTTGCTTAGAACAAAAGTTATATGGCAAAATATATTTTTTGTAAATGGCGGCCATTTTGAAATCCAAGATGGCGGCCATGCATGTATGTTAGACATAGGAACATAGCTAGAGTACTTGTGAACTCCCTTGTATTAAAAACATGTGGTTTGCCACCAAGTTTGACTTCATATGTTGCTCAGAACAAAAGTTATAGGGTAAATTATATTGGAAATGGCGGCCATTTTCAAATCCAAGATGGCGGCCAATCGGCAGATGGAAAAAATGTGACCAATGGATTTCTGATACCTGAGGGTCTACTTTAGCCAATAAAACCAAAAAAACCATCCTTAGCAACAAAAAAAAGCAAAATTACATAACATCCTACACTATACGATTTCTTCCACATCATGTAAGTTTTTCAGCGGATGTTGCAACATGAAATCACATATTTCAGGACGTTCGTCACGTAATATATTGATTCGATGTGAAAATATAAAGGGGAACAGATATATACAAACTTATCAGATCTGGAATCAGCACAAAATTTCGTTTCAAAAAGATGTTTTTGATTTTGTGGTATATCATTCCATCAAAGAAAAGAGTAATTATTAAAGGCATATTCCTAGATTTTTTAACACATTTCAGGATTGCGGACCATAAAATCGGATAATGCCCCTTTAATGTGAGCCGAAATTGCTTTATATCAGTTCTCATCATTACAGAGCATCATATTTGGGACAAGTAATGAGAAAGAAATTTGAATATTAAAAGAATCACAAGAAAATGCTTTATAGGTGAATTTCATTTAAAAAGCATAATTCGGGTAGTATCCCTTTAATTTGACCATTTACCCTCACATATGGTTTACAAAATTTCAGTTCAGAAAAATGTTTTTGATTTTGTGGTATATCATTCCATCAAATAATAGAGTAATTATTAAAGGCATATTCCTAGATTGTTGACCAATTTCAGGATTGTGGACCATTAAATCGGGTAATACCCCTTTAATGTGAGCCGAAATTGCTTTATATCAGTTCTCAACATCATAGAGCATCATATTTGGGACAAGTAATGAGAAAGAAATGTGAAATATTAAGAGAATCACAAGAAAATGCTTTATAGGTGAATTTCATTAAAAATAATTTGAAAATTTTCCCCTGGCATAATATGGTTTACAAACTTATCAGATCTGGAATCAGCACACAATTTCAGTTCAGAAAAATGTTTTTGATTTTGTGGTATATCATTCCATCAAAGGATAGAGTAATTATTAAAGGCATATTCCTAGATTTTTGACCAATTTCAGGATTGTTGAACATAAAATCGGGTAATACCCCTTTAATGTGAGCCGAATTGCTTTAGGGTGCACTACACTAAATGGGGGTATCCCCTACCCTTAATCGGTGTTTAAAGCTAGAATCGGAAAGTGTGCATCACAAAATCCTCAATTTAAAAAGACTTGACAGTAATACAATTCCGTAAATGCCTATGATTTTTGATTAATTATGATTAATGGGACATCACCTACATGCACCCTGACTATAAACTGTGAATATCATCTAGATAAATTTTGAGAGATCTTTCAAATTTGTGCTTTATACTGGAAACATTGCCGATTACGGCGATATTTTCAAGCCCGTCAGAGAGGTAGTCAACTCCATGGGCGTATTTTGGAAAATCGAGCAGGCTCACCTACCTATTTTCTTCACTTTTTGGTGAGAAAATGTGATCATCTTTAAGAAAAAATCACTCTACAAGGTCCAAGTGCGTAATTTAGTGGTCTAAAACAGAGTTTTATATCAGTATTTTTGTACATATCCCTATGGAGCCCTATTTAGTGGTGTGATCCCTTAAGCAATTTTGCTAGATTTGACCCTTGACCCTGTATATCAATCTAATTAGGTCAGATATCAGCTGTTTTGAAAGTGCGCAGCCGAAAAATATTGTAAACAATTATTTTTCAACCAGATTGGGTGTGTTTCGATGCAATTGTTGCCTTAATTTGACCCATATTGACATGTTTTGTAAGTAAGCCTATTGGAAACACTGTAATGCTATGCTATAGAGAGAAAAAGGTGATTTTTACACACACCGCAAATCTCAGACCACCTGATTTTAAGCGGACTGGATCAAATTCGGCAGTCCTGCATAGGTGTACGGTGCATAGCTCAAAGTGGAAGTCTTGGGTAAAATAATGTCATGTATGCACCTGATTAGGGGAAATTGGGGGTGGGGGGATACTGAGAAGCATAAAAGTAACTTACAATGAAGTTTTGAGTAACATTTAGCCTACTTTAAAACAATCTATGATTAACTTATAATTAAGTTTAATTTGATTCGATGCATGGGCAATATCATGTTACGTGCCCCGTAATGGTACACGCCAACGGAATAAGCTGTGAAATGTGATGGCGTTGATTCCGTATGACGTCACAAACGGGTAAGTCAAACATGATATTGCCCATTCATGGATGATGGATGGAGAAGGCCACAGTGCATGCCTGGTGCATGTACTCAGTAAAAAAAACCACCTAGACATTCAATTCAACAAGAATTTCTTTCAAAAGGATGACTGCTGTCCGGACAAGTATTTATTTTAAAAAGGATGGCAGCTATCCTCACAAAATGGAATATTGCTATGTTAATTTGGCTATCTTCAGTAGATAGCAGGTATCCATGCATGACAATTTCCACTCATAAATAATTATAACAACATGGAAATGTCATTAAAATGGTCATAAGATGTTCCAAATGATTCAAGGTAACTATTCCAGTACATTTCAAGTACATTCAGCACAATATCAATTTCCTTAAGGGTGCACTACACTAAATGGGGGTATCCCCTACCCTTAATCGGTGTTTAAAGCTAGAATCGGAAAGTGTGCATCACAAAATCCTCAATTTAAAAAGACTTGACAGTAATACAATTCCGTAAATGCCTATGATTTTTGATTAATTATGATTAATGGGACATCACCTACATGCACCCTGACTATAAACTGTGAATATCATCTAGATAAATTTTGAGAGATCTTTCAAATTTGTGCTTTATACTGGAAACATTGCCGATTACGGCGATATTTTCAAGCCCGTCAGAGAGGTAGTCAACTCCATGGGCGTATTTTGGAAAATCGAGCAGGCTCACCTACCTATTTTCTTCACTTTTTGGTGAGAAAATGTGATCATCTTTAAGAAAAAATCACTCTACAAGGTCCAAGTGCGTAATTTAGTGGTCTAAAACAGAGTTTTATATCAGTATTTTTGTACATATCCCTATGGAGCCCTATTTAGTGGTGTGATCCCTTAAGCAATTTTGCTAGATTTGACCCTTGACCCTGTATATCAATCTAATTAGGTCAGATATCAGCTGTTTTGAAAGTGCGCAGCCGAAAAATATTGTAAACAATTATTTTTCAACCAGATTGGGTGTGTTTCGATGCAATTGTTGCCTTAATTTGACCCATATTGACATGTTTTGTAAGTAAGCCTATTGGAAACACTGTAATGCTATGCTATAGAGAGAAAAAGGTGATTTTTACACACACCGCAAATCTCAGACCACCTGATTTTAAGCGGACTGGATCAAATTCGGCAGTCCTGCATAGGTGTACGGTGCATAGCTCAAAGTGGAAGTCTTGGGTAAAATAATGTCATGTATGCACCTGATTAGGGGAAATTGGGGGTGGGGGGATACTGAGAAGCATAAAAGTAACTTACAATGAAGTTTTGAGTAACATTTAGCCTACTTTAAAACAATCTATGATTAACTTATAATTAAGTTTAATTTGATTCGATGCATGGGCAATATCATGTTACGTGCCCCGTAATGGTACACGCCAACGGAATAAGCTGTGAAATGTGATGGCGTTGATTCCGTATGACGTCACAAACGGGTAAGTCAAACATGATATTGCCCATTCATGGATGATGGATGGAGAAGCCCACAGTGCATGCCTGGTGCATGTACTCAGTAAAAAAAACCACCTAGACATTCAATTCAACAAGAATTTCTTTCAAAAGGATGACTGCTGTCCGGACAAGTATTTATTTTAAAAAGGATGGCAGCTATCCTCACAAAATGGAATATTGCTATGTTAATTTGGCTATCTTCAGTAGATAGCAGGTATCCATGCATGACAATTTCCACTCATAAATAATTATAACAACATGGAAATGTCATTAAAATGGTCATAAGATGTTCCAAATGATTCAAGGTAACTATTCCAGTACATTTCAAGTACATTCAGCACAATATCAATTTCCTTAAGGGTGCACTACACTAAATGGGGGTATCCCCTACCCTTAATCGGTGTTTAAAGCTAGAATCGGAAAGTGTGCATCACAAAATCCTCAATTAAAAAAGACTTGACAGTAATACAATTCCGTAAATGCCTATGATTTTTGATTAATTATGATTAATGGGACATCACCTACATGCACCCTGACTATAAACTGTGAATATCATCTAGATAAATTTTGAGAGATCTTTCAAATTTGTGCTTTATACTGGAAACATTGCCGATTACGGCGATATTTTCAAGCCCGTCAGAGAGGTAGTCAACTCCATGGGCGTATTTTGGAAAATCGAGCAGGCTCACCTACCTATTTTCTTCACTTTTTGGTGAGAAAATGTGATCATCTTTAAGAAAAAATCACTCTACAAGGTCCAAGTGCGTAATTTAGTGGTCTAAAACAGAGTTTTATATCAGTATTTTTGTACATATCCCTATGGAGCCCTATTTAGTGGTGTGATCCCTTTATATCAGTTCTCAACATCATAGAGCATCATATTTGGGACAAGTAATGAGCAAGAAATGTGAAATATTAAAAGAATCACAAGAAAATGCTTTATAGGTGAATTTCATTAAAAATAATTTGAAAATTTTCCCCTGGCATAATATGGTTTACAAACTTATCAGATCTGGAATCAGCACACAATTTCAGTTCAGAAAAATGTTTTTGATTTTGTGGTATATCATTCCATCAAAGGATAGAGTAATTATTAAAGGCATATTCCTAGATTTTTGACCAATTTCAGGATTGTGGACCATTAAATCGGGTAATACCCCTTTAATGTGAGCCGAAATTGCTTTATATCAGTTCTCAACATTACAGAGCATCACATTGGGACAAGTAATGAGGAGAAAATGTGAAATATTAAAAGAATCACAAGAAAATGCTTTATAGGTGAATTTCATTAAAAACATAATTCAGGTAGTATCCCTTTAATTTGACAATTTTCCTCATAGGTTCGGATTTTACACTCACCCGATTCGAAATCAGCACAAAATTTCAGTCTAGAAACACTGTTCAAATTGTGTGGTGTATTTCATGCAAGGTTCAACTATTTCTAGAGCCTTTTCGAGTGGATCCCAGACTACTAAGAAACTCAAATTTACGAAACTCAAATATAGGACCAAAAAGTTTAATAATGAAATACGGTATTCTCACTCGGCGAGACAAATTGATTCAAACAATTCTGGGCCAGGATATGTACGCCACTTCCAGTCCAGTCCATGTAAACATGTAACGTCCAATACCATGTCTTCACATCTGCTTGCCCAATACTGGTGGGTACACTTACATGCCCAAAGTACATGTCGCTGCACGTGCTGGTCCAGTACTGGGCTTGT
Source organism: Ophiura sarsii (assembly GCA_035610835.1). NCBI lineage: Eukaryota > Metazoa > Echinodermata > Ophiuroidea > Amphilepidida > Ophiuridae > Ophiura > Ophiura sarsii. Next base: position 11,373,743 of record CM069449.1, read on the forward strand.
GCTGGGCTGGCAAATGCACCGGCACGCACCAGCCCAGTACATGCCAACTCTTGCTGTGAATACATTAATCTATTCATCTATTTATTTAATCATTTGGAAACACTTTTGACAATGTACAAAGTGTGTACACAAAATAAATAAAGAAGGTGAAACACTATTAACCAAATAAAAAGAGAGATGGTTTATATGCATTTTCGACACCTCTGTTCCCTCAGTCATAAAATGGGGATATGAGACAGAAGCATTTTTTGAGAAACAGCCCCGCAAAAGAATCATGATTTTTTTAAAGAGGCCTCCTACAGGTTTGCAAAATTGATTCGGTTTTTTTAAAGTTCGGTACATTATGAAGAGTCGAGACGCCAAATGGCGCAGGGCATACATACACACCCCCACACGAAGGACATACCCCGCAAGCATACAATCAGCCCAAGCATATTATATGACTACAGTACAAAACATAATATAAAAAGGCAAGTATGGCATTAAAAATACATTACTAAAACATAATATAGGCAGAATTGCACAACAGGTTCAATGTAAAAACACAAATCCCCACCTATGTGAAAATGAAATATATCTAAACCACTGCTAATTCACCTAAAGACATGTCAAATAGATATGAAACATGAGCACTGGCGTGGCGTCATAGGGGCATGGGAGGCACGATTTTCGGAGGAAAAAAGAAAGGGAAGGGAAGGGGAAAAGAAAGGGGAAAAGAAAGGGAAGAAAGAAAAGAGAAAGGAAGGGGAAGGAAGAAAAGAGAAAGGAAGAAATGAAGCTAATTAGCACACGATTTTATTTTACCAACAGCGATATTCTTATCGAGGAGACAATACCCCACATGTCTATACCAATCGCATGCTCCAACACGATAGGGGTAACGGAATGTCTTACGGGAAGCACTTTTCTCTGATTTTACACTGTACCAAAAGGGAGAAAGAGAGAAAGGGGAAGGGGATGAGAAAGCCAGTGGCGTATCCAGGGGATGGTCTAGCAGGCCATGCCCCCCCCCCCCCCCCATTTACGAAATATTTCAAAGGAGGAAGAGGAGAAGACGGAGGAAGAGGAGAAGGAGGTAGGGAAGGAGGTGGAAGAATAGGGGCACATGCGGCGCAAGGGGGAGGGGGGGGGGGGTTACGGGTTTACGTTCCCCTCATTTTAAGGTGGGGGTTGTTAAAACATTATACTGGACCTTTTTAGAGTTAAAAATGCCAATTGTTACGTGCTTCGCTTCGTGAGTTTCAATGTTTCATTTAATATTCAAGGTGGCTTCCGGAACGTTTTTTCAGGACCATTTTAGTTCAAAAACCTTTTTTGCTCGCCTTACGCACATCTTTTTTCTCTACAGGTTTCAATGTTATAATGGGTTTCGAACCATCGCAACTATTCTAAATATTATATGGGGGATGTTAAAAACTTCATACTGTACATTTTAAGTGTTAAAAATGCCAATTTTTGCGCGCTTCAAGCGTATTGGTTTCAATGTTTCATCAACATGGCCCATTTTAGTTCAAAAGCTGAATATTTTGGCGCGCGTTGCCCGCTTTTTTTCTACAGGTTTCAACTTTATAATGGGTCTCGAACCAAACCAAATATTTTAAATATTATGTGGAGGGCGTTGAAAAATGTTTCAATATAAGCTTAACAGGATGGCTTCAGGAAAGTTTTCTGGACCATTTTAGTTTATAAACTGAACATGTTTGCAGGTTCAACAATATAATGGGTCTCGTACCACCCTAAATCTTCTTGCTTCAGGATGCTGAATCTTTGCCTTGACATATGTTTTTCAACATAACCATTTTTTTTTTGGGGGGGGGGCCCTTTTGTTGGCATTTATCCGGTGGAACATTGGTTGATAGTTTAAATACAAGTTATCTAAAAGGGGAATTGAGTAAGTCACAAAAACAAGGTGTGATTACCTTAATTTTGAAAAAAGGTAAATATAATCGTAAAATAGGCAGTTATCGTCCTAACTTACTTAATGTTGTTTTTAAAATTGGTTCAAAGGCAATTGCAAAACGAGTGGCGAAGATTTTACCCAATAATATTGGCATTAAATAATCAGCTTTGTCAACGAACGTTACATTGGTGATGCAATAAGAACTGTTGCAGATCTTATTTACTTCACAAAATACAAAAACCACCCAGGTATTTTACTTAATATTGATTTTTTAAAAAGCATATGACTCCATTGATTATGAATTTCTTGCAAACATTATTACATCTTTTAACGTTGGTGAAAGTTTTCAGAAATGGGTTCATGTCTTTTATAAGAATATCCAGAGTAGCTGTGTAATGAATAATGGGAATTCAACTGGTTACTTCCCAATTAATCGAGGAGTAAGACAGGGGGATCCACTCAGTTCAATGTTATTTGTGGTTGCGATAGAGGTACTCGTGATTAATATAAGAGAGGATTAGAAAATTAGAGGTATTATAGAGCTGGATCATGATAGTACTTTGAAGTTATCCTGCTATGCAGGTGATCTTACATGTTTCTCAAAAGACATAAATTCCGCCCAACACATATTGCAACTTTTGGATGATTTTTATTTATGCTCATCACTTAAGGTTAATACTGATAAAACAGAAGCCATGTGGCTGGGTAATGTTAGAAATGCAAACGTAAAAGCACTACCAGTGATTTGGGCTGAGAGTGTAAAAGTGCTGGGTATTGTGTTCTCATAATATAATGAAAAACTTGCAAATGCTCGTAATTTTGAAGATAAGATAACATCTTTGAAGCAAACATTGGCTCTGTGGAAATATAGGAATCTCACAGGTATTGGTAAGATTCTCATTGCAAAAGTTTTTGGTTTTTCAACATTATTGTACATCACAATGATGGTTTACCACACCTATTGCGATACGAAAGAAGGTCAATTCTATCGTTCTCAAGTTTATTTGAAATGGTTCAGATCAGATAAATAGGTCTGAGTTAAATACTAGTTACGAAAATGGGGGCCTAAAGATGGTGGACATTATTTCTAGAATTAAGGCACAGCAACTTCATGTGGTTAAAAAGATACTTTACTGATAACCAATCTGGTTGGAAGAAGATTTTCAATTACTTTTTAACAGGATGTGGTGGTATGGAATTGTTATTGAAATGTAGTTTTGACAATAAGAAATTGAGTAATCACATACCGCCATTTTATATTAGTATTCTTAATGCCTATGCAGAATTAAACTCAAAACATGGTGAACTTACTGTTGAGAAAATAAGCAATCAGGTGATTAGGAACAATAGTCAAGTTTTGATAAATAATAAATCTGTATTCTACCAACAATTTTATCAGGCCGGTATTGTTAAAATCGGTGACCTATTTGACAAGAATTGTATTTGTCCCTTTCATACATTGGGCATAACATAACTTGAACTATATGAAGTGGTATGGTCTTATTCAAGCCATTCCTGATAAATGGCGTAAGAAAATGAAAATGACTTGTAATGGCAATGGAACTGTCATTGTAACATTGGACTTATCAAACTGAAGATACACTCTTTTGCATAAGACATGTTGGTTTCCCCTTTTTAACAAAATGCAAATCAGTATTTTGTCATTATAAGATTAAAAGAAGTGCGTTACACTTGAGTGACCCTTGTTCAGGGGCGTAGCGTGGTAGTTGTGATTGGGGGAGGGGGGCACAGCAGGCGCGGATCCATCAATATTTTGAGGGCCCAATACTTGAATGTTGGCCATAATGTAACTAAAGAAGTGCGCAGCACCGCGCTTTGCGCTAGCGTGGGCTGGGGGGGGGGGGGGGTAGTATAAGGGGGATGTGGCCCCTTCACAAGTGGATTTTTTTTAAACTTTTCGAACCCATTCGGTGCGATCTGGTGTATACTTTTGACCAACATTTTATTGAAAAGCCACCACTTCATTTCCAATCAATATATTGGTTTTTATCAATCATGTCAAAATGCTAGATAGCTATTTTGTTATGTAAGAAAAAGTTGTGCATACAGATATTGTCTTGATTTAAGTATAGATGGTTGAAAGTGTTATGTTGAAAAAACTGGTTCCCCATTTATTTTCTTCTTTTTCTGTCAGAACCCAACAAGGAAAAGGGCTGACCGTTTATTTTATATATATAAAACTGCATGTAAATACATACAAGTAACAACACAAAAACAAAAGAGAGAGAGAGAGAGAATTCATTATGATTCATTAAAACTTTAAAACCTTATTGTACCATACCAGTTTAAGTATAAATATCTACTTTATCCCATTTCATGTAATGAAATCCCAGCTTCCCTCTTTGTCTCGCTAGGGTCCCCTTTACTATGTCAAAGACACCGACCGACAGAGAGAACCTCCTATATTTGCAGATGCAAATATATTTGCGGGCCATTAAGAGAAGCTGGTTCTTCATTAACCACTCATCATCATCATGATTTAATATACCGAACAGTTTTTCAACATTAGTGAGATTGTCAAACACATTATTCCACTTCTGTTTAAGTTCATTCCAAAATGTAACAACATCAGGACAGTTAATAAAAATGTGGTCAAGAGTTTCGATCTCAGTTTTGCATCTCAAACAATTTGGGCTTGTAATAACATACCAATTTTATGCAGCCATTTATTTGTTGGTAAAATAAAAGGGTTAATTCTAAACTAAACTGTAACCATCGTAATCTGCTATCAATTGTAACATGGCAGCATAAACAAATCTTCATAAACAAGCATTTCAAGACCATACACGTTTTTCAACATAGCAATGCATTTGGGAGTTGTGTTAGCTTTCTTAATAAACTGCTGGTAAATTGTACTATACTTTGTAGTTTCAACTGGATAAAATTCATCATCAACAGTATACCCGATGATTTCAGCACGATTTATTATAACAGTTTCATTCCATTTCATGATTAGCTAAAAATTAGAATGTCGGAAAGGTTAATATATCAAGGGTGATTTTCATACGAAAAATTTGAATGAACCTTGGGTACTAGAAATAAACATGTAGCATTGATTGGTACTAATCATTTTGGACAGCCTGTACACGGCTGTTTGATCCCACATAATGTGTCCGTTTTATTCTGAGAACACCGTAACTTGCTGGCCCAGTTCTGTTTTTAACTGATTCAAATACCTGAATATACTGCCTAACTGGCCATCTTTTTACGCAAGTTCACCTCAAATAGTTTGAATGTTGCCTATCTCTTGCAAATCAAATTTCAAACGACGATAATTTCAACGAAAAGAAGGTTAATTGATTACGGTATATTATTATTCAAAAAATTCATCACATGTGGGAACTATATTATTTCTTCTAAAACCGCTGGAAAATAAATAATAATAAATAATAATAACTCGATTTATGTGATTGCCATTATTTTTACGCTAGCGCTATCATTCGGAAATCGTCACAATAATTTCGCTTCAACTGCGTGGCTGCTGCGCTACGCACACAATCATATCAGTATTTAGATCACCATTTTAAACAGCTACATGTACCCAATCTCGCTTGAGTCAACGAGGTAATAGATACAACTGTAAGTGCAAAATACAAACACGTTGACCCCCGGTGGGGTTAGATTATGAGTCCCGCGCTGTTCGGCTGAAACTCAGGTGTTTTGGTGGCTTTTAATTAGTCGCATTCGGTTGACATGCATAATTTAACATTGAATATTTGTGAACGAGACTAAAAATCTATCGTCTCCGATATTGATATTATAACTTTAGAGCTAGGCTACTGAACTCAATTTGTACATTTCCGCCTCGAACTTATTTTATACATATCTTAGTTTAAAAACTGGTTAGTTATACACATTTAATGATATCTATATATCTTAGTAATATTGGTTCAATATCAATTAATAACGCTTGTTTATTACTTACACTTTATAGAACACTGATAATACCGTTTTACTTTAAAAACGGCAATGGCGCTTCTCACGAATTGTTTCCATTTTGTATCGTATTTGACAGTAACATGGTAACTGGCTTTGTTTGCCATACCTACATGTACGTGCAAATTGCGTGGTCATATACATGACTACAAATTATGTTTTTGTCACTATTACTGTAGGCTATATTCCCAAACCAAACCAATTACAGCAATTAAAACAGGTAGCGCAAAATAAGTCCTTATCATTCAATTTACCGTTGTAACTAACATATAAAACACCACACGTATGTGGTAAAGTATATAATTATAAAGTTGTACTCTGACGCCGAAACAACCAAGGACATTTGTCGATTCTGGACTCTCTTTCAAAGAAAGGCACATGCCCTGTTTTTGTGACACTTGACCAGGAAACATAAGCAAAAGACCAGTAGATTCCAGTTTTCCTTCAGTAGATACCAAACTGCAGTTGGAAACGGTGTTAGAAGGCGTGATGATATTGGCTGTAGCGATGACTGGTAGGTAGATACATTCACTGCATACCATCAAAACACTATTGATATGATTAATTCCAAGTAGTTCTCTCCAGATTGTTCCCAGCTTTTGATATATCACGTTCTCATCCACTGATATCGTTGCTTTGTCTTCTTCTTTGCACTCTTTGCGGCCAACATCGGTTTCCCACCAGCATTCATTATCTGCAGATAAATGTGATATGGAGGCGGCGCTACAAATAAACAGACATTTCTCTACGTGATTTCGCTCCTTCTCATTTTTTGGGCACGAATATACCGAACCAAATCCGGCTTTGGACAAGACTTGCTCCCATGTCTCAGGTGTAAGCATCGGCTCGTGTGGTCTGAGATCGTGATCTTTGAAATACCACCATCCATCGAAGATACCCCATGCCATGCGCTTTTAATGATGAATAATGTGCCATCCCCTAAACAGGAATTCATGTTACTCACGGTATCATTGATGCTTTGTGTGGTATGGATGACATTGTACGATATTAAGGATCCCAATTAACCTTGCTGTGGAGCGCTCTGAGTGATATCGAAAGTTGAAAACTTCATAATGTGCAAGTATTCGGAAAACATTGTCTTTGCAAATGCCTTTCCTAGATCCGTGAACCAGTATTCTACATTAGGAGTATTCTTTAGTTTAGGCAGCAGTTGTCTGGTGACGTGTCCTACTCCAGCTCCAACCTCCAAGGCTCCGACGCGTTTTCCCCGTCTTGACAGCTGGTTGACATGCTCCCCTATGACCTGCCTATACATATTCTAATACACGTCACCGAGAAGACTTCCAAGCTTATCGAACTGTTACATAAAGTTCAGATCTCCTTGAGGATATAACAGACAGGGGCTTATTTCCCCACAACACTTTGCGCAGATACTTCGAACAGTGCAAAGGAAATCTGAAGCAATCTGCCCACGATATGCCTTGTTTAGCGATAGCCTCCGTATCAGCACCCAAGATGAATGATTGGCATTTAAATTTGAATGTGTCAAGACAGCATCTACTGTCATCGTGACCAGTGGATTGAACGAGGTCGTTCTCCCACAGCTCTCTGATCATCACGAAGAAGAGTTGTCTGTATTTTGCAAGCATTCCTGTAGAAGAAAACGCATCGTCAACATGGTCAAGAGAACATTCCTGACTAGTCCGTAGTTTATCTGCGATATCGATGCTAAGAAGAAGATTGACAACGATGGTTGAACAAAAGATCTTCATGATTTGCTCCAAGTCATCTACAGGAGCAACATGTAAAGTTCTCACCATTTCCCGGACGTCAATAAGTTTACTCTCAAACAGGTCAATCAGATTCCCTTCATATGAACTGCGCAATGTCGTGGAAGAACGTGGATCCATCCAATGACGTGATTCTTCGTAGAACGCCACATTGATACCAAGAGCAGGTGTGATTTGATTTTGTGTGCCATGAAAGAGGTCACTGATGTTTATTTCCCTTTCTTGTAGGATACTCTTTATGTCAGGCGTTGCATCTATCTTTCAGGTATGATGTGGATTCCATAAATGGATGTCAGATCGCATGGTTGCCAGGCGCATTACATAATCAGTATCGTTGCTGCTGATAACCATATTTTAGCAGTTTCAATAACTGTGTCGTGCTTGCAACGTTGATTACCATGCGCCAGCAGAGAATATTCTTTCTAATATACTGGTATTCGACAAAACGCTGAGCCATGGCTAGACAAAATCTTGAAAGTGTTGACGTGCCGTTTCGCACTATCATCTGTTCTACGTAGGTTTTGCACAATGTGAATTGCTTCTACACATGTTCCATTGTCTCTCCGATGAAGATTAGTGGATATAGACCTGATTTGTTCACTTCATCGTCCGCTTGAATCGTACTTGATAAGTCCTCGACGAGAATTGCGTGGCAGTTAGTCCCAGATAGACCGAATGCACTCACACCTGCTGTTCTCTTGCGGTTAGTACAGTAACTGGTTGTTCATTCTTAGATACCATGCCTGCCAGTACCTTTAGAACACCAAATAAACCGGCAGTTGAATCCAGATGCCCATACACACTTTTAACGGAACCAATTGTGTTACGGTCACATGACCAAGGTAGAAATCTACCTCCCGAGTACATAGAGTGAAACCCATAACTAAGCCGTCTATAGTTGTTAATATTCTACATATGTTTATTTACTAGTCTACAACATAATTATTAACATGGTCATTATTATATACATGGTTTAATATAGAAAACGGTTATTTGGATAACAAATAACATAAAATCATTTCTACTTATCGCGACCATTGGCCTGTGATGCGACGACGTGATGCAAAGGCGTGGCGGATCCGTTACTTGTATATGAAATGTCCGGGTAATCATAAGCAGACGAATCACTCTGGAGATGATGAGAATCCACAACTGTCACACGGCATATCATAATGCACTCTTTTCACACACAAACGAATCCATGGATGGATGGATGGATGGATGGATGGATGGGTTAGGCCCGGGGGGTTAGGCCGGCATGGCCCATCACAAACCCAGAGTGTACATTGTACACAATTATAGATGGCTCCTACAACATAAGGGTTGTTGCAGAGCAGATGACTTGATGACTCCTACAACATAAGGGTTGTTGCAGAGCAGATGTCTTATATAAATGCACACAGCTTATTGAAGGAGTAGCTAACAGCACCTCCTTTCTAGCTCCTTTCTCTTCCACATCTCAAACTAGACTGGCCCATCCTCTCCTCTCGTTCTCAATCTCTTCATGTGTGAGTGCCACCTCACCAAGATTCTGAAGTGCCAACTCACCAAATTGTCAATGTTGCAAATTTCATCACTTTTTATTGTCCACGTTGTATGAAAAGAGATCTCCAGTCAGAAGTTCAAGTTCACAGGCTCAATGGTATATTACCAGGCCAATGGTATTTTGATAAACTTAAGGTTACATAGATTAATTCGATTAGTGAGGGGTTAGGGGTTCATGACAATTGGTAATTCATAATGGTGCGGCTCGTGTATCCTGGTTGAACACGGAAGAAAGTGCTGAAATTTCTATTCTTTCGCCAAGATTTGTTCCACTGCCATGTCCTTCTACAAAGTTGATATCCGAGGGATTCATATGCGCAACCTGTAACGCTCACTGTATCACCTCTGTTTGGAAATTGGAACTAGGAGCAGTTATTCCGTTGCCATGACCTACACTGTTCGATGCTATACTTTTCACAGCGTAAACTGGTTTTCCTTTGGCGATTGTCGTGCTCAATGGCTCTACTATATCGACACATGATCCCCTCCCCTACGGCCATTCTTGACAGATGCTCTGCAATGGAAATCCGTTGATAAGATGCTGGATTGTCCAAACACGCCCGTTTTGAAGGATATATAACAATGTTGACACCACCAACGAGTGCACCGGCACATTCCTGCCTTTGTATGGACTCAAAAGCTTACTTCAACGCTATTAGCGAAGACAAGCACGCCGTATCTATAAGCATTGTAGGCCCTTTCAAATCCCACTGATATGCAACTCGAGATGCTATCATACCAGGCAATAATCCTGATACACATATTGCATTATCAGGATGGCTTAGGTTGAATATTCGCCTTCCGAGTGACCAACGAAGACCCCCACCTTTGAACCTCTGACTGATGACAGGGAATTGCCTTCAGCTAGTGCTTCTGTTGCTACTTCAAGGAAGAGACGTTGTTCAGGAGACATGAACTGTGCTTCTTCTGGGCTATCCGTTATCAAAGTGATCGATTTCCTTCAGAAATACTTCTTTGAAAGTATCTGTTGTCCTCAGATCATAAGAGCTGGACGTAGAAAGACAGCTCAAGACATCTCTAGTTCGAGATTTTGGAAAATCACCAATCAAATCGCTTCCCATCTGAAGAATCTCCCAAAGTTCAGCGAGAGACATTACCCTCCTGGAAGTCTCATACCTATCTGTTATGTGCTGTGTCATCGTCGTTGCGGGACATTTCACTTGCATTCACTGAGCGTGTGTAGTAGTCGTTCGAGTCTTCTATGCGTTCGTGGTGTGGTGTTCAATGAATTCAGCCAAAGAGCTTATGGTCGGATAGGAAAGTAGGTCTGCGATTTCAACCTTGAAAGTAGATTTACTAGTTATTAATGACCAAAACCGTATCAGGATCAGTGAATGACCGCCCTGTTCCATGAAAGTCATGTCATTGTCTATAGCATTTCTATCACCGAGTCCCAGTGCTTCGGCAAACCAATTTCGTAATTTCAAAATTGTTGTTGTAGAAGAATTACTTTGTGGTTTTTCAGAGCGCATCATCGGTGGAGCATTCGATACGTTTAGCAAGGCGTTTTTGTTGATTTTTCCGTGAGGTGTGAGTGGAACGTCCTGAATTACGTGAATTCTATCGGGTACCATATAGTGGGGAACCTCACTTCGTAGTTTGTTGCAGACGTCTTGATGAGTTATGGTTACCTGCTTAGAACGGTCCTTCATAACTAGGAAGGCACAAAGGAACTGGACGCCGTCGTTTTCTGCGTCGCTTACTAGTACGTGTGCTTTATTAACTCCTGGGATAAGATCAACTAGCTTGTTTTCTATCTCAGTTGTACTTATTCTGAAACCTCGAAGTTTGATCATGCTGTCTAATCTCCCTATAAGTTCAACGTCCCCTGATGGAAGCCAACACGCGGCATCCCCGGTCTTCAGAGCCTGTGTGATGCTGTGATTCATTTGAATGATTTCAACGTCACCGGTTGCGATAACATCGCCACTTATATATAGCTCACCCACGGTGCCAACTGGGCACGATTGTAGCGTTTCGGTGTCAAGAATATGCATGGTGATACCTGGGAGTGGCTTTCCGATTGGAACAGTACTACTTCTCGTTTTCGGCACAACGTCACTTTCGAAATATGACGAATCGATTGTGGCCTCTGTCATCCCATAACTGTTGAGCAATCGTTGGCTTGGCGCAAGTCGTTCCTTTATTTGTGTGTACACGTGTTTCTGAAGAACATCTGACCCTAGGATGAATATCTTGATTGATTCGATGTCAGGTGCATCAATATTCTCTATAATTTGATGGCCGAATTGCGGGGTCGTTTCAAACACTGTAACTTGTTGCTCTCGAATGAGCCTGCGGATGAACGGTAGATCTAGTCTTCGCGTGTCCGGACAAATTGTCAATTGTCCTTGAACGCATACCAATGCTCTCACAACATCCCCGATAAACACATCGAAGGAAAACGGTGCCCATTGAAGAACGTTGACGTTGAATTCTGTCATTCGGTATTTGTGTTTCCAAGCTTCAGCAACCGTACGGAGACTCTGGTGTGAAATCTTACATTGTTTGGGCTGTCCCGTGGACCCAGATGTCCTGATCACGTAGGCAATGTTGCGTTCTCTTAAATTTGCATGCGTCTTTTTACTGATGTCCTCTTTCTCGTATGGACATTGTAATATATCATCAGTACACCATATGGGGCAATCTGTTGCAATCGAATTGATGGTATCCGTCCGTTGGTTAACCAACACCGCAGCAGGTGAATCTCTAGCGAAGATATCCTTTAAACAGGAATCATTGCTTATCGCAACTGGCAAAAAATGCCCACCTACTTTCCAAATTCCCATGATCGAGGCTATAGCATACTGATCCCTTTTCATGACCATGACCACAGGCCGATGTTGTAGGTCTTCTTCTGATATCCTGTCACGCAGAAAGTGTGCGATTTGTGATGACATTAAATTCAGTTCGCCGTATGAAGTACTGATGCCATCTACAAACACAGCCGTTGCTTTCGATTCCCTTGCAGCATGTTTTTCAAACTCCGTGTGAACTGGGGTAGACAGACGTGTGCTAACGTGTTCAGTATCGGTGTTAAATGATTCCAATAATTGGATTTCGCGCGGAGAAAGTATTTCCACTTTGGCAATCGGCAGCTCACTGCTCCCAAATACTGTACTGGAGAGTGTACATATCGTATCGAATAACCTTTCAGCAACTCCGTTGTCTAGTAAGGTATCTGCCCACTCGGATGTAAGCTTGTAAGTTTTCCGTTTCTCGTCGTAATTGATGTCGATGCTAAGAGGCATTTCTGCATGCTTTGGTCTAACTCTTAACGCGTTTGGTGTCTGACATTGTGTGGTAAAATTGAACATGACACTGCAGAGAGAGTTTAGACTCTTTCCATTTTCTTTCCATAGTGACATGGCAACCTGATCCACTGGATATCGAGAGTGACGTTGCGTTTTTAGCCATTGGTCGGAGGTTTCCTTGATGAATTCATGTATCGTTTGATTCTGGTTAACCTCGCATCTGAACAAAACTGTGTTGTCGAACAGGCCATCAACCTCTGAACACAGGTCATTCCTGATTGTCACAGGTATTGCAATAATAAAGTCATTTACGCCGAGGTATCTTTGAAGTACTAGCGATGTACATGCGAGAAAATATTGGAATTCAGTTATTCCCAACGTAGTGCAATATTTCTTGATCTCTTCAACGGACTGATGTTGTAGTTCTCTTGTCTCTTCTTTCGCGTTATAGACAACAGTGTTATTTTGACCGCTCTCTGATCGGTTACCCAGATTGACCTCAGGAGGCAAAATCGCGAATGTCTTCTTCCAAAATGTCTGGTCTGCATGGTGGTCTGCCGAAGAAGAGTACATGTGCTCATCCTGTACCAAATCCGAATGATGCTGATGTTGATACTGTTTGAACGTTGTTTTTTGCGGATCATCACTGATAATCGATTCGAGATCTTTTGCAAGATTCCGCAGCGTGATATCATCTATGATTACGCGGTGAACATGAAGAACAAACAGGGATTGACGTGCTTCAGTGGTAACATGACGAAACCTGTACAGTGGAGATGAAATGACATCAATGACAGGAATTGATTCAGTCAGATAGTCATCAACGTTTCCATGACCATTTGGTGTTTCTGTTTCAATGACTGATGGTGGTTGACAGCCAAATATCTTCATCGTAAATATTTTCTTATCGTCTGACATGTGGATGGTCGCCGTCAACATTGGATGCTTGTCGATTAACAACTTGATGACTGTAGTTGCGTCTATGATCTTCGAAGCATAGCAGGCTATAGTCTCAACATAGGCTGTTGATTTCGGAGATGTCTGCTGCAAAATTACCATGTGTTGCTGTGACGACGAACAAGGTGTACGTTGTATTCGCATGTTTACAAATTCGTTTTGATTGATCTTTGTGTCAATCAAACTCTTCAGCCCTGAAAACGTTGGATTTCCATGAAATTCTGACATTGAAACGCTGCAGCCAATCTTGGTACGAACTTGCATGCACACCTGCGTGAACATCAGTGAATCGAGGCCAAGCATGAATAGGTTTGTGTCACACTGTTTAGCCCAATCAAATTCAGTACCAAAGACAACATTCAATGATTGCTTGATGATTTCTTCAGGCTGATGAAATTGTGGAGATATCCGATAAGTGTCTTCTTTCCCGTCGTCTAGTGATCTCATTGTATCAATCTGTTCTTGTAGCTGATGTTCCATTTGAAGCAACTCCGTATTTATTGGTTTCGACCCTGCTAGCTTGGGCCAGAATCGTTTGCGGTCAAATGCATACGTAGGTAGACCTGGGATTTTACTCAACCTATCGACGTCGAGGGAACAATCGCTCCAGTTTACGGTCTTCCCTTCCCCGAACATCGCAACTGTTTCTCTGACCTTGCTACGAAGGTTTGTTTGATCTACATCTTCCCCAGCGTACCAGACCCCTGATTTCGAATATAAGTCAGACCCTTGCAGTCGTTCTAATGATGTCCTCATTGATTCCCAGTCTTCTCCAACAGCTACAGCTCTATACTTGAACCTCGAGTGTTCCCGACCTGTATTTACTGTGTAGCAAATATTCCGCAGACGCGTGTAGTGAGTGTCATCTGATTGGTTGAAATAGTCAAGTAATTTTCCCATGTAGGATTTAAGAGACATTTTTGAGTTAGCTGATAGTGCCAGTACTTGGACGTTGACTCTCATATGTGAAGGTTCATTGGGATATGGCTCCGTTACACGGTCTTTAACATGTTCTTGAACAACGACATGTATATTTGTACCAAGAAGTCCAAATGCACTGACACTTGCGATTCGCGCAGATTTATCTTCATGAACATCCCACTCTATGGTTGAAGTATTAACGTACACAGGGGCCTTTTCCCAGTTGATGTGAGGATTTGGCTCGGTAAAATTAGCCGCCCCTGGTATTTGTTTTTTGTTGATGCATAATAATGTTTTGATCAACGATACAACACCAGCAGCGCCATCTGCCAGATGCCCAATATTGGCTTTAACCGAACCAATTGGAACTTTGTCTCGTAGCTCGTTCGGAAATGTCACCCCGCTCTTTTTGAATGCGTTGGTGATTCCGGAAATCTCGATCGGATCTCCTAATTCTGTGCCTGTTCCATGTGCTTCGAAGTATCCAAGATCATCAGGGCTTATATCAGCTAATTTCCAGGCTTGCTGCAGCATGTTAGCTTGTGCCACCGGATGAGGTGCTGTGATATCGTTGGAATGACCGTCTTGATTTGCAGTAGTTGCCTCAAGTATGCCATATATATGATCGTTATCTTGAAGGGCTTTAGAAAGCCGCTTCAAAAGAACCACTCCACATCCCTCTCCTTTAGCAATACCGTTCGCCGATTTATCAAAGGCTCGACATTTGACATTACGTCCAGTCATCCCGAGTTGATTCCAGCTATCAGTCTTGGTGCTGATGGGTAGAAGATCGAGCGTTATGCCACCTGCAATGGCCATATCGCAATCACCGGAAAGCAAACCTTGGCAAGCTAGATGAACAGCAAGGAGCGATGAAGAACAACCGGATGCAACCATCATAGATGGTCCATGGAGGTCATGTGTGTATGACACGCGCGAAGATATGAACGATGAATGGTTACCATGGGATATACTTGGATGATTCTCTGTAAGAACGTATTTGTATTTATTGACTGTGTTGCCGACATATACACCGGTTCGGGATCCCTTAATTGTGGAGGCGTAGCCGGCATCTTCAAGTAATTCCCACGTGACCTCTAAGAAGAATCTCTGTTCAGGTTCAATGAATAAGGCTTCTCCCGGATTGATCTGGAACATATCTGCATCAAATTGTTCGACTTCGTCAAAGAAAGAACCGGTGAAGAAAGGATGATCCTCATCTAATAGCTTACCCTTAAACGAACTGACAACATGGGCAATATCGTTAGCTCTTTTTGTTGGGAATTCCCGGACCGTGTCTTTACCATTAAGTAATACTTGCCAGAACTCGTCACATGTTTTTGCACCGGGAAGCCTGACCGCCGTTCCTATAACGGCCACGGGAAAGTTCCTACAGGCCATGTTGTTCTGCAATGATAAAAGGATTCATATACTAATAAAAACAAGTACAATATTAAAACTAACAAAGCAAATAAAAATAAATAAAAATCTTTAACATTTGTACAGGTATTTATTATGTTTCAAATATGTCCAAGTATTACAAATGATTACGGAATGAAAATTAAAGTAACCCATAATTTGTTGTGGCAGCTTATAATAGAATAAGAGCGATATTTTTAATATTTGTAATCGGTTTCTATATATGTACATGCAATATTAATATGTGATGAAATATCCCATTGCCAGTCCCCGTAATAACGTATAGTTTTGGAATTAAAAGCATAGTTACGAGGGTCAGTCACTAAATAATGAAGTGATCATGGTATGGGATGCATGAGTGATTCTATTGACAGATAGTGTGATCAATACAAAGTATGAACCTTTGTCTTTCAAACAATACACTTTTGGATTTCTAGGTATGAACTATGACGTCATAGCATTAGCTTAAGGTAACTACACTCTGGACACTGCCTGAAATATGTCAATATTTGGCTGGATATGTAATAGGTTGAAATATTGGTTGATTGATTCATTTGCGTATATCTCGACAATGAAAGCATTGAAACAGATAACACTTGGTGAATAGTAAGTAAAAACAATGGAGGGATTATAATTTAATAAATTGTTATGGGATGTAAAGCAATAATAGTGGGGATTCCAAAAGGAGCTGATCATAAAATGTCATCAAACCGTTGGAATTATGTGGCGATTACTTTAACAATACACATCTAGTAGCGTAGCTCTAAAGATAGCAGTAATAAGAGAGGTTGTGGCAGCCATATTTGATTGATACATTCATGTTTATCTTCATTTTGATTATCAACATGCACATTTTAATTCAAGCATTTTTCGATGTTTGAAGGCACAGTAAGCTTTTATCTGGCAAATATCATGATTTTAGCAAATTTTAGCCGTCTGCGCATGCCCATATTTTTGTGTATGTTTCATAAATAAGTTCAGCTAATTAGTTACCTATCCTATGATATCGCCCAAACTGGTTAAAGTTCTTAGATTTTCCTATTTTATTTTATTTTCCGCAACATTAGCGATTCATTGACTGAGAATTTGTTAGTGAAAATGGGCTGTTTGAAATACTGAAAATTATTTGTATACTTTTTATTCAATTGCTTCCCCTTACATTTGTCTTTTATACTACATATTTCAAATTACACAGGGATTAAAGTTATTGTCTTACGTATCATAAGTATGCAACAAATATTTGGGATTTACCTGCTTCTGGGGTCATGTTATGCAATCTTCTTACCGCGTGTCTCATACAAAAAAAATCAAATGACCCGGCAAATAACTGATTTAGCAGTTTCCTAAGTGTACTTACTTTAAGCTAATGCTATGACGTCATAGTTCATACTTAGAAATCTAAAATTGTATTGTTTGAAAGACAAAGGTTCATAATAGGGTTGGAATGAGCACATGGACCAAAACAATGGTATTTACAGCTAAATAAATGCGCCTTTCCCGGTATCAATAATTCTGGGACACCCTATGAACACATGAATTAGAATCGTACAAAAGAAAACGAGTATATGTTATTATTGCAGAGTAACGCAAGTCCGTTAAATCAAAACCGGCTGTTTGCGCATTGCGTATTTAAGATGTGGGGACATCTCTTATTACCATACACAGAGAATATGAATTCGTCAAAAATGTGGTTTTATTTGACAAATTAAACATTTTGTCATTGAAGATTCGTCAGTTAAGACATATTTTATAATGATAAACAATTATTTGTTAATGATAAATGACCAATTAGTAGTATTTTTAGTAGATATTGAAGCTAGAACCGATCGGCCAATAAGTTGAATATATCTACTATAGTGACAAAAATTGATATTTTTATTTGTTTACTGTATGTATATCGTCATAGACTCCCATTGTTTCTGTATCATAAAATAAACAAAGACGAATTGATCACAGATCGGTTTGTAACAGGTAGTCTGGGTTGGGTGGGGGTATAGCATGGGGATGAGGGCACACGGGTTAGAATTGGATAGGCCTACCGTACGGGTGTTTTAAGATTGACATTTTGTGGCATTCGGGGACACAGAATGCGCAAATATTAGGGTCGTTAATGCCAAACATAGAGAGTTTTATGGTTTTGGTGATCACCTTTCTTTATACTCGCATACTATTGTCAGGACTGTCCCAACCTCTGCTCCCCACTACTACAGCGATTTGAAGACGTTCGTTATGTGCTGCAACATAATGAAAACAACGAAATAAATGTGAACTTTTCTGATAGTTAACAACTGGCGCTGATAGGTTCCAGAATACAGGGAGAGTCAAAAAGAAGCGTACCCGGATTGGTGATGTTTTAAAAAACAAACAAATGACACTCGAGAGTTCAGTAAAGCATGTATTTAACAAGCATTTCTGCTCATTAGGAAAAAAGAATGGAACAAATTGATCATTGCTAAGAGGAGTTATGCCTATTTTTAAAAGGTACTCATTTTGCAAGCTGTCCATGGAATACTTGACAAAACAAATGTAAAGTAAGCATTCCATGGACAGCTACAAACATGAGCGCTTTCAGTAAAACAGGCATAACTTCTCTTAGGAATGATCAATTTGCTTCATTGATTTTCTCTAATAAGCAGCAGAGTATGGTAAATAAATGCTTTACTGAACTTTTAAGTGTCATTTATTTGTTTTGAAAAACATCACCAATCTCGGTCAATAGGGAAGTACGCAGCTAAAATGCATACTTTACATTTGTTTGGTCAAGTATTACGTGGATAGCTTGCAAAATGAGTACCTTTATTAAAATAGACATAACTCCTCTTAGCAATGCTCAATTTGTGTCATTCCTTTTTCCTAATAAGCAGGAGAGAATGCTTGTTAAATATATGCTTTACTGAACTCTCGAGTGTCATTTGTTTGTTTTTTAAAACATCACCAATCCGGGTAAACTTCTTTTTGACTCACCCTGTATGTCATCTCACATGTAGGGGAAGGTGGGGTAATGGCGGACGCGGGGTAATCGCGGACAGGGCTGTATCTAAAGGCAGGTGAAAGAAGGTGGTATTTTGCCACCCTATGATGTTAGGTGCCTCTCCATTGAAATCACACAAAACCTAAATGGGATGGTTGTCTCGCAAATTCTCGCGAGAATTACAAAAATCACTTTTTGGGCAAGTTGATATTTTGGTGCATTACTTTCTCTTTGAAACTGGTATTTCTACATCAAGGAAAACAAAGTCTTATTATTTTTTTATTTAATGTATGATACCTTCTGATAAAAAAGAAATGAATTCGGAGTCACAATGATGAGCATAATAATAAGAGAGGATGTGCCCATACATTGTACATGGATTGGGGTAATCCCGGACATGTACCGTTTCCATGGTAACCAATATGGGCGTGGTCAATTTAACATCATAAATCGGTAATAGTTGTTGACCATATAAATATGTGACATTGTTCTTTGATTTCTGCTACACTTTTAAAAAGGGTATTTTTTAACTCCCATTGAAATACTGTATTCCAATCAAAAGAGGGCTGCCATTGAAAAATACGGTCCGGGATTACCCCCAGAGTGTGGGGTAATGCCGGACGACGCCATTTTTTTTATTGCGTCGTAGCTTCGAATTTCAAAATGATGAGTTGATAAAAACTTGATAAAAGGTAGAACCATCACAGTGCTTTGTGTTTACATGATTTTTATTGTTATATGACGTATTATATGTGTGTTATACCTCTCTGACAAAATGTGTCCGCCATTACCCCACCTTCCCCTATGACGGCTGCACCCCCATGCACGGATTTTCCCACCCCATAGATTGGCATCGTGTACCTAAAGCGCAGACTAAAAAAAATCATGTGCCCTGAGTTGGGACCCCTTTCTGTAACCCCATGCTAAACCTGAACAAATCATTGGTGTTTGGATTGAAACTGTTATAACCTTAAAAGTAAACATGGGAGTATGAGGAAAATATATATTTTCTGAAAGCATGTATTTTCTGAAAGCACATACTTATAATACATCTAATTTTGCTATATATCGAATATCACCGTATGTCTATAGATGCCTATAGTCCGTTACATTCCACTCCATACCAAAAGTTATTTGTGAACGTCAACATTACGAATCCAATGTAAAAATTCCACCGCGAGATTATAGGATGTCCCAGCATTTTTATCAGCTTATGATTGTGATCTCTGCTCCAAATAAATAAATAAATAAAGGTAACGAATTAATGATCAAACGCGAAATGTGACGTCGTTCTCAAGTTCCAACCGAATAAGATTACTAATGCGTAATCTATACAAAGGTAGTACCATTTTTTTCGGCATGAACTTTATTATTATTGTCTAAACCATTTTCATACACATGTATTGCGAAATGAAAGGAGGGCGCGAGGAAGGGGAGGGGAAAGGGCACAAGTACAGTGTGGAGTAACCAGAGCCCCCCCCCCCCCCCCAATATCGACTGTCTGTCGGTTGAGATTGGCACTGTCGGTTCATTTGACAAGGGAAATCATGGAATTAGGATGGTAAAAAGTACACAGACGGGAAATGTTTCGCGCGCTACGCGCGCATGTTTCCCAAAATTGAATATTATTTGGTTAGAAGCTTGTTTAAAGCAGAAATATATCTCGATCATACCACAATAAATGTTAAGTCGAACATTTTCTCAAATATGAAAAACCTAGTTGCGCCACTGGCTCTGTCATTTGACCCCACCAAGGGGTTTGGATTGGAAAACACTTCGCTCGTTACGCTCTATTTGTTTCAATCAGGGATTATTTATCGAGGGAACATTTTCAAACCTCGCCCAACCTTAACTTCACACCTACCTGGTTACGCACATGCGTATCGAAACTTTGGGAAACCCTGCATAAGCAGTATTGAAGTTGACTTATTTATGGTTCTCATTATCAATCAGGGGGAGGGGAAAGTTTGTCTTTACAAATTTAGTTGAGTTTGGTATATTGTTAAAAATCTCCCCCTCCCCGCCCCTCATTCCAACTTGTTCTTCTTCGTATGTGATACCATTTTGTATAATTTGGTCGGCTTTATCGGATCATGCGGCTACTAGAATCAGTCACGTAATAGGATGAGGCTAGGATAATAAATAAACATGAAGAACGTGTAAACGGTGGATCAAGGAAGTGAAATGGATTAAAAAGATAGCAACGTGATGATGGCGAGTAGGAATCTCTACTATCCACATACCATTATCAAATCTACGAATGATTGGCAACACTAACACTGGGTCCCGTTCCATAAAAGGAATCAAAAGTCTGTCTGACCATGAAGCTAGAAGACAGGAGTTACTTCTTGCCAGCATCAATGGGACGATGATGATCACCGTGGTTGGTACTACACAAAAGAGGCTAAATCATTGTCTGATTGTTACAACGTGTATTGCACTGACAATCAAAGTTACCGCGGAAAAATCAATCTAGATTGACAAAGCGGTAGTCCCACTCTTGATGGTCCGACGTTAGCGTGTTTACCTCAATTATTGTATTGGAAATATCTATTTATCTGAAAGCACTACTAATTTTGGTAAATAACTTCATGTTTTTTATATTGCAAATGTGTAAATACCAGGCAAAATACTGTACATATCATAATGAAACTATTGACAGGCAGTTGAATTATATTATAAGATGTGTAACAAAATGTAAATAAAAATAAGTCGATATTCAAAATGATGCAGTTTATATTTCAACAGAAAAATTGCGCAAATCCGCGCACACTTTAAAAGGTTTAAAACAATTACTTATACACCATATCTATCTTGATATAACAGAATAATAAAATAAGTAATATAAATTCTATGTAAAATCAATTTGATAGTAAACTTGACAATATTTTTTTTATTTTCAGTTAATTCAGAATACATTGTTCTTGGCACCACGGAGTGTGTATTTAGGAGAGAGAAAGCAATGTTTGAACGTACATTCCGATCCCAAAATGAACCACTTATTATGACAATGTTTAAATTAGGCCACATGTATCACGAATTTAATGGATTGAAAATCCAATTAAATTGGCTGGCAACTTCGGCGGTGATTATCATCGCTTAAAGAAGAGGTGTGCGCAATTGATGGGATAATTGCATGATTAGGGTTGCGTAACAAGACCTTTCTCCTTGTGTATTAACTTCATGGTCTGACTGGCCAAGTCATGATATGAAACTTTAGTTGGTGAGTATTACAATAGTTATTCGCCTCAAACACGGGATCCGATTCCCAAAAATAAATAAGTAGTCAATCATGAACAAGGTACAATAGTTTGACCACATTGTTGAAAATTGACTGACTTGATCATACTTGTAAGATCAGATAAATAAAGCGGATCTGGACATATGCAATTGTACAACCAAATGGTATATTAAACCAATATTGATAACATCCATTATGTTATAATTTTTGTTGGAATCCAATTTCCAATTGTTGTTTTGGATGTCGGTCAAATTCACATTTAATTTCTCCCCCAAAGTCTTAAATCTTGCCAATTTAATTGCTATTCGCCTAAGCAACCGCGAAAGCAACGTACCGCACAATTCAATTAATACAAACAAATATTCTACGTCTCAAACGAACAGCTAGCTACAAACAGATCAGATGGGAAATAAGAATCGATTCAACGATTGGCTTCTTTCAATAAAGATTGGCCTTACAAATTATTGCGTGTATAACCATGGTGTAACAATGGGCGGGGTATTCCAATAATTCAATACCAACGCTAAGTATGTATTAGACCTACATGCACATGTACATGCATGTAGATGGAGTAATACTATAGTACATTAGTACATTCAAATTAAAGCCTCATTGAATCTGTAAGAAAATCATTCTATTAAAGAAAATTAACAGTATCTGGGATCAAAATAATATTATGATTGAACGATATTAAAATAATCTCTACATTTACTAAATATAATAGTAACGGGAAAACTAAACATTCTCTGTGGGATTCGAACCCACCGTCTTCAGATTAAAAGTCTGAAGCTCTACCAATTGCGCTAACGGAGCACTGAATGACAATAATAGAACAGACATAAATTACAATGAGAGTTGAACACTATCCAATAAATAGGAAGTTAAAATGCTTTATATTTCTATTTTTGTATGTATTTAACAAAGGGTTCTCGCCCCAAAAAATGATTTAATGTTGTTTCAGATTATAACAGTGGTTTCATTCAAATGAATAGAATGACTTTTCATATATAGTATCACTAGGACTATTGAGTAATGGTGACCCGCTAGCATCTAGTGTGGTCAGCCCAAACAGCATGAAAAACCGATAAGCTGTGGATAATGCACATTATCAGAGTAAAATTATGTGGATATGCATTAAAGGGTTGATATGTTGATCACAATGCATGCATCATCAAAATAGATAGTGGTAGGCCTTGATTAAACCTGTAGAATTACACGTGCGCATGATGGTACATAAGTATAGATTAAGCTACGTCGGATAAAATAGCCTGACTAGTTTCGGATCTTCTGATAGTTAGAGTGAGATCCTCCTCAGAGGCGGTAGAGGAAATAGATATTTAACAGATAGAGCAATGACATGACTAATTTGTCGTTTAAAAGCAGGCAAAGCATCAACATTATATTGGATATAGGCCCACTGATGTGTAGGCATAATGTTGCATGCTGCTTAGCTTTCAAATTATGATGTTATCTAAATGAATGCTCGGACTGATCAGTCCGGGCCGATTTCCCGTTCAGGAAGCATTCCTGAACTGGAAGTATTACCCATAATCCCTTGCGAATGTACATATTGCAAAGTATTTGTAGTGGTTATACCAAAAAGACCAATTTATTTATTTTAACCAAATATGATGGATCTTTGAATCAATGACGATCAGTAAATGAGTCAAACTATAAGATAAACTGTTTAGTCAAAATTAATAAATATTATTGTGGTGATTTTCCTAATTTATTGTAATTAAGACATTTGGCTAATTACCTCATTAAATATTCAAACTCTTTTTTAAAAAAAAGTACACGTAACACTTTTTTTTCCTTCGAAGGAAATTTGCATAATTGTATGATCTTCCATATTACCAAGTTTGAGCATGTCGCAAATTAAAATAACGAATCGATATCCATTTTAGCTTGTAGTCAACTTCATAGACCCTCAAATCAAAATAACGAGATTAAAATGAGCCACTGAACACTGAGAACGACAATAAAATCTATCATTATATTATACAAAATGTTTCACCTATATTGAAATAGGTCTAGGTTTAATTTGTATGCTACAATTCTCTTAGCCTTATGAAAAGCGGGTTCCTGTAGAGGACTACCCAAACATATCGCATTGCAGTATGGGTAATACTTCCAGTTCAGGAATGCTTCCTGAACGGGAAATCGGCCCGGACTGCTGATGTGAATGATATCTATAGACTATCTATAAGATAGCCAGCATGTTGTCACGTGGTGCGTGCGTGGCTTTAATATTAGGCCGTGGCAACAGAGAATTCCAGTTACAACTGGTATGACGACGCATAAACAAATCGTTATTCTATTGTATTGCTTGAGTGGTCAAGTGTAAACCGGTCTATGTGATTGTTTGTCATATCCATCTTCAGACTAGGCCTACCAAACATGGCGGGCCTTGTTAGGTATAGAAGTCTGAATGACGATATATCAAGTAATCATGGGTGGGTAAGGACCGTTGGTAAATAAATTTAAATACTGACGTAAAACAAGCAATTGTTCGTATTGATGTTGATACAGAACAAAATATTATGATGTATTTGCGTAGACTTCGAGTTGAAGTTGTTATGATATGAATTCAATTAGCATATTGATAAAATGCCGTGACTTTACGCAGGATATCTGCAGATAGTATGTCAAAACAAACAGTTCGTAACTATAACCAGGCAAATGGATATAGGCCATCCTTTACAATGTAATATAATAATATAATAAATATTATTTATGATATAGATATGGATAGGCCTTGGTAGAATGCCGTGGTTAAATAGTCTTAAAATATTGAATATGTTGATGATATTCAGCTGTTAGGTTTATGACGAGGGACTCGAAGCAATCTGTTTCATGTAGTAAATTGCCGATATCAGTAATTCTACACTGGTAGGCCCCAGTTTATGATAGTATGAAATCTATGATGAAGATGATGCATTATTGGGTTAATAGTATATTTGAATACTAGATCATTAAATAATAATAACATATCGGTACATTGCAAGGGTATTGTAATTACTATTAATATGGCTGATAATGTAATATCGGGTAATAGTATTTTGAATACTAGATAATCGGTTAGGCACGGGTACATAGTATCTATTGCGTAGCAGACTCCCAAACTCGAACATTTTTAGAAAAAACGATGAGCTGGGTGATAAAACAAAATATAGTATCACTAGGACTATTGAGTAATGGTGACTCGCTAGCATCTAGTGTGGTCCGCCCAAACAGCATGAAAAACCGATAAGCTGTGGATAATGCACATTATCAGAGTAAAATGATGTGGATATGCAATAAAGGGTTGATATGTTGATCATAATGCATGCATCATCAAAATAGATAGTGGTAGACCTTGATTAAACCTGTAGAATTACACGTGCGCATGATGGTACATAAGTATAGATTAAGCTACGTCGGATAAAATAGCCTGACTAGTTTCGGATCTGCTGATAGTTAGAGTGAGATCCTCCTCAGAGGCGGTAGAGGAAATAGATATTTAACAGATAGAGCAATGACATGACTAATTTGTCGTTTAAAAGCAGGCAAAGCATCAACATTATATTGGATATAGGCCCACTGATGTGTAGGCATAATGTTGCATGCTGCTTAGCTTTCAAATTATGATGTTATATAAATGAATGCTCGGACTGATGTGAATGATATCTATAGACTATCTATAAGATAGCCAGCATGTTGTCACGTGGTGCGTGCGTGGCTTTAATATTAGGCCGTGGCAACAGAGAATTCCAGTTACAACTGGTATGACGACGCATAAACAAATCGTTATTCTATTGTATTGCTTGGGTGGTCAAGTGTAAACCGGTCTATGTGATTGTTTGTCATATCCATCTTCAGACTAGGCCTACCAAACATGGCAGCCCTTGTTAGGTATAGAAGTCTGAATGACGATATATCAAGTAATCATGGGTGGGTAAGGACCGTTGGTAAATAAAGTTAAATACTGACGTAAAACAAGCAATTGTTCGTATTGATGTTGATACAGAACAAAATATTATGATGTATTTGCGTAGACTTCGAGTTGAAGTTGTTATGATATGAATTCAATAAGCATATTGATAAAATGCCGTGACTTTACGCAGGTTATCTGCAGATAGTATGTCAAAACAAACAGTACGTAACTATAACCAGGCAAATGGATATAGGCCATCCTTTACAATGTAATATAATAATATAATAAATATTATTTATGATATAGATATGGATAGGCCTTGGTAGAATGCCGTGGTTAAATAGTCTTAAAATATTGAATATGTTGATGATATTCAGCTGTTAGGTTTATGACGAGGGACTCGAAGCAATCTGTTTCATGTAGTAAATTGCCGATATCAGTAATTCTACACTGGTAGGCCCCAGTTTATGATAGTATGAAATCTATGATGAAGATGATGCATTATTGGGTTAATAGTATATTTGAATACTAGATCATTAAATAATAATAACATATCGGTACATTGCAAGGGTATTGTAATTACTATTAATATGGCTGATAATGTAATATCGGGTAATAGTATTTTGAATACTAGATAATCGGTTAGGCACGGGTACATAGTATCTATTGCGTAGCAGACTCCCAAACTCGAACATTTTTAGAAAAAACGATGAGCTGGGTGATAAAACAAAATATAGTATCACTAGGACTATTGAGTAATGGTGACTCGCTAGCATCTAGTGTGGTCCGCCCAAACAGCATGAAAAACCGATAAGCTGTGGATAATGCACATTATCAGAGTAAAATGATGTGGATATGCAATAAAGGGTTGATATGTTGATCATAATGCATGCATCATCAAAATAGATAGTGGTAGACCTTGATTAAACCTGTAGAATTACACGTGCGCATGATGGTACATAAGTATAGATTAAGCTACGTCGGATAAAATAGCCTGACTAGTTTCGGATCTGCTGATAGTTAGAGTGAGATCCTCCTCAGAGGCGGTAGAGGAAATAGATATTTAACAGATAGAGCAATGGCATGACTAATTTGTCGTTTAAAAGCAGGCAAAGCATCAACATTATATTGGATATAGGCCTACTGATGTGTAGGCATAATGTTGCATGCTGCTTAGCTTTCAAATTATGATGTTATATAAATGAATGCTCGGACTGATGTGAATGATATCTATAGACTATCTATAAGATAGCCAGCATGTTGTCACGTGGTGCGTGCGTGGCTATAATATTAGGCCGTGGCAATAGAGAATTCCAGTTACAACTGGTATGACGACGCATAAACAAATCGTTATTCTATTGTATTGCTTGAGTGGTCAAGTGTAAACCGGTCTATGTGATTGTTTGTCATATCCATCTTCAGACTAGGCCTACCAAACATGGCAGCCCTTGTTAGGTATAGAAGTCTGAATGACGATATATCAAGTAATCATGGGTGGGTAAGGACCGTTGGTAAATAAAGTTAAATACTGACGTAAAACAAGCAATTGTTCGTATTGATGTTGATACAGAACAAAATATTATGATGTATTTGCGTAGACTTCGAGTTGAAGTTGTTATGATATGAATTCAATTAGCATATTGATAAAATGCCGTGACTTTACGCAGGTTATCTGCAGATAGTATGTCAAAACAAACAGTACGTAACTATAACCAGGCAAATGGATATAGGCCATCCTTTACAATGTAATATAATAATATAATAAATATTATTTATGATATAGATATGGATAGGCCTTGGTAGAATGCCGTGGTTAAATAGTCTTAAAATATTGAATATGTTGATGATATTCAGCTGTCTGGTTTATGACGAGGGACTCGAAGCAATCTGTTTCATGTAGTAAATTGCCGATATCAGTAATTCTACACTGGTAGGCCCCAGTTTATGATAGTATAAAATCTATGATGAAGATGATGCATTATTGGGTTAATAGTATATTTGAATACTAGATCATTAAATAATAATAACATATGGTACATTGCAAGGGTATTGTAATTACTATTAATATGGCTGATAATGTAGTATCGGGTAATAGTATTATGAATACTAGATAATCGGTTAGGCACGGGTACATAGTATCTATTGCGTAGCAGACTCCCAAACTCGAACATTTTTAGAAAAAACGATGAGCTGGGTGATAAAACAAAATATAGTATCACTAGGACTATTGAGTAATGGTGACTCGCTAGCATCTAGTGTGGTCCGCCCAAACAGCATGAAAAACCGATAAGCTGTGGATAATGCACATTATCAGAGTAAAATTATGTGGATATGCAATAAAGGGTTGATATGTTGATCATAATGCATGCATCATCAAAATAGATAGTGGTAGGCCTTGATTAAACCTGTAGAATTACACGTGCGCATGATGGTACATAAGTATAGATTAAGCTACGTCGGATAAAATAGCCTGACTAGTTTCGGATCTTCAAAATGAGTACCTTTATTAAAATAGACATAACTCCTCTTAGCAATGCTCAATTTGTGTCATTCCTTTTTCCTAATAAGCAGGAGAGAATGCTTGTTAAATATATGCTTTACTGAACTCTCGAGTGTCATTTGTTTGTTTTTTAAAACATCACCAATCCGGGTAAACTTCTTTTAGACTCACCCTGTATGTCATCTCACATGTATGACGGCTGCACCCCCATGCACGGATTTTCCCACCCCATAGATTGGCATCGTGTACCTAAAGCGCAGACTAAAAAAAATCATGTGCCCTGAGTTGGGACCCCTTTCTGTAACCCCATGCTAAACCTGAACAAATCATTGGTGTTTGGATTGAAACTGTTATAGCCATAAAAGTAAACATGGGAGTATGAGGAAAATATATATTTTCTGAAAGCATGTATTTTCTGAAAGCACATACTTATAATACATCTAATTTTGCTATATATCGAATATCACCGTATGTCTATAGATGCCTATAGTCCGTTACATTCCACTCCATACCAAAAGTTATTTGTGAACGTCAACATTACGAATCCAATGTAAAAATTCCACCGCGAGATTATAGGATGTCCCAGCATTTTTATCAGCTTATGATTGTGATCTCTGCTCCAAATAAATAAATAAATAAAGGTAACGAATTAATGATCAAACGCGAAATGTGACGTCGTTCTCAAGTTCCAACCGAATAAGATTACTAATGCGTAATCAATACAAAGGTGGTACCATTTTTTTTCGGCATGAACTTTATTATTATTGTCTAAACCATTTTCATACACATGTATTGCGAAATGAAAGGAGGGCGCGAGGAAGGGGAGGGGAAAGGGCACAAGTACAGTGTGGAGTAACCAGAGCCCCCCCCCCCCCCAATATCGACTGTCTGTCGGTTGAGATTGGCAATGTCGGTTCATTTGACAAGGGAAATCATGGAATTAGGATGGTAAAAAGTACACAGACGGGAAATGTTTCGCGCGCTACGCGCGCATGTTTCCCAAAATTGAATATTATTTGGTTAGAAGCTTGTTTAAAGCAGAAATATATCTCGATCATACCACAATAAATGTTAAGTCGAAAATTTTCTCAAATATGAAAAACCTAGTTGCGCCACTGGCTCTGTCATTTGACCCCACCAAGGGGTTTGGATTGGAAAACACTTCGCTCGTTACGCTCTATTTGTTTCAATCAGGGATTATTTATCGAGGGAACATTTTCAAACCTCGCCCAACCTTAACTTCACACCTACCTGGTTACGCACATGCGTATCGAAACTTTGGGACACCCTGCATAAGCAGTATTGAAGTTGACTTATTTATGGTTCTCATTATCAATCAGGGGGAGGGGAAAGTTTGTCTTTACAAATTTAGTTGAGTTTGGTATATTGTTAAAAATCTCCCCCTCCCCGCCCCTCATTTCAACTTGTTCTACTTCGTATGTGATACCATTTTGTATAATTTGGTCGGCTTTATCGGATCAGTCACGTAATAGGATGAGGCTAGGATAATAAATAAACATGAAGAACGTGTAAACGGTGGATCAAGGAAGTGAAATGGATTAAAAAGATAGCAACGTGATGATGGCGAGTAGGAATCTCTACTATCCACATACCATTATCAAATCTACAAATGATTGGCAACACTAACACTGGGTCCCGTTCCATAAAAGGAATCAAAAGTCTGTCTGACCATGAAGCTAGAAGACAGGAGTTACTTCTTGCCAGCATCAATGGGACGATGATGATCACCGTGGTTGGTACTACACAAAAGAGGCTAAATCATTGTCTGATTGTTACAACGTGTATTGCACTGACAATCAAAGTTACCGCGGAAAAATCAATCTAGATTGACAAAGCGGTAGTCCCACTCTTGATGGTCCGACGCTAGCGTGTTTACCTCAATTATTGTATTGAAAATATCTATTTATCTGAAAGCACTACTAATTTTGGTAAATAACTTCATGTTTTTTTATATTGCAAATGTGTAAATACCAGGCAAAATACTGTACATATCATAATGAAACTATTGACAGGCAGTTGAATTATATTATAAGATGTGTAACAAAATGTAAATAAAAATAAGTCGATATTCAAAATGATGCAGTTTATATTTCAACAGAAAAATTGCGCAAATCCGCGCACACTTTAAAAGGTTTAAAACAATTACTTATACACCATATCTATCTTGATATAACAGAATAATAAAATAAGTAATATAAATTCTATGTAAAATCAATTTGATAGTAAACTTGACAATATTTTTTTTTTTTTCAGTTAATTCAGAATACATTGTTCTTGGCACCACGGAGTGTGTATTTAGGAGAGAGAAAGCAATGTTTGAACGTACATTCCGATCCCAAAATGAACCACTTATTATGACAATGTTTAAACTAGGCCACATGTATCACGAATTTAATGGATTGAAAATCCAATTAAATTGGCTGGCAACTTCGGCGGTGATTATCATCGCTCAAAGAAGAGGTGTGCGCAATTGATGGGACAATTGCATGATTAGGGTTGCGTAACAAGACCTTTCTCCTTGTGTATTAGCTTCATGGTCTGACTGGCCAAGTCATGATATGAAACTTTAGTTGGTGAGTATTACAAAAGTTATTCGCCTCAAACACGGGATCCGATTCCCAAAAATAAATAAGTAGTCAATCATGAACAAGGTACAATAGTTTGACCACATTGTTGAAAATTGACTGACTTGATCATACTTGTAAGATCAGATAAATAAAGCGGATCTGGACATATGCAATTGTACAACCAAATGGTATATTAAACCAATATTGATAACATCCATTATGTTATATTTTTTGTTGGAATCCAATTTCCAATTGTTGTTTTGGATGTCGGTCAAATTCACATTTAATTTCTCCCCCAAAGTATTAAATCTTGCCAATTTAATTGCTATTCGCCTAAGCAACCGCGAAAGCAACGTACCGCACAATTCAATTAATACAAACAAATATTCCACGTCTCAAACGAACAGCTAGCTACAAACAGATCAGATGGGAAATAAGAATCGATTCAACGATTGGCTTCTTTCAATAACGATTGGCCTTACAAATTATTGCGTGTATAACCATGGTGTAACAATGGGCGGGGTATTTCAATAATTCAATACCAACGCTAAGTATGTATTAGACCTACATGCACATGTACATGCATGTAGATGGAGTAATACTATAGTACATTAGTACATTCAAATTAAAGCCTCATTGAATCTGTAAGAAAATCATTCTATTAAAGAAAATGAACAGTATCTGGGATCAAAATAATATTATGATTGAACGATATTAAAATAATCTCTACATTTACTAAATATAATAGTAACGGGAAAACAAAACATTCTCTGTGGGATTCGAACCCACCGTCTTCAGATTAAAAGTCTGAAGCTCTACCAATTGCGCTAACGGATCACTGAATGACAATAATAGAACAGACATAAATTACAATGAGAGTTGAACACTATCCTATAAATAGGAAGTTAAAATGCTTTATATTTCTATTTTTGTATGTATTTAACATAGGGTTCTCGCCCAAAAAAATGATTTAATGTTGTTTCAGATTATAACAGTGGTTTCATTCAAATGAATAGAATGACTTTTCATATATAGTATCACTAGGACTATTGAGTAATGGTGACTCGCTAGCATCTAGTGTGGTCCGCCCAAACAGCATGAAAAACCGATAAGCTGTGGATAATGCACATTATCAGAGTAAAATTATGTGGATATGCAATAAAGGGTTGATATGTTGATCATAATGCATGCATCATCAAAATAGATAGTGGTAGGCCTTGATTAAACCTGTAGAATTACACGTGCGCATGATGGTACATAAGTATAGATTAAGCTACGTCGGATAAAATAGCCTGACTAGTTTCGGATCTTCTGATAGTTAGAGTGAGATCCTCCTCAGAGGCGGTAGAGGAAATAGATATTTAACAGATAGAGCAATGACATGACTAATTTGTCGTTTAAAAGCAGGCAAAGCATCAACATTACATTGGATATAGGCCTACTGATGTGTAGGCATAATGTTGCATGCTGCTTAGCTTTCAAATTATTATGTTATCTAAATGAATGCTCGGACTGATGTGAATGATATATATAGACTATCTATAAGATAGCCAGCATGTTGTCACGTGGTGCGTGCGTGGCTTTAATATTAGGCCGTGGCAACAGAGAATTCCAGTTACAACTGGTATGACGACGCATAAACAAATCGTTATTCTATTGTATTGCTTGAGTGGTCAAGTGTAAACCGGTCTATGTGATTGTTTGTCATATCCATCTTCAGACTAGGCCTACCAAACATGGCGGGCCTTGTTAGGTATAGAAGTCTGAATGACGATATATCAAGTAATCATGGGTGGATAAGGACCGTTGGTAAATAAAGTTAAATACTGACGTAAAACAAGCAATTGTTCGTATTGATGTTGATACAGAACAAAATATTATGATGTATTTGCGTAGACTTCGAGTTGAAGTTGTTATGATATGAATTCAATTAGCATATTGATAAAATGCCGTGATTTTACGCAGGTTATCTGCAGATAGTATGTCAAAACAAACAGTACGTAACTATAACCAGGCAAATGGATATAGGCCATCCTTTACAATGTAATATAATAATATAATAAATATTATTTATGATATAGATATGGATAGGCCTTGGTAAAATGCCGTGGTTAAATAGTCTTAAAATATTGAATATGTTGATGATATTCAGCTGTCTGGTTTATGACGAGGGACTCGAAGCAATCTGTTTCATGTAGTAAATTGCCGATATCAGTAATTCTACACTGGTAGGCCCCAGTTTATGATAGTATAAAATCTATGATGAAGATGATGCATTATTGGGTTAATAGTATATTTGAATACTAGATCATTAAATAATAATAACATATCGGTACATTGCAAGGGTATTGTAATTACTATTAAAATGGCTGATAATGTAGTATCGGGTAATAGTATTTTGAATACTAGATAATCGGTTAGGCACGGGTACATCTATTGCGTAGCAGACTCCCAAACTCGAACATTTTTAGAAAAAACGATGAGCTGGGTGATAAAACAAAATATAGTATCACTAGGACTATTGAGTAAAGGTGACTCGCTAGCATCTAGTGTGGTCCGCCCAAACAGCATGAAAAACCGATAAGCTGTGGATAATGCACATTATCAGAGTAAAATTATGTGGATATGCAATAAAGGGTTGATATGTTGATCATAATGCATGCATCATCAAAATAGATAGTGGTAGGCCTTGATTAAACCTGTAGAATTACACGTGCGCATGATGGTACATAAGTATAGATTAAGCTACGTCGGATAAAATAGCCTGACTAGTTTCGGATCTTCTGATAGTCATGATAGTTAGAGTGAGATCCTCCTCAGAGGCGGTAGAG
This sequence comes from Ophiura sarsii, assembly GCA_035610835.1. NCBI lineage: Eukaryota > Metazoa > Echinodermata > Ophiuroidea > Amphilepidida > Ophiuridae > Ophiura > Ophiura sarsii. Next base: position 11,407,515 of record CM069449.1, read on the forward strand.
GAAATAGATATTTAACAGATAGAGCAATGACATGACTAATTTGTCGTTTAAAAGCAGGCAAAGCATCAACATTACATTGGATATAGGCCTACTGATGTGTAGGCATAATGTTGCATGCTGCTTAGCTTTCAAATTATGATGTTATCTAAATGAATGCTCGGACTGATGTGAATGATATCTATAGACTATCTATAAGATAGCCAGCATGTTGTCACGTGGTGCGTGCGTGGCTTTAATATTAGGCCGTGGCAACAGAGAATTCCAGTTACAACTGGTATGACGACGCATAAACAAATCGTTATTCTATTGTATTGCTTGAGTGGTCAAGTGTAAACCGGTCTATGTGATTGTCATATCCATCTTCAGACTAGGCCTACCAAACATGGCGGGCCTTGTTAGGTATAGAAGTCTGAATGACGATATATCAAGTAATCATGGGTGGGTAAGGACCGTTGGTAAATAAAGTTAAATACTGACGTAAAACAAGCAATTGTTCGTATTGATGTTGATACAGAACAAAATATTATGATGTATTTGCGTAGACTTCGAGTTGAAGTTTTTATGATATGAATTCAATTAGCATAATGATAAAATGCCGTGACTTTACGCAGGTTATCTGCAGATAGTATGTCAAAACAAACAGTACGTAACTATAACCAGGCAAATGGATATAGGCCATCCTTTACAATGTAATATAATAATATAATAAATATTATTAATGATATAGATATGGATATAGGCCTTGGTAGAATGCCGTGGTTAAATAGTCTTAAAATATTGAATATGTTGATGATATTCAGCTGTTAGGTTTATGACGAGGGACTCGAAGCAATCTGTTTCATGTAGTAAATTGCCGATATCAGTAATTCTACACTCACTGGTAGGCCCCAGTTTATGATAGTATAAAATCTATGATGAAGATGATGCATTATTGGGTTAATATTTGAATACTAGATCATTAAATAATAATAACATATCGGTACATTGCAAGGGTATTGTAATTACTATTAATATGGCTGATAATGTAGTATCGGGTAATAGTATTATGAATACTAGATAATCGGTTAGGCACGGGTACATAGTATCTATTGCGTAGCAGACTCCCAAACTCGATTTTTTTTAGAAAAAACGATGAGCTGGGTGATAAAACAAAATATAGTATCACTAGGACTATTGAGTAATGGTGACTCGCTAGCATCTAGTGTGGTCCGCCCAAACAGCATGAAAAACCGATAAGCTGTGGATAATGCACATTATCAGAGTAAAATTATGTGGATATGCAATAAAGGGTTGATATGTTGATCATAATGCATGCATCATCAAAATAGATAGTGGTAGGCCTTGATTAAACCTGTAGAATTACACGTGCGCATGATGGTACATAAGTATAGATTAAGCTACGTCGGATAAAATAGCCTGACTAGTTTCGGATCTTCTGATAGTTAGAGTGAGATCCTCCTCAGAGGCGGTAGAGGAAATAGATATTTAACAGATAGAGCAATGACATGACTAATTTGTCGTTTAAAAGCAGGCAAAGCATCAACATTATATTGGATATAGGCCTACTGATGTGTAGGCATAATGTTGCATGCTGCTTAGCTTTCAAATTATGATGTTATCTAAATGAATAGTGTTGCCAACTATTTGAGGTGCCAAAGCGCGGCGCAAGCGCCGCTCAAACCGCGGCCCACGACCAAAAGTAGCCCAATTTTTCACAGCGCCCAGTTGCCCCCAAATACACCCAATTTTGGTAAATTTAGCCCAATTTTACCTAATTTCCCTTAAAAACACCCAATTGGGCGAAAATGTGTTTGCTAACGTATTTATGTTTGCACAAACGTGAACGTGATAATCAAGGCAGGACTGAAGAAAAATTGCCTTTTTATTGGATTTTTAAAAATTAATCAAATATTGAGAAGGCCTACAACTAATTAATTTTTGTATTTTTAAATTATGTTATTTTGTGTCGGGATCTGGGACAATGACTCTTTGCTATCATTCTTTATTATCATATAAATATAACATTCCAAATTACAGAGCGATACGATTCCTAAATTACTTCAAAATCATGGTTTTAGAGAGAAAATAAACTGTCGGGTTATCCAGACACTATATTTTTACTCTAAACAACCCGACAGTTTATATTTTCATTCTAATAAATTCACTCTTAAAACTATGGTTTAGGAATCGTATTACTCTGTAACTCGGAATATATTTATGATCAAATATTGAGAAGGCCTAGGCCTACACAACTAATATTGTATTTTAAAATTGTGTTATTTTGTGTTGGGATCTGGGACGATGACTCTTTGCTTTTCTTTATTATTTTCATATAAATATATTAGCATTTAATACCTTGCATGATTCTATTTTTATCATGTAAATATTTGTATTATATTCTACCTTTATATTTGAAAATATTGTGTAATATGTTTAAGGACGCCTCAGTCAATTACAGCATGATTACAGGTAGATGTTCTGATTGATGGCCCGATTTTCAACTTGATGTATTAAGTCATAATTAATAATTTATTAAAATTATTTAATCGTATAATGCAAAAGAAAGCAATAGGCCTACATGCAAGTACATTTTAATATCCCACTACCATTCTATCTATGCCTTGTTCTCAACAAGTTGTTCTTCTAGCCGGAGACATCCGGTGCTTTATCTATCAAGAACAAAGCCGTGAAAGAAGAGTTGTGTACTTGAGATCGATTGGTTTAATAACAATACACACGGGGCACAAACAGGAGACTAAAAGCTAATTCAGTTTCTATTCACTGATGCGCCTGAATGATCACTTCACACACCCTTCAGTTGTGGAGGTACTACTCAAGCTGTGAAAAACATCCTCTTAGTCTATTGAAATTAATATTGACCGTTTAATTAGTAAGAATGGGGATGCTCTTGGTCTTTTGAAATTGTGGAGACTACATGTAGCTGTGAAAAACATCCTCTTGAGCTCTCTTGGTCTATTGAAATAAATATTGACCGTGTAATTTAGTATGGATGGAGGATATTACCTGCTTGATTATGTGCCGCGGCCAAATTTGCTGAAAGTAGCCCAATTTTTAGCAAACCGCGGCACACCTTTTCAACCCGCGGCGCACTAGTTAAAAGTAGCCCAATTGCGCGGCCAAACCGCGGTGTTGGCAACACCTGTAGAATTACACGTGCGCATGATGGTACATAAGTCATAGATTAAGCTACGTCGGATAAAATAGCCTGACTAGTTTCGGATCTTCAAAATGAGTACCTTTATTAAAATAGACATAACTCCTCTTAGCAATGCTCAATTTGTGTCATTCCTTTTTCCTAATAAGCAGGAGAGAATGCTTGTTAACTATATGCTTTACTGAACTCTCGAGTGTCATTTGTTTGTTTTTTAAAACATCACCAATCCGGGTAAACTTCTTTTTGACTCACCCTGTATGTCATCTCACATGTATGACGGCTGCACCCCCATGCACGGATTTTCCCACCCCATAGATTGGCATCGTGTACCTAAAGCGCAGACTAAAAAAAATCATGTGCCCTGAGTTGGGACCCCTTTCTGTAACCCTATGCTAAACCTGAACAAATCATTGGTGTTTGGATTGAAACTGTTATAGCCTTAAAAGTAAACATGGGAGTATGAGGAAAATATATATTTTCTGAAAGCATGTATTTTCTGAAAGCACATACTTATAATACATCTAATTTTGCTATATATCGAATATCACCGTATGTCTATAGATGCCTATAGTCCGTTACATTCCACTCCATACCAAAAGTTATTTGTGAACGTCAACATTACGAATCCAATGTAAAAATTCCACCGCGAGATTATAGGATGTCCCAGCATTTTTATCAGCTTATGATTGTGATCTCTGCTCCAAATAAATAAATAAATAAAGGTAACGAATTAATGATCAAACGCGAAATGTGACGTCGTTCTCAAGTTCCAACCGAATAAGATTACTAATGCGTAATCTATACAAAGGTAGTACCATTTTTTTCCGGCATGAACTTTATTATTATTGTCTAAACCATTTTCATACACATGTATTGCGAAATGAAAGGAGGGCGCGAGGAAGGGGAGGGGAAAGGGCACAAGTACAGTGTGGAGTAACCAGAGCCCCCCCCCCCCCCCAATATCGACTGTCTGTCGGTTGAGATTGGCACTGTCGGTTCATTTGACAAGGGAAATCATGGAATTAGGATGGTAAAAAGTACACAGACGGGAAATGTTTCGCGCGCTACGCGCGCATGTTTCCCAAAATTGAATATTATTTGGTTAGAAGCTTGTTTAAAGCAGAAATATATCTCGATCATACCACAATAAATGTTAAGTCGAACATTTTCTCAAATATGAAAAACCTAGTTGCGCCACTGGCTCTGTCATTTGACCCCACCAAGGGGTTTGGATTGGAAAACACTTCGCTCGTTACGCTCTATTTGTTTCAATCAGGGATTATTTATCGAGGGAACATTTTCAAACCTCGCCCAACCTTAACTTCACACCTACCTGGTTACGCACATGCGTATCGACACTTTGGGACACCCTGCATAAGCAGTATTGAAGTTGACTTATTTATGGTTCTCATTATCAATCAGGGGGAGGGGAAAGTTTGTCTTTACAAATATAGTTGAGTTTGGTATATTGTTAAAAATCTCCCCCTCCCCGCCTCTCATTCCAACTTGTTCTTCTTCGTATGTGATACCATTTTGTATAATTTGGTCGGCTTTATCGGATCATGCGGCTACTAGAATCAGTCACGTAATAGGATGAGGCTAGGATAATAAATAAACATGAAGAACGTGTAAACGGTGGATCAAGGAAGTGAAAGATAGCAACGTGATGATGGCGAGTAGGAATCTCTACTATCCACATACCATTATCAAATCTACGAATGATTGGCAACACTAACACTGGGTCCCGTTCCATAAAAGGAATCAAAAGTCTGTCTGACCATGAAGCTAGAAGACAGGAGTTACTTCTTGCCAGCATCAATGGGACGATGATGATCACCGTGGTTGGTACTACACAAAAGAGGCTAAATCATTGTCTGATTGTTACAACGTGTATTGCACTGACAATCAAAGTTACCGCGGAAAAATCTATCTAGATTGACAAAGCGGTAGTCCCACTCTTGATGGTCCGACGCTAGCGTGTTTACCTCAATTATTGTATTGAAAATATCTATTTATCTGAAAGCACTACTAATTTTGGTAAATAACTTCATGTTTTTTATATTGCAAATGTGTAAATACCAGGCAAAATACTGTACATATCATAATGAAACTATTGACAGGCAGTTGAATTATATTATAAGATGTGTAACAAAATGTAAATAAAAATAAGTCGATATTCAAAATGATGCAGTTTATATTTCAACAGAAAAATTGCGCAAATCCGCGCACACTTTAAAAGGTTTAAAACAATTACTTATACACCATATCTATCTTGATATAACAGAATAATAAAATAAGTAATATAAATTCTATGTAAAATCAATTTGATAGTAAACTTGACAATATTTTTTTAATTTTCAGTTAATTCAGAATACATTGTTCTTGGCACCACGGAGTGTGTATTTAGGAGAGAGAAAGCAATGTTTGAACGTACATTCCGATCCCAAAATGAACCACTTATTATGACAATGTTTAAATTAGGCCACATGTATCACGAATTTAATGGATTGAAAATCCAATTAAATTGGCTGGCAACTTCGGCGGTGATTATCATCGCTCAAAGAAGAGGTGTGCGCAATTGATGGGACAATTGCATGATTAGGGTTGCGTAACAAGACCTTTCTCCTTGTGTATTAGCTTCATGGTCTGACTGGCCAAGTCATGATATGAAACTTTAGTTGGTGAGTATTACAATAGTTATTCGCCTCAAACACGGGATCCGATTCCCAAAAATAAATAAGTAGTCAATCATGAACAAGGTACAATAGTTTGACCACATTGACTGACTTGATCATACTTGACTTGATCATACTTGTAAGATCAGATAAATAAAGCGGATCTGGACATATGCAATTGTACAACCAAATGGTATATTAAACCAATATTGATAACATCCATTATGTTATAATTTTTGTTGGAATCCAATTTCCAATTGTTGTTTTGGATGTCGGTCAAATTCACATTTAATTTCTCCCCCAAAGTCTTAAATCTTGCCAATTTAATTGCTATTCGCCTAAGCAACCGCGAAAGCAACGTACCGCACAATTCAATTAATACAAACAAATATTCCACGTCTCAAACGAACAGCTAGCTACAAACAGATCAGATGGGAAATAAGAATCGATTCAACGATTGGCTTCTTTCAATAACGATTGGCCTTACAAATTATTGCGTGTATAACCATGGTGTAACAATGGGCGGGGTATTCCAATAATTCAATACCAACGCTAAGTATGTAAAGACATCAAAAAAAGTAACTCGGCTGTTGTAAAATCACCTATAATTTTAAAATTGTTACTCATATTCTAAAAATGAGAACACCAGGAGACGGACAATTTAAATTTAAATTGTCCGTCTCCTGGTATTTTCATTTTTAGAATATGAGTAACAATTTTAAAATTATAGGTGCTTTTACAACAGCCGAGTTACTTTTTTTGATGTCTTTATTAGACCTACATGCACATGTACATGCATGTAGATGGAGTAATACTATAGTACATTAGTACATTCAAATTAAAGCCTCATTGAATCTGTAAGAAAATCATTCTATTAAAGAAAATGAACAGTATTTGGGATCAAAATAATATTATGATTGAACGATATTAAAATAATCTCTACATTTACTAAATATAATAGTAACGGGAAAACAAAACATTCTCTGTGGGATTCGAACCCACCGTCTTCAGATTAAAAGTCTGAAGCTCTACCAATTGCGCTAACGGAGCACTGAATGACAATAATAGAACAGACATAAATTACAATGAGAGTTGAACACTATCCTATAAATAGGAAGTTAAAATGCTTTATATTTCTATTTTTGTATGTATTTAACATAGGGTTCTCGCCCAAAAAAATGATTTAATGTTGTTTCAGATTATAACAGTGGTTTCATTCAAATGAATAGAATGACTTTTCGAAACATTTCTAGACATGAATTTTGTTCGTACATTTTGTTGTTTGTAGCCAATCTTTCGGTACGCGAGCTATCAAATGACTCGCTACATACCCGAGTCTCCGCGTATACATCATAAACCCCATGATGCAATGTTGATAGCTCGCGTACCCTTATTGTATTTTCGGAATAATGACACGTATTGGGTTTGCGGATTAACGACCCTTATTACATTTTCGGAATAACGACCCTTATTGTATTTTCGAAATAACGACCCTTATTGCATAAACGAGAAACATGAAGGCTGCGTTCTTGTTTGAACGACACGCGCGCATCTACGCAGCTCGACTATCTTCAGTTACTAAAGTCTGAACTTTTACCGGAAGAAGAAAAAAAAAGGATTGTATATTTTCGGATTAACTACCCTTATTGTACTTTCGGAATTTTCGGAATAACGACCCTTATTGTATTTTCGGAATAACGACCCTTCGGAATAACGACCCTTCCATTTATTTCGGAATAATGACCCTTAGGAATAACGACCCTTATTATAATTTCGGAATAACGACCCTTCGGAATAACAACCCTCCTACTTATTTTGGAATAATGACCCGGCTTATAATTATTTCGGAATAACGACCTTTTCGGAATTACGACCCTTATTGCATTTTCGGAATAATGACCCTTATTGTAATTTCGGAATAACTTTGTATAACTTATGAATGCACACAAAAGAGTTATTATAGTGAACTGGATGAGGAACAAGCATCGAACCCATTCAACTAACTCTGTCCTAGGTGCTAATTGGTCCTTTTGTCCACGAGAGGTTCTGGTCGACGTGATATCGATCAGGCAAAAAAAAACTTGACTTGCCCTTTCAGGTCAAGATTGAGGGTCGGACGGTCTGATTTTTTTTAAACAAGCAGATACTACACAAAAACACGATTACTCACACAATGTTGATCAACTTTCCCAACATAATACGATCGAATGATCGATATTGCTCGCTCGCCGATCAGCATGCGACAATAGCAACCGGGGAAGCCCCAGTCTATTTTGATCTTATAAAAATGACAGCGTATTCCATATTTGGCGAGCGATGACACCATGTGATGTCTATCAACCAATCACGATCAAAGTTTTTTGAGATAATACACCAGTTTATGATCAACCGTTTAAGCTGAATTTGGAATCATAACGCGCCTGTCAATGCGCTCCCCGTAGTGCGGCCATGGTGCGCCCTACCTTTTTCGCGCGCATACATAGTGCGCCTCACAGCCCGCGCAGTAGTACGCTCGGTTCTACGCAATGGCAGCAGATATGCGGTGCGTTCGACAAACTACACAAGGTTTAAACGGTTTAAGGGAAGTGTCAACCCTTTCTGGCGCCAAATTTATCAAGCACTGTAACTTCATTTTTTTGTATCAAATTTCACTAACAATAGTTATTTTTACATTTTTGGCGCCAACAAAAATATGTTTTGGTCAAAAATTACAGAATTTCGCTAAAATCGTCTTAAGGGAAGTGTCAACCCTAATATTTTGATGATCAACTTTTGCTTTTAAGTTTGAGAATATTGAATAAAAGTACATAAAAGTATACATTTTTACAAAGGAAATTTGATAAGGAATCCGATGGTGATATCAATGTGATACCAAATAAACTAAATTTTGAGAAATGAACCAAAAAGAGATTTTTTTACCCCAAATATTTCAGACAGCATAACTAAAAAATAAAAAATGGTAATTTGTTCTAATATACATTTTTGTAAACAGGACAATTTTGTCTAGGAGGCAATTTTTTCTTTTACCAGAATAAGGCTTGGTTTTGCAAATATTGCTAAAAACATCGGGAAAGTGTAAAAGTCGTGTTTTTTTGCATACATTTCGCTTGAAATGGATGCATATCTCGAGTTTAAAATCCATAATCGAAAAAATAAAAAATTGCCTCCTAGCGCTGAAAGTCCTCTACACAATGGTAGTAAAAGCTTACCTGATAGTTTGATATATTTTTAGTTATGTTGTCTGAAAATTCGTACAATTCCTTCAAATTTGAACTTCTAGAAAACATCGATTTAGTAAAAATATTGACATTTTCCACCACTTAAAGCTAAATGTTCACGGAATACAGGGGCGTGTGACCTAAAAAGCGAGTATACTATTACGAACAATCATAATAAACTATCAGATTCAATTTATATTGTCACAATGTGAAGAAATTGGAAGAAAACTGACATTTAAATGATCGTAAGATTGGCCTTTGTTTACATTTTTAGACATTGTTTTGCGCTCTTTTGTTTTTCGCGTCTACGTCGCGGATATTAAGCGGCGCGTCTAGTATTACGCACGGGAAGTTTCAGCGCGCGACGCAATGATCGAACAGCTGTCGCAGCATTTGAAAAGCGCGGAACTCCGCTTAAATTCCCGCCAAATAACCATGCTACTTTTCCTGACTCAAACTTACCAAAACAACAATTTAAAATCACCCAAAAGAACGGGAAATAATCGCTTCCGATTAGTAACTTGTGATGGTAATGATAGAATACATATAAAAGTATTAAATTTTATAGAGAAATATGAAATTCAATTTTTGAAACAAGTGCCGGGTTGACACTGCCCTTAAGTCAATTAGGCCAAATAAAAATAAAAACTAGTTTCTCGTCCTAACTTTTGAAAAAAAGGAGGATGAGGGCACTTTTTTCTTTTTTCCTTTTTTTAGTAAACAATGCCAAATCACCATACCATCGTGGTATGCATGGTTGGTTGCGTAACTTGAAGAGCACGAGGCCTTTGTAAAATATTTTTATTTCATGATTCTGGGGCAGGGATGTGCAAAATTGACTGCTCTCTTAAATCAAAAGATTGAAAATGTCCGTCTTTTACAGATTGACTTTTTTCTCAATCTATTACTAGATTGGATTTAGATTGAAAACATGATAAAAACTCGTGACAATGAGTAGCTTTGAGTCAATCTGGAAAAAGATTGATACATATTACTGCACTCTACACGTGTGTTTGTACCGTCAATCTCGACTAAAGTGTCAATCTAGAAAAAGATTGAATTCAACACATGCACAGTTAGGTAGGTCATATTGGTTTCGCAATACTTTGGATTGTATATTTATACATTTCAATAAATGATTCTATCTGCAACATAAACTATTTCATAATTAAATGGCAAGTAAGAACATTAATTCACAAAAAAACTGTACACATGAACAATTTTTTGGGAGAATGTCAATAAAAAAGCCCACTGATATTGTTCTTCCAATTGCCAGTCATTTATTCGTTTGTACGAAAATATCAATATGTAGGCTTGAAAATATCAATCTTTTACTACAGATTGAAAACTTTTCAATCGAAAAACGATTGAAACTTTTAATCCAATCAATTGAATAGTTCAATCTAAATTCTGGATTGGAAATTTTTTCAATACAAATTAGATTGAACATATCAATCTAATAGATTAATACCTTCAATATTTTCCAGATTGAAACCTTCCAATCCAAAAAAAACGATTGAATGTCAAACTTAAAAGTTTGTTCCCTGACGGCAATCTATGAAATATTGAAAAGTCAATCTTTTAGATTGAATTTTTAATCTTTGGAATTAAGAGAGTGGGCCGCACCTAATCAAATTGTTTAGGAATTACCTGCTGTTGATTTCAATTCTTTGATTCCAAAGACTTTCAAGCAATTATTATAGGTGTGTGTGCTTAATTATCTATCTTCACAAAAACGTAATCTCAATACAGTACAGATGACAATTAATGGGGAAAATAGACCTACGCACGTTGAGGAACATCATAAATGCTTTTAAAAAAAAGAGAACATTATAGAATTCCTGAATGGTGCGCGAGGGGACGAGAAACTGCTTTATTTTTTTACTTGGCCTTGTCTAGGATCAGGGTTTTTTTGGCTTAACATTTCTAGTTTTGAAATTATTGACGAACAAATGCAAATATTTTGTTCTTATTAAATTTTAATTTTGCACCCTTTGGTGATTGTCCATATTTAACTTTCTAAAAATAGTTAAGATTGTTGAACTGTTTTTAAATGTGGTGCAATCACAAATCGAAAACCAATTTAAAGTCGATATTGTCAATCGCTTTGGTATCAAATTTCACTAAAAAAAAGTGATTTTTGTTTTTGGCGCCAACAGTTTTCAGACAACCTAACAAAATCTGTGTTTGGTTAAAAATTACAAAATTTCACCCAAATCACCTACAGTCAATTATCTAGGATTAGTTTGGTTTTTTTTTGGCTTGCAGTCCACAGTTGCTAATTTTCTGAACATGCTAGGATGTAGTAAAAAACAAGCTTACCTGTCTGTAGTGAAGATAAAATTCATGTAGCACGTCGATCCCAAACTAGAAGCTGTGTGTGTGGCTCTGTTCCACCCAGTTGTCATATTTATACATTCTCTGTCTATTAATAGTCCTAGCCTCCAGATGTTCCATTATAATGATATTTATCAGGAAAACTATTCATGTCAATTGAATGTTGTATTATTCGATTTCACGATGTTTTCTAGAAATTGTTTTTGTGATTGGTTTCGTGAACCATTGACATGATTGAGAGTCACTGAATTAATATTTTCCAAGCGGCAGGCATTTCAAATTGTCACAAAATGTTTCATAAATGTCAACATTATTGAAATTAATTACTATAGAATCAACATGAGAAATGCATTAAATAAGTACAAGTATGCCTAGTATTGGTTTAGTAATCCTTGAGATAGGCCTTGAAAAGTTCGGAAAGGTTTCTGACAAATCTGTTCTGTATTTGGTAAAACCAATACCCGCGTGGAAAGTGTTAAAGTCGAGTATGAATGATCTCGGAAGACCGGTAATGACTATCAGTAAAATGAAAGATACTATTTATAATTATAATCGTTTCCCTCCGTACACTTACCATTAGGCCTATGCATGGTTTATCCCGTAAAGTACAAATGTTTTAATCGGAAAATATTGCACTTTCATAGAGGTTATTTGAATACACATCTTAGCGGTCCCATTTTCGAGGGCACCATATTCTTTAAATGTGTCTATTCATCCATCCACGCCCGCCCCCCCCCCCCCCCCCCCAACCCAGCACCAAATTAAGATTGACACGTACATTCGACAGTGTCTGAATTAACATATATTATACATACAAATTATTTAATAAAATCAAATCAAATCAAATCATAAGACATACCCGTTGAGGATATTTTAGAAAGGTTGCTGGTTCGAAGCACTTTGTTCATATTGTTCAATGTTTATGTGCACTGGCCTAATAAATATGTTAATACATAATTCTTCTTACCCAGAGAACTAAGTAAAATAATCCCAAATCAATGTGACTATGTAAATAATGCATCGCTAGGAAATTCATGGACAACTTCCAACTTAAAAGTCTACGCGGCAGTCGTCGGTCCAAAATGCTACTAAAATGTTAATATAAGTACAAACCTGTCTAGCATTGGTTCAGTAATTCTTGAGATAGGCTTTGAAAGTTGGGAGAGTTTTCTGAAAAATTTATTTTGTATTAAATGGTATGACTAATAACCGCGTGGAAAGTTTTATTGATTCACGGTACAACACTTTTACTAGTTTTACCCGTTTTAAAGGCAGATGTTCTGATTGCTGGCCCGATTTTCAACTTGATGTTTTCTATTTTTCTAAGGTGTAGCATTCCAAAGTTTGAGTTGCATAACTCCAATGGTTCTTATTTTAGAAACACACGGTCACAAGAAATGTGCCCATTGAGTAGTACACAAACTGGCAGTATTGGCAGTCATTCACCACATTTAAGGGGGCTGTGGACTCTCAGGTACAGCCTCCGTAAAACTGCCGCAACTTCTTCAATATTCATTTAATCTTTATAAACTTACAGTTTTTTGCAGAAAAGGGTTCAATGAATCCAACCATGATAATGAAATTGACCATTTTCGAAAAAATTATAAAAAACACGTTTTTTGACCCATTTTAGGTTTGGAAAAGATAACTCAAAATATATTTTGTTAAATGTTATCATACTAATTTTATGATAATCCTGATAACATTCCCCAGGAGCGTTTTTTTTGTTTTTTTTGAATAATCAATTATTTTTTGAGTGCCAAAAAATGTGATTTTCATGATTTTGGCGGTAAAAAATCACGTTTTTTGGCAGCATTTATAATACATCGCGAGGAAATTGAACGACAAACATCTGTTTAAAGATTCTCTTAATATTTATATAATTTATGTCCATAGCACTATGACAGTGACTATAACGTAATATACTTTCATTGCACATTATTTTACTACGTTATTTTAAAGGAAGAATTTATTTTATTTTCCGAATGAATCATCATGTGACAATAGATTTCTACAAAAATGCCCATAAAATACGAGATGACTTATTCAACAGACGCAGCTGCATGGCTAGAGTGGAGACAAACGTTTTTGTATTGTCGCTGTTGTATGTGCAGGTGTCCCATGAGTTTTGGTTTTATGCTCCCATAAAAAACCCAGTATTTAACATATTTGGATAAAAAAAATAGATTGTGTAATTCTTTTTATATTAAACTCACAATAATAGCTAGTCACAGAAGAAAGTTTCCCGAACTGTGAAACTGCACTTTCATATAAATGCATCTATTCTATAGATGGTGTGACCGGTGACGTCAAGTATTTACAAATGGGACACCCTCTGTTGATTCCCGCCAGGCAGAATATACAGTAAAGTTAATGACGACAACATGAAATGTCTTTCTAATGAATTGTAAAACTTTATTTTTAATTTTTTTTGTGAAATGCGATAGCTTATAGCATTCCTAAGCAAGTTTAAAGACAGTTTTGATAACAGTTTGCTGTGACACCACAATCTAGTTAGAAAACCTGATCTGGCCTATGTAAACTATAGGAACTCTTGCCCGGTGTGTTTTGTCTCAAATCAACAGAGGGCGTCCTAAATGTAAACAACGGTCACCTCATCTATAGCTTGTAATGAATTGAAAGGAGAGAAGGAGAGAGAGGGGTAGCAAAGGAAATAGCTTGTACATTTCAGATTGAAATAAATTTTATTACGAACATTATGAATGTTATCAACAGAATGTAATACTGAGTGGATTTTTTTGGCAAAAGCCACATGAATGAAATGTGAAATACCCGCAGCACATGGTTTTAGCTCCCATAAAAAAACAGTATTTAACATATTTGGATAAAAAAAATAGATTGTGTAATTATTTTTATATTAAACTCACAATAATAGCTAGTAACAGAAGAAATTTCCCGAACTGTAAAACTGCACTTTCATATAAAAAAGTAAAGACTCGTGCCGAGCAAAGCTCGCGCGCGGAGTGCCCATCTCTCTTACATTAGCGTTTGGGCCAGACTCCCCATGTAATACTTAGCTGTGGGGGGTTCGCCACTCCTCCCGCACAGCGAGTCTGTTTTTCTTCCCAACATGAATTAATGCCGGTACCCAATTATACACCTGGGTGAAGCGTGGCAAGTGCGGTAAAGTGCCTTGCCCAAGGACACAACACGTTGGCACCAACGGGGCTCGAACCCACAATCTTTGCATTGTGGAGCGAGGGTGAATCCGCTGGACCACACGCGCCCTTTCATATAAACGCATCTATAGTGTATTAAAAGAGCTTGTAATGTATTGAAAGGAGAGAGGGAGGGAGAGGGGTAGCGAAGAGCTTGTACATTTCAGATTGAAATAATCTTTATTACGAACATTATTAATGTTATCAACAAAATGGATTTTGTTTGGATAAAAAGCCACATGAATGAAATGTGAAATACCCGCGATGATTTAAGCTGCACATATATACATGGGTGGTGGACCTGGGTGATTCTGTATTGCTACATATGGCTTATAAACCATGTGTGATTTAAGTGCATCGTAATGTTTGAGCTTTATTTATAGTAATAACGCCTAATTAATTAAGGCTCAAATTAAAGTTTATACTTGACTGAAAATGGTCATAGGTGACAAGTGCATGTATTATGCCTGTGATGGTATTATCAGGGGTGTGCAACTGAGCTTGCCGATCGGGTCCACTTTTAAATTGAACTTAGTCAGCATAGAATTGATGGCGCTATACTGATAAGGCGTGATTGTAGCAGGGATTGTAGCAGACGATGGTAGACACGAATGGTCGTTAATTTTGAATTCCATTACTTTCGATGTAACAGTGGATTTTGTCCGGGATTTTGATTATATGACCCCATACAATTCATCGCACGTTGGAACTAAATTATTTCATCCAAAAACCGCTGGAGTTGGATAACCAACTCCAGTGTCAGTATTTTTTTTTAAAGCAAGCTGTGTGTAAATCTACCGCGTGCACAGCGCCACCAATTCTATGCTGACTAACACGCCGGTCACCAACGCATTCCAGACGATTATCATAATTTATTCAAATATTCAACAGGTCCGTTTTCGCTACGTACGTTAGTATACGACTTTCCTATCCCAAAATTAATAGTATCCCTGGTATTATGGTGTCATAATCCCACAATGTGTGAATATCTCTATGCCTGTGCTTGTTAAGCGCGGGCGGGTTATATGAAAAACTCAAAATCACTTTATATCTGGCGATCGCAGAGTCTAGTCACGTTTAAAGGGTTCAACAAAAGAAAGTATACCACTTTGTTTATGTCATTTTGAGTAACTTTCAATTTGTTTTTGACCAAACAGGCTAGATGGGCATTTATATGAACCTTTTAGGCATAATTTGATACCAAATTTGCCCCCCTAACAACAAAGATAAACCATGATTAGCACCATTTAAAGGAAAATATCCCATTTTCAAAAGTCGCATTTCCAATACACAGCACGAGAAGATTTGGTTAATCTGTCCATGTTCTCCCCATCCATTAACCAATGAATTTCTAGTACAGGGATACTTATGTGCGCCAATTCGTTTGAAGCGATGTGTGTTTCAGACCAAGATAAAGAATGTGTAGTATTTAGCCCTGTCATGAAATAACTCAACAACAAGTCATCAATAAATATTCCACTCTCGTTCACTGAACGATTACATCTATTAGTATTGATCTGAACAATATGCACACATTATCCATACGGTGCGCGTGGGTTCGAGTTTAGTTCTTTAAAAATACTGGGTGGAAAAGAATATGTACAATTATCACACATATAGTAAAATCAATCGGACACGGTGAATATATGTGATAATTCAATATGTTGAAATTGTTAGAAGCATTTACACTTTCACCGTGCCATCTCGTTTTTAACGTTAGTTTTGTGTCACAACAGCCACATCAAGGGCCATATGCTGTTGTCGCAAGAGACTACCAATGCCCATACCGTCACCGTTCTATTCAAACATGCCATGGCATACAGGTGCTATGAAACACACATAGTATCAGTTCTTAACGACATTTCAATAGAGATCATAATCCCTGTACTAGAAAATCTTTGCATTAACATTCCTTTACATTCAAATCCTTCACCCATGCATTAGTTTACATTTGAATTAGCCCGCGCGTTGAGGGATATGCGCGGTGATCAATACGGGATAAATACGGCATTATGTGTGTGTTAACAATTGACCCTTTGTATACTTTTATCTAGATTAAATGAATAATGAAGAAGTTACGGCAGTTTTACGGAGGCTGTACGAAGGTGGACCGCCCCCTTAACTACATGTAAGGGCTTGATAAGGGCGTTCACCGCTATAATTCAAAATTGAGTACGACAATAGTCCCTATTTCACGGAAAGAATGGTAGCAATTGTAAATAATTATTATTGTTTTTATGTCAAATGTGTATTCTGGCTATTCAGCTAGAATTTGTTTTAAAAAGACCATATATGAAATGAAGCTACTAAACACAACACCAAAAGTAAGTCCCCCCTAAACAATTCGTCATAACATCGTAAGGTAAAACATTTTACCAATAAAACTTAGTTAGAAATAATCCTATGACTGTTTCCTAAGTGATGTTTGAAAATGAAAGATTTCCATTACTTCATGGCTGAATGAGCTCAAATGGAAGAAAAACTGCCCTTCTCAAAAGTCACAAAAGTTTATGAATTGCTTCTCACTAATGGAAAAGTACCCGTGGCTGAGCAAAATTTACTGTAATGTGTAATCAATTCATGATCAATTAGCCATGTAAATCCATTATTGGCTCAGATATTGGTAAGGGTCGTATGTATCAGTCCCAAGTATGCAAATGAGGATGCGCTTTATTCCGTAAAGTAGTTCCAGCGCAAGATTCATGACATTGTATTCAGGGAGCTCATTTGCATACTTGGGACTGCTACACCATACCGCTACCCAGATATTAGCATAGTGAGTTGTGACTTTTGCAAAGGGCAGTTTTTGTCTTATTTTTGAGCTTATTCAGCCATGAAGTCATGGATATCTTTCATTTTCAAACACCACTTAGGAAACAGTCATAGGATTATATCTAACTAAGTTTTATTGGTAAAATGTTTTATCTTGCGATGTTATGACGAATTGTTTAGGGGGGACTTACTTTTGGTGTTGTGTTTAGTATTATTGAGCTAGTAACAAATACTTACATTGTTATAAATTAGTTAAGGCATGGTGTATAGCATGGGAGATAAATTGCCAGTTGACAAAATAACCGCATACTTCTTGAATGTGTTCTGTCAAATCAATTTACTACAAAAATACAGAATTGCCGATATATTATAAATGTATCATGTCAAGCTACAGAGTGTCCAACAAAACTGGGTTCAAAAACTAGTGAGCTTATAGACTTATCAATTGCATCCCCAGCCCCTGGGGACCCGGGGATAGCGAGGATTAGGGCCGGGACGTACAGATCGCATCTCTAGATTTTTGTAACAAGCGCCCGGGGTGTACATTTGTGTACCTTAGCGTACGTCCCCGCTACACGCCCCGGCTAGCGGGGGCACAGTTTATACGTCAGCGTACATACAATGTTTGAGAAGTACGGTTTTTATTTATACATTGTATATTCTTTAACACTTTTAACGCGGCAGACGACACGTCCATAATGTTCACAAAATGTTGAAAAAATGTTGAAATTATTGAATTTCATCACAGATCACCATTATTAGGAATCATCATGAGAAATGCATTGAAATAAATACAAACATGCCTATAGTATTGGTTCAGTAATCCTTAAGATTGACTTTGAAAATTGGGAAAGGTTTCTGAAAAATCTGTTTTGTATAATTATGGTAAAGCTAATAGCCGCGTGGAAAGTGTTATATTTATTATTCTTTAATATTGATCATTATATTATGTTTCTTTTAATTGAGCAACTATGACTTCTTCTAAAATCTAAAAACCAATAGAAATGGCCTAGGTTTGATTATTATTCCTATATGCATTTTGTTTCTTTCGTATTATTATGATTGTCTGAATATAAGGCATTTTGCGTCTCTAATAATTAATATCCTTTTTCTAGAAACCACATTGAAACCGTCATCATTATTGTAGTTTTAAAGGTCAACATTCTTTCCCTTTAGGAATATTTAAAAAGTTGTTAATTTGCCAATTTTAGTAGGTCTATCCCATCCCTGAAAATTGTAAATAATTAGTATGTTGTTACAAAAGCAAGCCAAACATCAAAAGGGTGTGGTGTAGTAAACAATCACCACTGTTGTTGTTGTGGTTGTTCTTTTAAATATAATTCCTTTTGCTCTCCTAAGGGATGCACCATTTGATTTTGAGGGGGCGGGGGGGGGGGGGGGCTAGTTGGGTCGGGCGGATATTTTTTTTTTCGCCGCCGAAGTCCACAACATTTTTTTTTCGCCGCCGAAGTCCACAACATTTTTTTTTCGCCGCCGAAGTCCACAACATTTTTTTTTCGCCGCCTTAGGGCGGCAATTTCTTTTTTGGTTTGTTGCTAAGGCGGCACAGGTTTTTTTCTCAAGGTTTTACTTGGTTTTTTGACGGGGGAGATGACGAGCCCGTCATTTGAAACGACGTTTCTAAGTCGTAACCTTTTCACAAACCCCTAAAATTGCATTTGCTAATAACTTGCATTAATCATCTTCTGAAGCGATTTTGTTGTAAAATGTAATTGATATTGTTATAATATGAAGGTAAGAGGACACAGTAAGTTATTTCAGCTATTTGGATGCCATTTAGTAATATACTAAGCTATTTTGATGCTATTTTGTATTATATTATATGATTTAGTAATATACTGAGTCACTGAGTCCACGGCCACGGCACGGCCTCTTTGTTCCGTGTTGCCTTGGCTCTCGCAATTAGCCCAATGATTATGTCGAACCCTAGGCTACATCCCCCAGTCATCAATATTACCGTACGGACGCTAAAGCTGTACAAATATCGGAGCCTGCAAGATAGCGACATAAGAGGGCGGCTGAGAGTTACAGTCTAGGTGAACCCTTCAATATGATTAGCCCAATGATATGGCAACAACCCCTTGAGGACGGGGATCATACATCGTACAAAATATCGGGACCAGATTTAGTTTACGAATCACATTTACACACAAAATACACAGAATGTGACCATTTGAAGACTATAATAAGTTGCCTGACTGTTAAATGTAACTAAGGATTACTATGGGAACATAAAAAGATGAGATTATAAAGTTGAAGTACGCGATCTAATCAGTCAACTTTTTAATAAGCTTATTTTCCCCTATGCTTTCGTGTGTTCAGGCTGACACAGAATGCATACAGGCCTGATTGCACTGGGCTACATGTAGAGGGTAAGCTTTAGAATATGTGACGAACCGAAAACGGTGTTCCGTTTCATTATATTAGTATTTCGTTTACTGGATAAGTTTCCCCAGAGTAAAAATACTGTCCTACATATACTTACTTTATAGTCAAAAGAGGCCCATTATGTTTTCTAAACCATAATGAAATTGTTTACCTTTTCAAACCAAAGGGAGTGTTCATTATAAATATTTATTATTTATGGGGGTGGGGGTTATAACATCATAATACTTTCTCTGTCATGACAAAGGCAAAAAGGTCTCAGAATTCCACAACATTCATCAAAATTATTCAGTGGATTGTCCAAATGAATTTATTATTTATGGGGGGTGGTTGGAAAAAATGGAGGGAGGATCAGAAAGAAATTCTTCGTTATTTATGGAGGGGGGGGGGGGGGGGGGGGGGGGGGGTTATTACATCATAATACTTTCTCTGTCATGACAAAGGCAAAAAGGTCTCAGAATTCCACAACATTCATCAACATTATTCAGTGGATTGTCCAAATGAATTTATTATTTAAGGGGGGGGGGGGGGGTTGGAAAAAATGGAGGGAGGATCAGAAAGAAATGCTTCGTGAGCAGTCAAATCTACTATTGCTTGATTAATTGGATATACAGGGGGATCAAGAAAAAAAATCAACGAAAAAGGGGGATCAAGACAAAAAAATAACGCTGTTTGGGGTGATCAAGAAAAAAATATGTCCAAAGCTCAAATATTTCCAACCTCCACCACCAGAGTATTTATGAACACTCCCTAAGAATAACATATGTGTAAGGGGAGACGTCAAAACTCGACCGCCCGTTGACTGCCGGTTACGGGCGGTTCCGCCCGGTTCTTTCAGGTCAAATGTTTTACTGGTATATGAATATTCGCGCATGCAACACTGAACAACCGCCGGTTGACTTAATGCTGTAATCTGACCAATTTACACTATCAATCTGTTACTTTGCGGTCATAATAGCTCTCTCTATAATCGTTCTATAAAAAAACAACATTCATAGACTTTCGGTATTGATTTTAAAAAGTTAATTGAGCTATAAACCGATTGAAAAAGCCAACCCCAGCGAAAATCAATAGCTGTATTGTACTGGTTGTCAACTCAGACTTTTAAGTCTTAAAAGAGCCCATTACTTCAAGATGTTATTGCTCACGTGTGTGACGAGGCACTTTCAACCGGTCGTGTTCACCAGAGTGTTACTATTTGACCTCATTATGTGTGTATATTATAACAGACGACACGTTTTGTGAGAACCGAACGGAACCGGCCGTAACCGGCGGTTGCCGGGCGGTCGAGTTTTGACGTGATCCCTAAGTTACTTTGTGTGAACAAATAAAGCCAATCATATTTTCCAGTTAAAAAAAATTAGTACCATAACACCACTTTCCAAATTATTTCTGCCATATTACAATACAAAAACATTTTTTAACATTCAAATATCCGACCAGCTCTACTAGGCGTGCCTAGTCTTGTTATTCTCTAGTTTAAGAATATTTTTAATAACCTTTAATAAAAAAAGTTTTACATAACCTATTTCTCAATGTGTCCGTATAATATTTCTGAATGATTCGGTGTCCACCATACAACTTTAATTACCCCAATCCAACTTCTTCATCAATGTTAACCATACGTCTTAAAGGTTGTTGACCCTATTCTAGATTTAAGGGCATCATCAGTGTAATGAGAAATGGGACCTTTCATTTGATATCAAAAACACTTTTGAATCCCTTAGAGTTAAATTGTTAGGAAACATAGTAGCAACGCTGTTTGTTAATGTCTGTTCTTGAACTTTCAACAGTCTTCTATCTCCCCCGTCCAGTTTTTTTTAAATACCTTGTTTACATTGAGTTGGGCGAGTCAGATTTGTTTTTTTACGCAAAGTTTTTTTTCCTGGATAGTGGGCAAAGTTTTTTTTTAGAAACCTTCCGTGCTCCCCACCCCCCTCCCCCGCCCCCCTGAGTATATAATGGTGCGTCCCTAAGGAGGACATAACCCAAATTTACCCACAGAGATTGTATTTTAATGGGCTTTCCTCCATGGGTGACTCCGTTTGTAATTTACACTACTTGTGTTTAATATCATGGTATAAATGTCTTCCATAGGGGTGCGATGATTTTCACACTGAATAGCCTATTGATAATGATAGATGCCTTGTGAATTTGACCGCAAGGGGATTGGGGTCACGCAATGTTTTATTTTAATCCTTATAACATGTAAAACAAATCATGTTTATAAATGAAACAAAATTATACAATCTTTGAATATTTTATTTGATATTTTTGGTTTAAATTCACTATAATAATATTTACGCATAAGAAGAAGAAAAAAACACATCCTGGGGAGAGGTTTACTGCTATTTTTGTAAAAAATAATTTACCCCATAATAAATCATGTCCGTCAAGTCATATTATTGACATGTCACTTCTTATTTATTATGTAAGATATCACGCCTGTCACAATTTTGTCAAACATGTGTTCAAACTACCACGTTTCAATTATTGTATATAATATTTAAATATTGAATTTCAAATATTGCGTGTGTCTGTTTATTTAATTAATTTGACTTGTTTATTGATACATTTTCTAGCTTTGATTTGATTACCGTTATTAACAAGGTTGCCATGAAGTTTAAACACTGCGAATATATTTTACTTTACTCATATAATTATAGTGTATAAACTGTTGAAAACTTACACCCCCCCCCCCCCCCCCCCCCCCCCCCCCTCCTCTAAATAAAACACTGTGGAGAACTGGTGAAAAAGCAGCAACATATAATACCAATGAGAATAATAATTCTTAAACAGCTAAGAAAGTTTAAGCAATCTCATTGGTTCTCAGAGAAATCGGCGACATCTAGATGAGACAATAGAACACGGGGAGGTGGGGCTTACGTTTTAACAGCGCGCCCGACCTTCACAATGAGTGGTTTGCTCCATAACGCGCACTTTTGCAGTGCGTCTTTAGCGCTTTTCCTGCGTTTATGCCGGCGCCACGACGCTTACGCATGGTTTACTCATCGCATGTGATTGGATGGAATGTTTGTGGGTTATTCGATCCTAGCAGGGGTAAAAGTTGTCAAATGTGGACAATAACATGTACTTATTTCTTTGATAAATGTCTAAAGTATGATTGTTTAAGAATGAGAAATGCGGCGTCGTTGTTCTGCGCAAAAAATAATACTATCGAACGCATTTATGTCAGACAATATAACACGGGTACGGTCTAAAAACGATACCATTATTCTCTAACTTTAAAATCCCGGATTCTTTCATAAATCCCGACTTGTTAGCAAAGTCATTCAGCCGAACTAATTGGTTTATACATGAATGGTCACTTGCGAGTAAACCAAATATTCGCAGACAATATGCTCCATCGTATCGATCGATCAATACCTTTTAGTGGGCAATACGGCGGAGCAAACATTATCTTTCGTATTGACGGGTCATTATTTAACTGTATTCCGTTTATCTACACAAAACTGTCCGTTTATCCCAGTGCGTGTACCCTCTGCGATAGACGATTTTCATTCCGTACGTATCTGGATGCCATCCCTTAGTGACCGATATTTTCAACAGAGGGTGTCCAACACTTTTAAGCACTCTGTGCACTTTGTTTAGTGAACGATAGTTTCAACAGAGGGAGCTCCACATATTCAAGCACTCTGTGCACTGTTTAGTGAACGATACTTCCAACAGAGGGAGCTGAACACTTTTAAGCTATGTCATAGGAAAAAGAAAATTATAACAATCTATTCTATTTTGTGATGCTTTATAGGAGAGCAGATTTCACCGTTCCAATGGGGGAACCGGCAATACGATACATTGGAATTTTGGGGCTAATATTGAAAACTACAGTTTCAAGTGCCTGCCAGTAAAATTTGCAAAAATTCGCGTCATGTCGCTATGGATCTGATATTTAACCCTTGTAAAAGGAAAACAAAACAACATAGAATCATGTAGTTTTTTGTAACTTGAAGCACATCGTATACTCTGACAGTATATATCAAAATAAATGTTGAATGTAAATGATTTTTTTTTAAACATAAATGTTTATGTTTTTTGTCTTCGTTTTTTTCTTCTGAAAATGACTTTGAACGTTAGTCGTCGATTAATTTTACATTTTATGATTAAGACATACATGTATGTTCTGATTTTCCAGGTCAAATTTGGTGGTCGTACGACAAACATTGTGATAGCTGTGGTACAAAATAGCAAGTCAATGTTTTAACATTTTTGAAGGTATAGCGACTAGTCAATGGGCCCATGCATACAATAGACACGTTGTACTAGTGAGAATCCAACTTCGTACCAGCATTTTCAGTGTGCATGTGCATTTTGTTGATAAAATTGTTGGGTTAAAAGAAAAACATGGTAAGCCTAATATAATTACTCGAACCTGAGACGAATAACTAAATTAAATAACGTTTCCTATCTCTAACATAGCGATATCTGCTGATTTGAACTTGTAATCCTAAGGTCTAGATGATTGTATTAGGTGCAAAGCCATCTTCAGCAAATCACAATCAATGTGGTTCCAGAATAAATAACGTGCAGGCAAATTGTTTATGAACGTTTGCAATTTTCTCTTACTTTGAATGAGTGAAAATCTAGTGTTCTGGAGTGAATATTAAAGGCTGAGATCTACTCCAATTGTAGGACTCTTTTGGATCATAAAACACCTGAAAAGAGTGAGATTATGTATCACTCTTTTGTATTGAACTTTCACTTTTTTCGGTTTTGGAGTTGTTTCTGAACGTACTCCTAGTAGATATGTATTCTCTTACATTACGATAATTTAGGGTGTCCCAAAAGTTTTGATAGTATAAATATTCTGATACGATAACATTATCTTTGTTGCCAAAAGGCAGACGAAAAGTGTTCAGAACTATTAAAACTGCACTTTCATATAAATGTGTACCTTGTCACATGTGTAATTAATTGAAGGGAGCGATCGGAAGGGAGAGAGGTAATGAAGAAAAGGTGTCCTATGGGAAATGTTATGGAAAAGTGAAAGCCGCTTGGAAGAGCCACGTGAAATTACATTGACACACATCTGGCATCTGGCGTCCTCATAAGTTGAACACATTTATAGTATTGTGAGCAGGCCTCAAATTACAAATCTTTGAGGGCACTCATTTCAAGGCCAGTGTACAAGGGCAACAGACGCCACTATATGCTATCAATGCATTGAAATTGAGGGCACCAATGACAAGTCAAAGGGCATGGAGGCCATGGCCTCGATGGCCTTCCTGTAATTTGAGCCCTGATTGTGAGATAGTGAAGATAAAATATACATTTTCTGCGAGATTACTTCTTTAGTAGCTTTCCAGGAGCCTTTATGGGCTGATTTTACCTCAAAACTACCTCAGTTTCCATGTTGGCGTCCATAAAACAACGTCTTTTGGGGAGTTCATGGGCGGAACACCTGGAAGTGTAATGCAGTGGTGACGCAAGCATCTACATTTTTTTATGAGGATAAGACCAAATCTGGGGGACAAGAAATAATTAGTGGGGGAAGATGGGCCTTGAGCTGACTGGGGCGGGGGTGAGGGGAAAGGCGGGGCAAGGGGGGGGGGGGGGGGGGGGGGGGGGGGGTGGCGTGGCGATTCCTTATTCCACAGGCCCTGCCACTGAATTGAGCCATTTTGAGAAGTAAAATGTATCAATCAAGGCAATTTATTTGATAAGCTTGGAATTATTGAATCGTAGCACCATTTTCGCCCAAACACACACACAGAGTGAATATTATTTGCTGAGATCTACTCCAATTGTAGACTCTTTTGGATCATAAACACCTGAAAAGAGTGAGATTATGTATCACTCTTTTGTATTGAACTTTCACTCTTTTCGGTTTTGGAGTTGTTTCTGAACGTACTCCTATAGCTTTAGAAATGTACTCTCTAAATGTAAAAGAGTGAAATTCCACTCTAATGGAGTGAATATTTACTCTTCAAAGGAGTGCCTACAGTGATCACTCTAATAGAGTGAAAGTCACCCCTTGAAAGAGTGGAACCATTTTCACTCCAAAAAAGAGTGAATTTTGTTCGAAGAGTACCTACAGTGATCACTCCATTGGAGTGAAAAAAGAGTGAATATATAAGGAGTGAATTTCACTCATTTAGAGTGAATTTCACCCTCATTGAGAGTGAACTTCACCCTCATTGAGAGTGAACATTAATGAAACATTTTAATTACTTAATCACATTCACATGAATAACTTGCAATTCAATAGAAAATTTGAATAACAAACAAAGAGTCATTAACCAAACTATACTTACCTTTTCTCGACCAAACAACTGCTGTCATTTGCCTATATTAAATTATCACTTCCTTTCGGTAGTGAAACGATATCATATATGTATATCAACATGATATTTTAAGTAAAGTATCTAAATCTACTTTCTATGGTGTTTTTTATCGATGATGTTTTACGAGTTTTATTAATGTAATTTATATTTAACATTCTTTGGACTTTAAAACTATTGCAGAAACAATTAACATTGATATCATCATTAATTATCACTTCAATAATGTTTAAATTTAATAAAATAAAGAATATTTTGAGTTTTTGAATATTTTTCTATTTGATTGTGTTCCGGCTCTCAAATTATTTAAATCTGGTACAACTCATCAACCGCACAGAGTGAAAAGTCACTCGACACAGAGTGAAAATCACTCTTTTCGAGTGACAATAATTTCACTCTGAACTCATCAACCGCACAGAGTGAAAAGTCACTCGACACCGAGTGAAAAATCACACTTTACGAGTGACAATGACTTCACTCTGAACAACGAGTGCCATTTTCACTCTTTTACATTAAGAGAGTATCAATACCGTTAGGATACCCTGTACCCGGATTTCTTGGCAGAATAAAACAAAATTTCCTTATTTAGGTCGGTCTGCGAATTGATGCTGGCAAAACAAAGTTCATGTCATATAACCGAAGTCAGAAGGGATTTATACAGAAAAAGTATGGTACCAAGTTGGATGAGGTACAAAATTTAAAATATATTGGTGCCTGGATGGAGAGAGTACAGCAAAGGACATTAAACAACGCAAAGCAGCAGCATGGAGAGCATGTAGTAAAATGACCAAAATATGGAAGTCAACTCTTGTTCGGAAATTCAAACTTCGCCTATTTGCCTCTACAGTAGAGTCGGTTGTGTTATATGGTTGCGAAGCTTGGACCATCACTCCCAATTTACAGAAAGAGCTCGATGGCTGCTACACCAGAATGCTGAGAGCAGTACTCAATGACAACTTGAAACAACACATACCAAATACCCAATTGTATGGTGATCTCCCCAAAATAAGCCAGAAGATTCAGAAGAGACGGACAAGGTTTGCTGACCACTGTTACAGAAGAAAAGAGCCAGTCTCAAAACTGGTGCACTGGACCCCCAAACTTGGCAAAAGAAAACCGGGAAGACCTGCTCTGACATTCATTGACTTACTCAAGCAAGATACAGGATTGGAGACAGGTGAGATAAAGACAGCAATGAAGGACCGAAAAGTGTGGAGAGCCATCGTAGATCGGTGACACCACCCGAGTTAAGTAAGCAATTAGTACCTTCTTACTGTCTCTTCGCTTTTATGTTGGCTGCCAATGTGATGTATGACTTCCAGCTTGATGACCGGACACACTAGTAGTAAGGCAACGTATGGTTAAAGACATCTGTAATGCCTTTGGTATTGTGAAGGCCTTTGGTATCCTCATGTCCTAGCACTTCATAATTTCTCGGAGTTGAAGTCCCATTTAATTCAAAGTCCTTTCACTTGCATATCGAGCTATATGGACAATCACAACTTGTGAAATTGTCAGGAAGTTCAACATCAGCAGAGGGATTGTAAACCCAGTTGAAGCTCTCTACTTGGCTTGCAGGCTATCTCCTTAGTATCTCAGAGTGCTGTCCTACTATAGTATGAGACGAACTGTGTGATTGTTTTTTTGCAACAGAGTTGGAATAAGACACAGTTGCCCATACTTGTGCACCCTCCCTCTTCAACACAAGTCATTGGTGGGTTTTGAGGGGACAGCGAGATTAGGTGCACTGAAAAATAAATTGGTGTCACAGCGACACCTTTTTGGAGTCAACTGTAAATGACACTTACAAAGGTGTTATTTTGACTCCAAAATTGGTGTAATCGTCAATAATATGGGTTTGCACATAATTTACGTCGACACCGTTACAAGAGTCCGACGGACACCTTTCAGTGATCATTTAGTGATTTACACCAAAACTGGTGTCAGATTAATTGAAATAACTCCAAGGGCGTCAATAGTTGGCGGGAAAGCTTACGGTTTTTAGAGGTGTCGAAGCAGCATGACACCAATTGGTGTAATTCTGACACCAATTGGTGTAATTCGGACACCAAATTGGGCGTCTATCAACATATCAACGCATGCGTTTTCTCGTCGCCATTTTGTCTGCATGTTACGAGCCGGTAAGACTGGTAAGTACCGATCTGCTCCATTTCCAGAATTTTTTGATAATAATTATGAAACAATTAGCGTAATGTAAGCCTTGTTCATGTTGTTTAATATTGCGCCAACTAACTGATGAAATAAATTACAATGTCATAGTCAGAGACTAGCATTTTGTTGGACTGTGTGTCAGTACATAGACCTACTAGTACTATGTGTGTGTTCGTCATGCATGCATACGATGATATGTGCAACATTACATATAGCCCGATTCATCTGGCTCAGTGGTCGTCTTTTTCATACGGACGTCTTACATTACGCTAATTGTTTCATAATTATTATCAAAAATGTCTGGAAATGGAGCAGATCGGTACTTACCAGTCTTACCGGCTCCTAAACATGTGCTATCTCAATATGACTCTTAAGAGAGTCAATATTACACCCCATTTGGGTGTAATGGCATTTTTCGAAAATGGGTCCTCAGGTAACCACCCTAGGTGTCAAACTCAATATAACACTTAAAAGAGTCAATATTACACCCCATTTGGGGTGTAATGGCATTTTTCGAAAATGACTCATTTTCATCCTTACAAAAACGTTGGCCAAGCGTGGTCATTCGCGCAGGCTAAGAAAGGAAATAGCGACCATTTGAGTGACATATGCTAGCTGATGAGTCTAGGAATCGCGGGGGGATTGACCGCCAGTGTGTTACCCAACAGTGCCTCTATTGAGAACTACATCGCATTGTTAGTCTGCTCGCCTACGTTTACATTTGTATTCATTCATTGATCACTCATTCTGAACAAACATAATGTAATGATCATCAATTTCTCTAAATGAAATATCTACGATTCTAAATGATAATATCTACGATTCTAAATGATAATATCTACGATTCTATACGTATTTATGTATTTCTATTCAAATCACACATTCTGAACAAACATAATGTAATGATCATTAATTTATCTAAATGATAATATCTACGATTCTATACGTATTTATGTATTTCTATTCAAATCACACATTCTTAATATACACACTCATATGACAAAGCTTTTTGTGTATGGCTCAATGTCATCACACGGCATTTTATATTTATTTATATCGCCAACTCCTTCTTCTCTGTGAACAACAGCGCCATCTATTGAATCTAACGAAAACATCTGACGGTTTTGCCGACATCTATTAATTATGGTAATGACCCTTACAACGGTAAAATGTAGTACCGCATTGTTGAAGCTCTGCGTTAACTCATTGGATAATGGGTCAAGTAATATACATATATTAGAAAAAATAAACCAATAGTAACAGCCCATTTGATCCTTTTGATTTGATTTATGTTACCTGGGTCCGTTTATCAGGTGAATTGTGAAGAAACTCTACCTATAAGAAACTATAGGGGTTTATCGGCAAATTCGCATTTCCTTAAGATTGCTGAGATTCATGTAAGCAAACAAATAATTGTTCGATAAACGGACCTCGGGATGTTTTTAGGAGGAATTTGATACCATTAAGATGACAAATAGATTCTTAAAAGCTGAGATTTTTTATATTACTGAGGCATTGTGCAAAATCTTTTTCTCAGTACCGAGAGCAATTTACCAAGGTTGCGCGGTATGTGATATGGGACCCCAGCCGGTAAGTGATACACATCGGCGCGTGGCTTAAAGCAGTAACCATTGGTCATTGCACTGGCCTGCAGATTGTATTTGATTGATTTTATTCCTGTTTAATTTGATTTGATTGTATTTAATAATATACCTTATATGAAATGTGTGAAGGTTGCCCTTTCCTACTTCCTACAAGTAGGAAAGGGCAACCTACGTGTTCAGTGGAAGCGGCAATCCATCTGAACGGCTCTTTTCAGAGCCACCAATTCTTTCACAAGTAGGAAAGGGCACCTACTCTCAAATCATCGGGCAAGGGGCAGCCCAAATGATGAAAACAAGAGACGTGGCAATCTCTATGTTTTGTTCAATATTATAATAATTTGGTCCTGAAGAAGTCAGAGCTAATCCTGACGAAAGCTTGATAGATTAAAACTCGTCCGACGGCGAACCCGTTAAACTTATACCTTATATGCTTGCTGCGATGCTTTCTAAGAAGTTGAATGTTTGCATCCACAAGCAAGAGCATTTACCATATGTCGGTGTGCATTGTTTGGGAATTTAAAAACAAATTGACAAAAGCTAAATGGCTTAAAAGGAACCAATCTTTTCTGTTTTGGATACAAAACCACATTTTGAGCTACCAAATGTCAGTGAAACAAACCAGTCAATCCGCAACACATTTGACGGAACAAATGATGTTCGTGTTGAAACCGCAAGGAAATTGTTTTTGTTTGCAGCCGTAATAGGTTCAAAAGGCTGAATATCCTAAAACGTGCCCCTCGATTTGCTTTTTGGATAAGATTTCACATTTTGAGCTACGTATAATGTCGCGGTAACAAACCGGTCAATCCGCAACACATTTGACGGAACAAATGACGTTCGCGCTGAAATTGCATAGAAAAAAAACACCTTTTCACAGCCGTACTAGGCTCAAAAGGATGAATATTCTAAAATGTGCCCACTGATTTGCCTTTTTTGATATAATTTCACATTTGGAGCTACGTATAAATGTCGGTGTAACAAACTGGTCAAACCGCAACACATTTGAAGGAACAAATGACGTTCGCGATAGAACGCAAGGAAAAATACACTATTTCACAGCTGTGGATTGGATACTCTTTCTGACCGTAGGAAAAATCATAGCAACAAATTTGCCAAATCTCTGCCACATTGTAACCGCACTAGTACCCTCATGCCCCCTACGAGGCAATCTGTGCATGGCAGGGAATTGCGCAATTCCAATTCCATCTCCCTTCTGTCTTGTAGGACCAAACGGTTCAGAAAGAGCCCCATACCATTATTTTACTGACCTGTTAAATAACAAATCCTAATTGTTCTTTTTACTCAATCATGGTGCAATATAATATTATAATTTTATTCTCAATATACCGGTAATATTTTTTAAGTTTCTTGTGCAATATAATGGTGTGTTTTTTTATAAATATATATTTTTAGTATGCCTAAATGTGAGTGAGGGCGGCCAGATACTTGTTGGGTTGTGTGAGGGGGGAAGGTGGGGTGGAGTTGAGGTGCTGTGATTCGTGACTGTGGTGTGGGTGATGGGTGAGTGAGCGGGGGTGGGGGTGGGGTGTGCTGTGATTCGTGACTGTGGTGTGGGTGATGGGTGAGTGAGCGGTGGGGGGAGGTGTTCATCCTTTTTTGATGTATGCGACAGCCTTTTTTTGTTGCGACTGTGGTGTGGGACTGTGGGTGATTTCTTTTACATTTTTTATGTCTTCTTTATGATATTGTTGTTTAATGTTTTAATATTTGTATTTTAGTGTATTTTTAAATCGGTCAATAATGTACAATTTGGCCGTTTGGCCACGTCGGACACATTATCAATAAAAATGAAATGAAAAAGTACTACGCTCACAGGCTGAATAGCCTAAAATGTGACCCCTGATTTGCTTTTTTGGATATTATATCACATATTGAGCTACATATAATGTCGGTGTAACAAACCAGTCAATCTGCAACACATTTGACGGAACAAATGACGTTCGCGTTGAAACCGCAAGGAACAAACACTATATTTCACAGCAGTATTAGGCTCAAAAGGCTAAATATCTTAAAATGTAGAAATAACCGTAACCATCAGATCTGCACAGCATTTATTTATTTACCGGGCTGATCTAGGCGATACCATTAGCGTAAGGGGGGTTATGTGGACATACAAGATATTCTTAGTGTTTTGCATCCTTGTATTCATTCTAAATTCTGTGCCATACTTATAACTAAAAGAGTTACTTTTATTTTAAATAAAGTTCAATCTTCTTGATGGAAGCAATCGTATTATTTCCCCATCAAGTTAGTGTAAAGGTAATGAAATTAAAATTAGTACTCACCTATTTGCATATTTTGGATTCTTCCTCATTAATATCCTCTGCGTTTGCCGATGTCATGAATCGATTGATTTAATTCAGAGTAAATGGAGGAGGCGTGTATTTCATGTATCAATGTCTGTGTTATCGTGTGGGGGCGGCATAACACTATTTGGAGACGAATAGCGAAAGGCCATGATCATAACAAAAACATTAAGATATAGGGCTCGCTTGTATTTACATAGCTAAACGATTCTTCTACCTAAATATTAAAAAAAACCTTGTTTGAAAATACTATGTGGTTTTCATCGAACGGGTCCTTAAACTGGACCAAACATCACTTTTTTCAGTGCAAAGTTACCAAAACCATAAATGTTTGTGTTGTTCATGTCTTTATGATGCTGTTACGATAGCAAGATTTCTTTTGATCGTATGGGGCTTTTGATTCGGTAGTCAGGGAACACTTCCATCCAAGTGTGTTCTTATCGAGAGATTCAGACAACACCCCTTAACAGTGGCGTAGCTCAGGGGGAGGGGGCAAATGCCCCCCCCCCCCCCCCCCCCTGACGGAAAAACCCCATTTGTGCCCCCGCCCCCAGCCCCTCTAAAAAAAATTAAAAAGGAGGGAAAAAAAGAAAATAGGAAAATATTGATAAAAGACCGAGATGGCGGGCGGTTATGTGTGGGTATATTCAGCCCAAATAGTCAAATATGGCAAAATAGTACATGTAGTACATGTACTGTGCGATTTTTTTTGACCGTGCGAAATTTTTTGAACCTCAACTCCAAAATTTCACAAAATGGTTCAAAAATGTCAGAATGATTGAATTATATTACAATATTTGGAATCACCATGAGAAATGCATTGAATACGTACAAACATGCCTAGTTTTGGTTCAGTAATCCTTGAGATTGACTTTGAAAGTTGGGAAAGGTTTCTGAAAAATCTGTTTTGTGTATGGTAAAACTAATGGCCGCGTGGAAAGTGTCAAGGAGACTGTCAACCCCCACAACATGAAATTTATCAAGCGCTGTAACTTCTGAACTATTAATGTGATGTATATAGAAAGGAAATTAGTCATATAATCCATTTTTTTTGAAAACCCTGATATTTTAGCTCAACAACTTGTGGACAACATAGCATTAATCAGTGTTTTGGTAACACATGCTGACATTGCACCAAAATCCTCCAAAGACACTTATCTGGGGAAGTTTTTTAGTTTTGCCATACAAACATTTAGTTTTTAAAATTTGACAGAAAAGGGCTCAGAAGTTATTTTTAGAGGTAAAAAAACCCCACATTTATGGCACTTTTTGGACGATTAAAAAAAAGCGGTTTAAATCGGGATAGGGTGCATACCAAACACAATTTATGTTAGCTAAGCTCTCATTCACTTCCCGATATAGTATATATTTCAACAAAGTAACCCTTGGCAATCATTATGTTCTGATAGGTAATTTTATGAGGAACTCAAATACGCACAGTATATCATGATTCGGATAGGTATGAAATTATTATTGAATTTTAATCAAAATATGAAGTTATCTATATTTTGTTGAACATTGTTAATCATAAAAAGATTACCGGAAAAAGTGTACTTTAGCTCCCAGATACTAGACTGTACTAGTATCGACCAATACTAGAACACCCAGTATCGTTCGATACTGGTACATTATTTTGTTCCAGAATCGCTCGATACTGGCAAGTTTAAAATGTTCCAGTATTGCCCGATACTGGAACAAAATAATGTACCAGTATCGACCGATACTGGTATACCAGTATCTGGGACCTAAAGTACACTTTTCCCCTTTTTACCTCATAAGAAATCCAAATATGCCACTGGAATTTACATAGGACCCAATGGTAATCTAAATTCCAATGGCATATTTGGATTTCTTATGAGGTAAAAAGTATTTATAGCGATATACAAATATCAGATGGTTTACACTGTAAAATTCTTGAAATGCAACGCGAAGGGTGGCGAGTTCAAAACACATGGCTATGCGACTATTTCTTGAGGCACTAGAGATTAAACACTAATGAATCATCAAGAATCATTAGAAATGACGGCTAAGATATCAGTCGCATGTGGCGCTCTCTATTTCCTATCAATCAATAATAATAATAATAATACCGTGTTTATATAGCGCCTTACAAATAACACAAAGCGCTTCACATGAACAATATCACAAAATACCAAAAATACATGATCAGAATGCAGAAAACCATTAAAAAGATAATTAAAAAGCACATGACAATGAGCAAGAAAGCAGTTACCAGCACTGCAATGTGTGGTTCGGACTCCCCAGACACATCGGACGAACGCACACAAAGAGATCATGCGTCCGAAATGGATGGAATGGATTATCAATCAATCCTAGCAATAAATAACAGTCTTGTAACATATTTCAGTCAAGTGCGGAATGAACCAATATTATGACCTGATACGTAAAACGATCCTTTCAGACTTGTTGTAGCCTGGCCAATCTACGTTATTTCCATCAGTCAAGGGGTAGTCATAATGGAATAGGTTATATTATAGCCAACTCTATAGTAGGCTAGCGGCAATCTATGTTTAGAGCTCTTTTCAGAGCCACCGTTCAGGGAACAAGGGGCAGTCCATCTGAACGGCTCATTTCAGAGCCACCACCTGTTCAGTAGACAAGGGACAGTCCATCTGAACGACTCTTTTTAGAGCCACCGATCTTTCACAAGCTAAGGATTTCAAGTATTTATTAATACGTAATAATATCGAGTGACTTGTGAGTGTAATTTAGTGTTGTAACTAAGTTTTAATAAAGATGCATGACTATTTATATAATATTGAATGGCTTTGAGGGTGATACAATAATATATTGCACTTGCCTTAAAAAATTCTTGTATCACCCGAAAATAAGACACTCAATATCGTATACACTTATCAGACTAAATAACCTAAATAAGTTAGCCTGAACTGACCTTCTCTGCGCATACTCACTCGAACAATCTACTGCGCCGCACAAAAAATTATTGGACGGCAATTTTGTTGAATATTTGGCGCACATGCGGGAACCTAGTGCACAATATTCAATACGCACTTTTATTGTACCGTTTAGAGGCCCATATAGATATCAACAATTATCATGTTTGTTTGACACTTCCTACAATCCTCATTGGAACTTGTTACTTGATTAATTTAATTGAAATAACATAATGATACTTATTAATTATTTGCGAGCTTCTTAAAGACCTGACATTTCAAATTACTAAAATTAACGATTGATGTGTGTAAGGACTTTAATTGAAGTAATTACTTTGCTGTAATGGTAATACAGGTAATAAAAAAGCCACAGGTAGGGTCGGTCGGCCATTGGGGCGTAGGTGAAATTCAATATTTGTTGAGATTTAAGAATAAAATCAAAACATTTAACAAAACAAATTCTCCACATTATTCGAATTGTTATCAAAATGATTTAGTATTTTTTTGGAAGGGAAACTACGAGAAAAAGGGTTCTTTCGTCGCCTAAACAATATTCAAGCAAACACTATTTGTCATTTAATGTAAATGAACTCAAACGTTTAACGTTATGACAAATTATGTAAAACTATCTCGTCAGTTAACTATTCACGTACAACAATTACGGGTGTCTAATAACTGTCTTAAAAATCAGACTGTATGCGTACAATCTACTATTGCTACACACAATGACAGCAGCTTGTAGCCTACATTACGCGCCGATTTTTCTTTATTTGGACATGATCTTTGACAAAATAGCTATAAATACTTCTTACCCCGTGTACTACCTACCATCTTGGCCAATAATTTGTTTAGTTCAAAATACATCATTCATGGCTCTAGATGTATACTTTATGCTCGGCATTTGTCAGTGTATTATTCAACAGTAACCATCATTACAAATGTGATGACAATACTCGCCTTCTCCACAGTGCGAAGTTTGTGCACACACTCTAGTAATATTCTCATATAATAATACTAATAATACTAATAATACTAATAATACTAATAATACTAATAATACTAATAATACTAATAATACTAATAATACTAATAATACTAATAATACTAATAATACTAATAATAATAACACACATTTATAGAGCGCTTTACTTTAGTGAGATCTAAACTCAAAGCGCTTTACAACAATGAATAAAAGATTAAAGCAAAAATACAACAATAATCTTAAAATCTACAAAAATATACACACAGAGTAAAAAGCATATTTCAAAACAACAACAAATGAGATACGAAATTCAGTGTATGGCATAAGCGAACATCATGTTTAAACACCGTATGTTATTTATTCTCATTGTGTCCATTTTGTCTCTCATGGGACACTTTTTTTTGACACGTCCTGTGTATGGCTTACGTGAATTCGCACGGCATACAACACCGCGGCCAAAATGAAGTAACTTAGCGTTGAATATAAGCCTTTTAGTATTACATAGTGAATTTGTTTATCATTATCTCAGAGAGAGTCTTATCTTATGGTTGAAAATCGACAAAATAAGATGTTATCAATCTTGAAAATTACTGTTACGAGAGGCCGTTTCCTTGGAAACGTAGTCCCGTTCCCATGCCCGTCCTCTATTGAAAGTCCCGTTACCAAACCCGCCCTCTATTAACATTTTGAACTTATTTGTCACCCAGTGGAAGACGGACTCCCGTCACTTGATGCCGCCGCCTCAACAAAATATTTCGATTTGTCAGCAAATAAACTTTCAACAATAGCGCCTAGACACAAAGAAAATTTCTTGATGCACCCCAGAATGCTTCACTTTTATCACATGGTCACTGATTTCTGTCACCAGTGTCTACTGGTTCCCATCGAAATTACAGTGCAAGGAAATGCTTATAAAGTTGTTAAACGAGGGTCTTTAAGAAAATCCTGTTGCAAGTAATATGATTGATGTGTCTTTAATACAGTCCCTCTTGATTTTCTTAAAGACCCTATATTTTGATAAATACAAGTTTTAGTTGGGATTCAACTTCTTTCATATTTGTGGCCAAGTTTACCCTATCTGCACCATATATAACTATGGTAGAGGACAGACGACCTCCAGCTGTTAATTACTTTAACACATGTTTGGCACAGTTTGTTTTGGTGATAAGCCCTGTTGGTACTGTTGTGGCGCTAAGCATGATGGGGTACATCAAGAAATCTTCTTTGGCCTAGACAGAAACTTTATGGTCAGGTGTATTCCACATTAAATGCTAAAAAAAGTTAAATGCCCAGATGATGTGGCTTCCGATCGACAAATAAGGATTCATCCCCCTAATTGTATCACCAATTTAACTGACATCTCAGTGTTTTGGGGGATGTTTCTTTTATTTAGATCGTCACCTTTAAAATGATATACAACTTGGCGAGGTGCTTATCAGATAGATGTTATTATACAGGAACTTCCGGTTAAATTTCTTGTTTTATATTGTTTTCTGCGAACTTGAAAGGGCCATATTATCTGAAAATGACCAAACTGTCAGTTAGAACCTTGTTATTCTCAGCGCACGAATGTTAACGTTTATTTCACGAATAGTATGTGTATAAACTTATGACGGATCATAGCAATAGAACCATCCAACTAAATAATATTTCAATACCTTCTTGTAGGTAGGGATTTAAGGTATTTAATACGTAATAATTTTGAGTGATCTTTGAATTTAATTAAGTGTTGTAACTACGTTATAATAAAGATGCAAGACTGTATTTATTGCAAAACTGACGATCTATTATTGTTTTATTTAATACCTCCACTTAAAGGTTTCCTCATTGGAACTTGTTACTTGATTAATTTAATTGAAATAAGTCCAACTAAAAAAAGTTTGTTTCCAGTAGCAAGCCTGAAAAGTCAAATGCAAAATGGTGATTTTTATTTGCTTCTTCTTTTCTTGACTTGAAATGAGGAAAATACATTTTATTTCCTGCTAATTGTAAAATGGGGTTTCATGGGTGGAGAACGAGTTCCGGGAAATCGAGTCCCACAAGAACATTTTGAGTTTCTAAAAGAAAACTTGTCAGCTTAATCACTGTTTGCCGTTCGCCATATTGAAACATGCTGGACACAATTTCGACAAAAGTTGTCGCCCTAACAATAGATTTGTTTCCTTTTGTTCTATATATTTTAAAAATAAATGTGCAAGAAGCAAGCGTCAAAATGAAATGCGCGCGTCAAAATGAAATGCGCGCGTCAAAATGAAATGCGCGCGTCAAAATGAAATGCGCACGTCAAAATGAAATGCGCGCGTCAAAATGAAATGCGCGCTACTGGAAACATTTTTTCTGTGTGCCTAACACAAGGACACTTATTACTTCTTTGTACGCTTCTCAAACACCGGACGTGTCAGATCACCCAATTTTTTAAGTATTGCCAATAAAAATGCATTTTGGTGAGGGAATGTTATATTCTACTAGGTATGGATATTATTAACATTTATAATAGTGTATGATTAAGTTGTATACTTAATTTATTGTAACGTATTGTTTATGACGACGATGGTGCTAAGAGAAGAGATTTCAATTTATTTTTTTATTAACAGTTTGAGGTATATTAAGGTATGAAGACGAAGCACTGAGCAGATATTTGTGCGCATATAACCTCCACTCTGTGGTGATTAATGAACAATATCATATTTGCAGCGACTTTCTTCCCACTACTTCACTCGAGCCTAATGACATTTGGTGTGGTGTCTATACTTGAGGTAAATGAACTCAACTGTTTGACTTAGAAACATGTATGGGCAAACGTTCTGACTATTTTCGTACTTAACCACTATCTCGTCCGTCAACTATTCACGTAACAGCAATTACTGGTGATATTTGGTGTCTAATAACTGTCATGAACATCAGAGACTTTAAGCGTTAACAATCTATTGCTACACGCGCCGATTTCTCTTCATTTGGACATGATTTTGGACAAAATAGCTAGACATACTTCTTACCTAATGTACTACCATCTTGGCAAATAATTTGTTTAGTTCAAACTACATCATGGCTCTAGATTTATACTTTATGTTCGGCGTGTTTCAGTGTATCATCCAGACAGTGACCATTATCGCAAATTTGATGACAATACTCGCGTTCTCCATGGTGCGAAGTTTGCGCACACACTCCAGTAATATTTTCATATATGTGTTGTCTTTCACGGATTTAATTTGGGGCATATATGTGATTCTCTATTACGGAATTCCATATGTGTTTGATCTCAGCCCTCCCCTTGGCGAGATCGGATGCATGATCACCGTGCCTTTTGAGTACATCTACAGCGCTGGTAATATGATTTTAGTGGCGATTAGCATAGACCGAGTGTTAATGGTAACTCTAGATTATTCCAAATATATGAGAATGCTGACTGCACTGCGGCTAAAGATTACCATAGGGTGTTGCTTTTTGTTCGGTTTAGTCGGTACTATAATCGAGCTTAGCTTGTGGAATTTTGCAAAGAGACACAATATAAATGCTGCCAACATCGACTTTCAGAAAGCCTGCATGTATCCGCCTCGTCGAATGAAATGGATAGGGTTTTACATCGCCGTTTGCTTCTTTCTTCTCCCTCTACTATTGGTTGGTTTCTTCAGCGGTCTCTTCGTCAATCGCCTTTTAGTCAGGATTCACAAGAGAAGCCAGATCGGCGACGTATCTACATGTAGTGTCCGCGCTCCAAGTGAGTCTACCACCACGAGTCATGGAGAAACGGG
Organism: Ophiura sarsii; assembly: GCA_035610835.1. Classification (NCBI taxonomy): domain Eukaryota; kingdom Metazoa; phylum Echinodermata; class Ophiuroidea; order Amphilepidida; family Ophiuridae; genus Ophiura; species Ophiura sarsii. The sequence continues at coordinate 11,447,328 of CM069449.1, forward strand.
ATCTACTGGCGTGAATGAAGCCAATGTTCCGAAAAAGCGATACACAAAAGCCGCAGTAACCTTAGCAGCACTCGTGTCTGCAATGTACATTACCATGCTACCGTACTGTGTCTATCTCTTTGTAGCTGGTTTTTCTGGAAGTGTGAGTGTAGAGGTGACGTATATCATGTGGTTGATTATTCAGTTGAATCCAATGCTTGACCCACTGTTTTATGCTGCAACACAAAAAGATATCAGGGTATTCTATCGAAATAAGATCAGGGGTCTGTTCCGTTAAAAGGTTCATGTCAAAAACAAACAAACACACGCACTAATCTACAGTGTTTACAGGTGTTCAAAATAGGTGTTTAAAAATCAGGGAAAGATAATAATGCTTAGCATTTAAAAATCACTCAATAGTAACTCATGGCTGCTGGTTCAAGCCTAGGCCAATACATAATGTTTCGTATTCTGATACCGCCATAGGCTTTGTGTTATCACTCAATTGTGAAGTCGTCAACAGCGCCCCACGTGTTATTAGGGCTGTAGAAAGGTAAGCGAGTGTTGGATGTTATGAGTAACCTTGAAATGTGTCACATACTAAATTGTATAATTTTTCTTAAAACATGTGTTGTATTTCTGTGTAGGTAAATACCAACTGTAGCTTACAATTTAAAAATATATTTCAATACAATTGTATGACTATAGACGACGAGATTTGAAGACATTACCATTACCTCGCTAAGTTACTTCATTCTTGCTGCGGTGTTTTATGCTGTGCAAATTCACGTAAGCCATACACAGTCCGCATTAAATTTTCTTATACAGTTCCAAAAATGTTCATTATTTTTCTGAAAATTCAAAGCATCTAACAGTTTTTCAGCAATAATCCAATTGTTAAGCTCTCAAAATACTAGGGGCATGCCCAACTGTTAATTTTAATGGACAGTGTGGTACAGCATATTGCTAATAATGAACATGTTAGCATTAATACCACATCATATTTCTGACGTTTTTTATCAGGTACTTGGAATAGTTAACACTTTTTGCCATTTTCACTCAACAACAATTCCAACTGTTTGATTTAATTGTTAATTAATCAAAGTTTTACACCGACTTGCATCAATCAAGTATCTTGGACAATACTGACTAATAATAAATAATGAATAATGAATAATGAAATAGTCACCTCGTCCCTAACAAGACAAAACTGTGACGGGATACTAAGAATATGTAAACTCGTTAATATCACCAGTAGAAACTTATTGGTTTACTATCTATTCACTCAAAAACAATGGTTAGACCTAAATATGGTGTGCATGTACTTATTTTACTACTGTAATAAGTTCATTTTTCAATCTGTCTAAATACATTGGCTCCACATGAGTGACGGGTCAACCATTATCAATATCACAAGCACATGCAGTACCTGTACAGGGCCTGTGAGGTAGGCCTATACAGTCATCTGAATAATTGATTTGTTTAAAAAGGAGCAAAATAGACATGTGGGAAATGTAGAAATGAAAGTCCAGTTCAACTCTATACCATGATCAAGAATTTAACCTTAGTTTATTAATTACAGACACGCAAAATAATGTAATTGGGTTAAGTGTAATAATAATAATAATAATAATAATAACGCATTTTATAGCGCCTTCCATCAATAAATTGACCCCAAGGCGCTTTACACCATGATAAAAACACAAGCAAATTGACCAAAGTATACAGTCTTAAAAAGTACGGATAAAAACAATAGCATACACAACATAATAATGTTACATACATTGGAAAGTATCATGAGCACCAAAAATAACATGAGATGATGCAATATAATGTAAATATACAATCATAAAAAACCACAATATTAAAAGCAATAACATACACAACATAATATTAATACATATTACACAGGAAAGTATCTTGAGCACCAACAATAATATGAAATGAGATAAACTATGCAAGATACACAAGGAGTAGAACGTGCATGCAAGTGAGTTACAGCCTCCAAATGTCAATGTCCTTGATCTGAAACAAGTGCGTTTTAAGATGACTTTTGAATTGAGTAATGGTCTTTGCCTCACGAATTCAGAGATAGCAGCAGTTTTCTTAGTCATTGAGCGGGCATTCCAGGTAGCAATTTTACAGTTCCGATGATTTGGACCACTTGCTTGCCTTTTAATTCTAATCAAGTTTGGATTATATGGTTTATGGTTAGATTTGCCACACTTGGCTGCAGGTGTGTTTAGTTCAGGTCTTGAGTATTGAGATCGATTAGTGATGTGTAATAGTAAACATGTTGTTGCCGTTGTCAGTGTAGGCCTAGGCAAATGAATTTTCTTTTTGTTTGAGTCCATCATGCTAATCCGATGATTTTATCTCACCCTTGACCCCAACATCTCGCAATACTAGTCGAAATCACACCTGTTCGAACCTATATACCGCGACGAGACTACCATTTTCTAGGCGAGTTTACACCATTTTAATGAATTTTTAGGGTAGGTGTGATAATGTTTGCGTTAAATCATAGATCCTTATGGTTGAATATAAGCCTTTTAGTATTACATAGTGATGAATTGTTTAATATTATCTCAGAGAGAGACTTATCTTATGGTTGAAAATTGGCAAAATAGGATTTTTCAATCTTGAAAATTACTGTGACGAGAGGCCGTTCCCTTGGAAACACAGTCCCGTTCCCAAGCCCGCCCTCAATTGAAAGTACGGTTCCCAAGCCCGCCCTCGAACTTATTCGTCACCCAGCGGGAGACGGACTGCCGGCACTTGATGCCACCGCCTTTACAAATAAGGGCGGTGCGTCACTAAATAGCACGCCCTCAAGCCGAACGCGTTCCCGTTCCGAAGCAGACTCATTATAGAATTCCTGAACAAGGATGCGTGAGGGGACGTGAAACTACTTTATTATTATTTTACTTGGCCTTGCATCATTTGCTACTCTTTTCAGATATGAAAACTTGCCCAATCTGTTTCCAGTCTCATGACAAAGTCAATTATTGTCGTCAGCATAGTATTAGTACGAGAGGCCGTTCCCTTACAGCTATATGTATGTATAAGTATAAACATGGAATGCTACCTAAATCATTCATTGGTATTTTTACGAACCACAGAGATGTTCATGCTTACAACACAAGGAATAAAGATAATTATCAATTAGGCATTCATAACAGAATAGGAATATTGATCACAGGGCCAAAGGTTTGGAACAGTTTGCCAAATGATAGCAAAAAATGCTACAAGCATCAGCCAATTAAAAAGATAAAATCACAACCTACTTGCAGCTATATTCATAGTGGATGTCGTCGCCTAAACATAACCTTTATACTACATGTTTGTACACCTTTTAGCGTTGGGTGTATTATTGTTATTATTATTAATATCATTATTATTAGTGTTATTATTAGTATCATTATATACACACATATTGTATTTGTCTTACCATGATAGACATTCAAATAATTTAGTAGAAGATTTAATTGTATATAGGCCTACTGCCAAGACAGCCTCGAATTTCATCAGCATGAACATTTTATCGTAATTAGTACTGAAATGTGTAATTTAATATAAAATTGTGTACAATTTCGTGTCAATACGATACTTCAAACCAACAACCAATCAAAAGCAAAAAACAAAAATTACATGTTGCTGCTCCCACTTTTATGTTAACTTATATATCTCTAATTGTATTCTGTCTATTCAATTGTAGTGTTTAAGTTTTTGTTTAAAGGGGTGCAAAAACGTCAGGCTTTTTTGCTGTATTAAATACTGAATTGAATTGAAAAAAAGTATTGTGATTCCCGGTGTGTGTAGGAATCTTATTGACAAACCAAAACAGTATTCGAATTATTATGGGTTTTCTAATTATAATCGGTTTCTACAAATGTGTCACCTCATTAACAGTTTTGGACCTGTCCACACACTGGGAGAGGTGGTAAACTGTTTCCCGAATAAATCAATATAACTTCGATCCTAAAACAGGCCGGAAAAGAAAGAAAAAAACCCTGTTTGTTACACCGTGGACGTACCATGGACGGTAACAAGCTCCCTTTAAATAGGCCTAATATTAAACATGTTATTACTATACGCTTGATCATCAATTTTCACTTCACTTGAGTTCGATGAATCTGCGTCGTGGTCTGAATCCTCGGATAAGTTGATGATCATTTTGGGAATGTCAATATGCACTACGTGATCTTCTTCCCAGAACGAATTTTAAATTTCCCGGAGGTGACGATACGCATTTTTCCAGTGTGTGATGGGGACACTTTTTCCAATGCCTTATCGAATACGTTGTGTTGTGCTTTGCAACATGATGTGCCCCTTTGCCGTCATTTCATTGATTGTTAATGATTCATCGATTCTAATCTCTAAAGCTTCACGAACAAGTCGCATACCAAGTTGGAAACCTGTGCAATGCTTTTAGATGGGTTTCCAGTCAGCACGCAGGTATCGCTTTCAATGAGTGACCTTGCCGATTTCTGACCCACGCAAAGATCGATTTCAGGATGTCAAACTTGCGCTAAAACCTTACGAGAAGTTTGTTTTCCCTTAATTAATTGAGGTAAGGTTAGCTGGCAGCCATAATGGCGAAGTAGGTGGATTGTTCGTAATTTTCTCTATAATATGATGCCAAATCTGACATTTTTGGTCCACAAACAGTGATTTTATCGCTAATTTTAGAATTTAACAACTTTCGTGACTTTGCTTCTTGTCAATTTCGGCAACGGGAGTGGCACTGGTCTGGTATTACTGCTACATGTAATAGTATACAGACTACGGCTACCACGCGTACAGTATAAATAGGATACATGTACTAATAAGGCCCAAATGAGATCATGGAGGTACAATGATAGATTGATATTTTCCGTATGAAACTTGGATTATATAATTATTATTTAGCTGATTTTGTTTCATTCACAGATCTGTAAAATATTTAAATGTATGTGTTAACTTCTAGTAAGATTTTTGGTTGCCCGCCGCAACTGCAAAAGTAAATGTTGGTTGCCCGGTGCTAATTTTGGTGGTCTCGGGCAACCGGACCACCACTTAACGCGAACGCTGGCCGAGCTATTTCTTACCTTGTAATATAGCCCTTTGTGTTCAGACAACCTGACCTTTAAACGCCTTTTGGTTTGGCCAATATATTGTTCACCACAACTACATGATATGCTATACACGCAAGGTGAACGACCCTTGGGCATAGGATCTTTAGGTTTGCTGACAATATCCCTGAGTTTGGTCGATTTGGTGTAGTAAGTTTTAACACCGGCACGATTTAATAATTAAATCCGCAAATTTGGTCTGGGATACCTTTGACAAATGGCATAAACGTGATACCTCTGATAACGATATTAGCCGCATGTGGCGCTCTCTATTTACTATCAATCAATCCCGGCAATCGATAACAGTTTTGTCATTTTTCAGCAAGGTCCGCAATGAACCATTATATCGTCAGCTTAATAAAATAATTGCCTAACTCATATTTTTAACAAATTGTTATTATGCTTTAAATGGTTAATAACGTAACAAAACTAGATTGTTTTTGTTTAATTTTTCTCAAAAGTGGTTAATATGACCTAGGCAATTATTGTATTAAGCTGACGATATGCCCTGCTCAAGTTCATTACAGCGTGATACCATCTTTACAGAACAGTGACCGCACTACTGTGCAATTGGATTTTTGTTGTCTGTAGTAGACAAGGAGCAGTCTCTACGTTATTTTCATTAGTCAAGGGGCAGTCCCTTGGAATAGGTTCTATTAGAGCCAAATGTATAGTAGGGCAGTTCAGAGGAAAAGGGGCAATCCATGTGAACGGCTCTTTTCAGAGCCACCAATCTGTCACAAGTTCGAAAGGGGCACCTACTCTCAAATGTTGTCATTGTCATTTTAATATTCTGGGTCATATTACTATTTTCGGCCCTTTGTTTTATTTTCGGCACATTTGATCATTAACAGTTTTGATCATCAAAATGGTTTTAATTACTCGCTCTATTATCATAATTGTATTATTGCCACAGGTAGACAGACAGTCTGGACTATTCCAATTCTATGATTAAGTGTACGTTTTGTTTATCTTCACATCATAAAATGTATCCTTTGTTTGGCCATTCACCATGAGTTAAACATCAATCATCTTGTCAATCTCAAGAATTATAAGTGTTAAAACACTTATAATTTGCAGTGTTATAAAATGCAGTGAGTGACTCTCTTACACAAGACTGGGGTTTGAAGTAAATATTGTCTATTTACATTATGCATGTATGGTAGTTGGTATGTGTGACAGAGACTTGGCAGCTAGTCACACATGTGGTTGTGGGACAGATTTAGGCACTCTCCACCAGGTCACCGTTGCTACTAGTACAGTTATATTCCACCTCCAGGATTTCAGTAATTACAAGTATTCTAACTTCAGGTCAAGTTTTAATGTTATTATCCATCTCAGTATGTGTCACTAAATAAAAGGTTTCATCGGAAAACTTCTACATCATTTTGTGTGCATCGCTTCAGTTACTTTTCATAAGTTTCCCCATCTATATCCACAAGTTACCCCCACGACCATTTCTTTGTACTTTAACAACAAGCGGAACATATTTATGTAGCAGCGAGTAAATCCACCTCGGTTACATATATGATATGGAAGGTTCATTATACTTATCCAGTGTAAAGGTACTCACGTGTACGTTTCGGATATAACTGTATCCTTTGTCAACACTTTTGGTAGTGCGCGTTGATCATGACGTCTCACGATGCTTTGTGCAAGTCTTGAAGTTGCCAAGTGATTTATCATCTGGGGACTTTTGACAGATGATAAGAGATCATCGAAAACGTGAGTGAGGTGGTATTGCCCCTCGTCTCGGTTCATGGTTGGGTACCCTTCTTCCTGACTTGACATATGGCAAGACAACAAACCCACGGCTCCTGGTGTCCTCATCTTTCTTGATGTTTGCCTTTTTCTTTGGTTTGGGAGTAGCCATCTGTTTTTTCACTTTGTCAAATGAACAAGGTGGAAAGCCGCATATTTGTAATGCATCTTACACTTTTTTCTCCTCAACTTTTTTGTCCTCCTCTTCGGCAACTCCAAGACTACAAAAAGCGTCGTAAGTCGTCAAGATCATCACTACCAAAATTGTTGACAAAGGGTACAGTTGTATCCGAAACGTACACGTGAGTATTTTTACACTGGATCAGTATAATGAACCTTCCATATACATGTACATGTATATCAGATTATAATCAACGATCCTTATGAACCTATTTGGTAGTCTTAACTTATATTGTGTTTTCTTGTTTGCCTAACACTATCACACTTTTTGTTGTTGTACGCTTCTCAAACACCGGAATTGTCACATTACCCGAGTCTACAAATGTGGTGGCAAACGTTATTATTCTCGTCATGATCAACTGCAGGCCCACAATATGATACTTTGATGTAAGGCGACAAAAAAGCCCCGTTGTTCGAGCAAAAGGACCTCTCAGGTAGGCTCGATTGGTCGGGCGTAGGTGAAATATTTGTTGAAATTTACGAACAAAATCAACAATTTCAACATATTTCAAATTTTTCAACAACAAAAATCAACTTTAAAAAAAAAAAAAATCCTATTTTCAAAAACAAATTCTCGACATTTTTCCAAATGTTATCAAAATGATGTTGTACTATTTGTAGGAAAATTCGAGAAAATAAATGGTGCTTCGTCGCCTAGGCGATATTTATGCGGAAAATACATGTCATACTTTGAGTTCTACTGATTATGATTAAGGTAAGAACAACATAATAAAGGTATATTGTTTTGTTTGTTTACATTTATGTACCAAAACTCTTTTTACACCGGTTTGTTTTAAGTAACTGTGCTTTAACAGTCAATAATAAAAAGAAAACAAAATAAAACGAAAAAAAGAAAGAAAAGTATTTCCGAGAAAATGAGAAATGTAAGTATTACCAATAAAAATGGATTATAGTAAGGGAATGTTATATTCTACGAGGACCGAATATCATGGATATTATTAACATTAATAATGATGTATGATTATGTTTTAGGCCAATAGTACTTGTTAATAGCGTCGTAGCGACTACGAAATATTAAATGTAATAGTATTATTTGTTAATGGTCTAAGCTCACTGGTAAGGGGGCTGTCATCTTCTTTGGTAGGGGTCCCAAATATTCTGAAGGTTCATACTTGTTTTCTACGGAAAAAGGGTGGTTCATTAAATTAATATAATACCATTGCAATAGCAATAGCTGTGTTCAAACATGGGTTTTAAATGAGTTAAACCAATTACGCACGTGATAAAATACCTGGAATAGTCTCGCTAAGGGGCAGCAAAAAAACCGTGGTTCCGTAGTCACGTATAAATGGTGGTCCCGTACATCGGAAGAGCAATACCCGAGCACGTTAAAAATGACAGATTTTTTCGTAAAGAGTCATCCCGGTCTGTATCTGTTCACACATCTAACGGACCCCACGGAAACCCCCTGGTTGATAAAACAAGCTTAAATATGTAGGTATATAATCGGATAACGAGGGGATCCATTATTGCGAGGGGATCCATAATTGCGAGTAAATCATGATCTTCAACCGTTTTGTGCGCCCCTAACTCGACTGATTGTCCACACGCTGGTCACCACGATATTTACACGACCAGACGTAGGCTATTTAACTCGAGCTAAGGTCGAGTTAAGGACAGATCGAATTAAATTTCGAGTTAAGGTCGAGTTAGTGCACGTGTGGATAACATTCGTGTCACTTTATCACGACCTTAACTCAGAGGTAAAGTCTTATATCGACCAGTCCTTATAGGCCAGTGAACAGTTGATGTGCTGCATCCAAATTACTTGAAAAAGCTGTGTACACTCAACTCGAGTCATATTTCAGGTAAAATAAGGTTCCCTTATATTTCCAAAACAATACATTGGAATGAAATGGGGTTTTCAGTCAAATGATTATGAGCTTCATACCAATACTTGACCAAAATTTCAATTCAACAGGTTCTGTCATGCTCGAGTGAGCACGTATTGAATGATGGAATATCCCATTTCAAAAGTTGCTAAAATAGCGTTTAATTTCAAAAGTTGCTAAAGTAATGTTTAGTAGCGGGTGTATCCACCGCGTTGTTGTATGACTTGCCTATCGACGTCTCATAGTGTTGATGAGGCGCGCCACTCGATGCTGTGGGATGGCACCCCACTCTTGTTTACCAGAAGACGTAAGTTAACAAGATTAGTGTGATCATCCACTCTACGATCCACGGCCCGCTTTAACTGATCCCACAGACGCTCGATTAGGTTGAGATCTGGGGAGTTCGCGAGCCAAACCAAACGCTCTATACCTTCATCTTCCAAGAACTGATTAGCAACAAGAGTTGGACTTCCATATCAACACTATGAGAAATCGATGTCGTCAATTGATACACCAAAGTGGTGGATACACACACTACTAAACATTATTTTAACAACTTTTGAAATGGGACATTCTGTCATTCAATACAAGCTCACTCAAGCATGACAGAAGCTGTTGATTTGAAATTTTGGTCAAGTATTGGTATGAGCCTCATAACAATTTGACAGAAAACCCATTTCAACCAAATGTATATTTTTGAAAATATAAGGGAAACCCTAAAGGGGAACTTACTTCTTTTGAAGTGTTTAGTTTATATATATGATTTTCAATCTGGTTTCAGGGGGCCTTTTCAAATGAAACTTGTTTGATTCATTTAACCGATTACCTACGGAACCAGCAATCTCTGGGCAATTACACTGGGCTAGTCCCGCTTGACCAACCGAAGGCAATAGCGCGATTAGCGCCTTGAGATTGCTATCATGGAAGGAGAATCGCACAATAGCGCGAATAGCACCTTTTCGTCATGTCTCATTGATAGATAATCGCACACTCGAGCACAATAGCGTGAATAGCACTTTCCTGACATGATAGCGATGTGGTTGTCCCAAAACCGGCAAAAAAAATCGCATGGTACAAGTGGCAAATGTACCGACGGAACCAACGTATGTCTCTGAAAAAGGTAAAGTGGTACACAAAAAAGGTATATTGTAAAATTTTACGGGGGGCGCGTACACAAAAAAGGTATATTGTAAAATTCCCGCCCCCAAAGCCCCCCCCCCCCCCCCGTATCCGCCACTGCACTTAATAACGCAAAATGTTATGCAATTTCGAAAGGAGAATCTCATAATAGCGCGAATAGCGCTCTGAGATTGCTATCACGGAAGGAGAATCGCACAATAGCTAAAACAAGAACCCCTTGTGTTACCTCTTGCCAGAAATTCACAAGAAAACGCCAATAGGCCTAGGTCATACCTTCTAATCTTGGGTAGGCCTATAGTTAGTAATATTAATGGCCCTTGTGAAAAAAATTAGGAATTCATTTATTTCTTCTTGGTGCCTCTACATATAAAACGCAATCTACCTATCTTAGAGACACTAAGGATGTACTCAGAAAAATTGGAATCAATAAAACTGCCAAAAGAATGTCTATTAGTTTCTATAGACTGCGAAGGCATATTTACTAATGTTTTGCAAGATGAAGTGCTCGCAGAGGTTCTCAAAGTTTTATCTAATGTGAATCGCAAATTATGTTTCCCACACTTGCCACCAATGTACCATATGGAAGCATTACTTAAATAAATTTTGCAAAGAAACTGTTTCTCTTTTAATGATCAGTTTTACTGGCAAACCCGCGATGTAGCAATGGGTCAAAAATGTGCCCCACTAGAACTATGCGATGTAATGGTCCATGCTCTGGAAAATAAGTTTGTTAAACTTAGTGACAAAATATTCAAATGGTTTTGTTACCGAGACGATCTACGATTTTGGTTATGTGATAAAGATGAGCTAGCTAATTTCATGAGTCAGATAAACTCCCTTCACCATTAACAACAGAATTAAATTTCTTGGACCTAACTCTATTCAAAGGACAAAGATTTAATAACTCACAGATTCTAGATATAAAATGCTTTACCATACCTTGCGACACATTCCAATATCTATCAAGAGATTCATCTCACCCAAAAGTTTGGTCAAGGGTAAGGCGATCCGTTATATCCGAAATTCCAGCAGTGAAACGGATGTTACCCATCACAAACTTGATTTCTTCAAATCTAAACTTATTGAACGGGGTTATGAAGAAACTGATGTGGACTTTTGCTCAGCAGATATTTCTTTTAAACAAAGAAATAAATACATTGAGAATGTTTCGAAAAACAAAAATGAAATACCTCTGGTTTTCTGCACAGATTACTCCCTCACAGAAAGTAATTCAAAAATCAAGCAAAATCTCTTGTTACATTGGCATCTAATATCTTCAAATCAAAACCTGTGTAAAATCTCTCCTTTGTCCTCCAATTTTGGCTCTTAGACGCACCAACAAACTTAGGTGATAATTTCAATTGATAATCCAAGTTTTTCGAGAAAAACTTGGATTTTCAATCGAGAAACCAAGTTTTTCGGCGAAAAACTTGGTTTTTCGAGTTACTGGACATTGGGCCTGCCATACGCGTGTATATTTTCTATATAAGCATGCCAAAATAACGGTCTTGCTACTTTCTTTTCAAAATGATAAACCAAGTTTTTCGAATTATTGGACATTAGGCGTCGAAAAACTTGGATTTTCAATTGATAAACCAAGTTTTTCGAAATTTTGGACATTAGGCGTCGAAAAACTTGGTTTTTCAATTGATAAACCAAGTTTTTCGAATTATTTTACATTCCGCGTTGAAAAACCAAGTTTTTCGATCGAAAAACTTGGTTTTTCAAAATGATAAACCAAGTTTTTAAATGGACATTAGGCGTCGAAAAACTTGGTTTTTCAATTAATAATCCAAGTTTTTCGAGAAAAACTTGGATTTTCACTTGAAAAACTTGGATTTTCACTTGAAAAACTTGGATTTTCAATCGAGAAACCAAGTTTTTCGGCCGAAAAACTTGGTTTTTCGAGTTACTGGACATTGGGCCTGCCATACGCGTGTATATTTTCTATATTAGCATGCCAAAATAACGGTCTTGCTACTTTCTTTTCATGTACATAAACTGTGTTTCAACATTTACACAACTTCCCGTGTCAACCTGTCTTATCACTTTTTAGCTAGATTTAATATGTCAACAATGCTACAAAACATAGCTAGACTATAAGCAGTGACAGTTAATAATAACTAACTGTCACTGCTATAAGCAACATGTTCATATTATTCTACTATAAAACTCATAAGATAAACATTGTATAACTAAATTTTATAGTACAGTATTCTGCTTGGCAAAAAATACCGATGTGTTTAACATCGGTATTTTAAACATCTTAATACCGACTCGCCTCAATTTTCTTAAAAAATTGCACATGTTCTGGTTTAAATGTTAAATTTTAATGTGTTGGGAATAGTGATTTTCCATTACTCAACATGTTTAATGATACAAAACATTATTAGATTTGTGTAACACGTGCACCTTTTTATTATATAGGCATATACCAGCTTGTGTACTACTCAATTGGCAAAATTCTTGCGACCTTGTGCTTCTAAAATAAGAACCATTGGAGTTATGCAACTCAAGCTTTGGAATGCGACCATTTTAAGGATGACCTTTCATGTAAAATAGACAACATCAAGTTAAAAATCGGCCCATCAATCAGAACATCTACCCGATAACTCACTGCATTTTGGCCTATAACGCATAAATGGAAGGTGTCTTGCGTCAAACATTTTATCGAAATAATGAGCATTTGGAATTTCTTCGGATATCAAAATATGTTGATGGGTAAACAAATGTGATCCGGACCCCCAATGACTCGACACAATTTTGCTGGGTTACCTGTTCCTGCAAACATGCGCGCGTAGAGCGGGGAATCCGATTCTTTGTGTGGATACACATACTCAGTTCTGGCTATTATAAGGTATATATTGTGGTTTTAAATGGTTTTTAATTCCCTTGCCTGACGCCTTGAAATGGGATAGAATAAAGTATATAAAAACCTTTTAATTCCCCGAATAGGTCTAATCCCCCACCCACCCACCCACCCACCCACCGCCCCACTCGAATGACTTTAGTGCTGGGTTTACCTGTTCCTGAAAACATGCGCCCGTAGCACGTGGATCTTTTTCTATATTATAGGCCTAGGCCCTACTCTCTGCTATAATTAATGTATATTTTGATGGTTTTAAATGGGCTTTTAGAATGATATTTCTGGACATACTTTCTTCATACTATTTGTATACGAATTCGATTTCAATCCCCTCGACTGACACCTTGAAATTGTATAGAATAAAGTATATAAAACCCTTTAGCCCTCGTTCTCCTAAGGGGGAGGGGTTACCATGCCCCCTAAATATGTTCGCTGATTGCGCTAAAATGCAAAAGAAAGTGACCTAGGGCGTCTAGCATGTCTAGTGATCACTTTTACCTCCCGTGCGCTCATTTTGACGAAAAAAAATTGAGGGTAGCACCTTACCCGGGTGTAGGGTAGCACATTCCGAGGATAGGGGGGGGGGGGGGGGGGGGGGGGGGTGCCACCTTCCAATTTTTTAAACCGCCATTTTGAAAAATATCTTAATTGTATAGTCCTGAATCTTATAGTAGGGGAGAGCGGGGAGTGTTCGCCCTATTTTCATTTGAAGAGTTGTAGAGACACCAATTTTAAAGATTGAATGGACCTATTGATACTATGCGAAAGATTGATATTTTGGCTACATACGACCATGATTTCCATACTCTAGGCCTTACTGTAAAAGCAGGAGTAAATGATAACGACAGGTGTCTCAAAAAGGCGAACTTGCCCGACGCCGGGGTAGGATCGCTCATAGGCCGGAGCAAGTTCGCCCTAAGCTCAGAATTAGGCTACACAAAGTACTTTTAATTATAATATCCATATAGATTCGTTATTCTTCGTTATTTTATTCCAAAATGAAATTTAGGAGTCCAAAATATACGGGTGGGGGCACTTTTGCGGAACATACTCGTTCTGAATTTAAAAATAATAAGAAATACCACATTTTGAAATATTCTCCTCTAATATTAGTGTTACTCCATTCCTGATAACTATTTTTATAATTACAATTATCTTGTAAGAGGAAAATTGCAATTGTGAAATTATGCAAAATCATAACTGACAAAGTTGACAAACATGTAACGGTGATCTGCCATGTTAATGTGAAGCTTGCAACATACTACTTTATCTATTGTGTGTTCGCCAAATTCAACCAGAGGCCGCAAATATGAGAATCACGTGGTGGGCGAACCTACCCATAGGGCGTTCACTCCCTGCTCTCCCCTATATATTAGAAACATCATTTCCCTCACTTATAAGCAAAAAACTGGTGAAATTCCGATATTTGGAACTTTTTGGCGAACATTTCAATATTTGCCTATACCGTATTTCACTTACAGACGAATACGGCGGAAATTTGAGGTCGGCCATGTTTAGGGACGTCATTGTGACGTCATGCGTGGGATTTTTGCACTTGGTTCGGTATTTAAGCATACTCTACATCCCCCTTAGTTAACATAAAAACGTCTCAGGAGGACGAGGGTTAATTCCCCTGAATGGGTGTCTTTCCTCGTATGATAGTCAAGGGTGTTGGGTACATGGCTCTCATTTGGACACTCCACTGCTCATGCCATGTCTATCTGTCTATCTCTATAGGTTAAGGGGTACCCCCTCCAAGCTTTTGGATTATTATCAGCCAGCCCCTCTCTTGGACACACCACTGATATCCCAAGTTAGGGGTACAACTAGGCCTTTTATCTAAGGATTAACTTCACACCATTTGCCCTATTATCTGTTCATGAAACATACGCACGCAACACACGATTTTAAAACTATTAACATTAATCGTGCCATAATTAATAAGTTACATTTTGGTTTAACAGACCTCTAAAATAATATGGACATAATGTGTGCGGAACGCGCCAAAATGTACTATTTCTATATTAATTTACTTCCGATTCCCCGACTGCAAATCATTCTTTCCTATTTCCTCTTACTAAATCGCTTTCTCTTCCCCAAACCCTTTATTATTGCAATCACAATGTTCGTTGATGATATGACTGATAGCACATTGAAATAAATATTAAATTGGCTACAGAGGTCCCAAACGAGGACGTCGTCTTATGGAGCTAAAATGTGCTATGCCATCAAACCAACATGAGGAAATTCCTTTTCACTACGAGCACTCAATCTGAATCCTGAGTTCTCAGCATTGGATTTCGTCTAAATTATGTACACATTCAATCAGTCACTGTCGGAAAAGTGTACATCTTTTCAAGGAAAAAATGCAGCTTTCATTGTAGAGAAACACGTTTTAGTCTTTGGTTCGTACTGTAGAAGGGATGACAGGAATATTTGGGAGCGGGAATGGGTCGTGAAAGACAAAGTGATATTATGAGTATAAGAGTTGTTTGAGCATGTGACATATTTAATGGAGACGGGGGGGGGGGGGGGGGGGGGGGGGGAGGGCACCAAAGTGATTTACGTGATTGCTCACAACTTTTTTAAAAAGTAGGTCTATCCACCCGTTGTATGATATACAAAGGGTAGTAGACAAAGTCGGGCGTGCACTTTAAGACTAATCTAAACACATTTTCCTCCCTCTCCCTCTCCCTCTCCCTCTCCCTCTCCCTCTCCCTCTCCCTCTCCCTCTCCTCTCCCTCTCCTCTCCCTCTCCCTCTCCCTCTCCCTCTCCCTCTCCCTCTCCCTCTCCCTCTCCCTCTCCCTCTCCCTCTCCCTCTCCCTCTCCTTTTTTTTTTGAGGGACAGGGACAGGGATCCGGGGCACGTGCCCCCAGCCTCCCCCCTCTGGCACCCTGGGGACGTCAATGCCGACTTGTTATATTACAAGGATGACTAGTGTGCATTAGGACGTGCTTTGAACGAGGGTATACCTGTGATGATAGTGATGATAAGCATTGGAGTAGTCAGAGGGTCTATGGCCCCGTGCCCCCGGGTCCCACGGCTCAATAATAAGAAGGGGAAGTTCCGAGCATATAGCCGGGCAATAATTTGTGTATGTCTCGGGCACATTTTCTCAGTCGTTCTCCCCACCATGCAGGTCCCCATGGGAAGGGCTTGCAAATGATATACGGTACTTCCAAAAGCTCGGAGGGGCACCTACATAGATAAATAGACATTGCATGAGCAGTGGCACTGGCATGTCAAAAAGAGGGGGAGGGGGAGGGGGGGGGGGGGGGGGGGGGCGGCAAGCACCCCCACCTTTGACTATCATTCGGCGGATTGCACCAATTCGACGAGTTTGGGGCAATTCAATGAAGTTGGGTTTACCTTCTATCCATTTTCAAAACATGTCAATCAGTCGTGAAATCTGAAGTAGGGGAGAGCGGGGATTGTACACCCTAGACGCAGGTTCGCCCATCACGTGATTCTCATCATGGCGGCCACTGGTGGAATTTGATGAACACACCATATGTTCCGCTGTTTCTTGCGATCTTCCCATAGTAATGGCTGATCTCTGCATAATGTTTGTCAAATTATCATCAAAAAAACAGTTTTACACACCACAAAAGTGGATTTTCTTCCATTTTTTATATTGATTTTTTTTAAAAGATATTCGTATAGATGATTTTGCATAATTTTCAAATTGGAATTCACCTCCTATAGCCTATTTGTAATTATAAAAATAGTTATCTGGAATGGAGTATCACTAAAATTAGAAGATAATATTTTTAAATGTGGTATTTATTATAATTTTAAAATTCTAAACGAGTATATTCCGTAAAAATGACCCCACCCTTAAATTGCCGACTCTCTAAATGTTATTTTGGAAGAAAATCACATTGCATAACAAATTAGTATATCTATTTGATACATACTACTTTATGAAGCCTACACTCTTAGAAGGTCAGGATCATATATGAGACGAAAAGGATCAATTTTGATCCAGAAGCGTATCACATATGAGCTTACCCTTTCCGGATCAAAGTGATCCGACAAGCAGGATCAAAAAAGTTTTGATCCGAAATGGGATCAAATATTTCTGTCAAATGATACTGAAACGGATCAAAATAATGATCCTGCTTGTCGGATCACTTTGATCCGAAAGGGTAAGCTCATATGTGATACCGCTTCTGGATCAAAATTGATCCTTTTCGTCTCATATTTGATCCTGGCCTTCTAAGAGACCCACTGCAGACTATATATCGAGTGCAGTAAGCTTACTACATCGTGTAGCCCTAGTACATCGCAGTGATCGTGACATTTTGTGAGGAGCATTTTGACCGAAAATCGTACTGATGGCACTGGTCAGGTACAAGAAATTTGTTCACAAGAATAGAGCATGTTCAAACATAAAAAATAAAACTACTTTACCGACAAAATCATGTAACATTTTACAGATTAGACTGGATAACTTACCGCGGTATTTCACCCTTGTTTCAATGGCGACCGAATTCAACAGATCGTCTGCTTGTCGTCTATCGGTTTGCGAAAGAGTGACGTCAGTCACCTATTGACCAATGAACTTTTTCATCGAATTGATCCGGAAATCAGATCAAAGTTGATCAAGGTGAATTTGATCCGTTTGTTGATATCTATCTGGAAACGGATCAAAACGATCCGAAAACGGATCAAAACGATCCGAAAATGATCCTTAAAGGATCAAAACAAAGTGAGCCGGAAATCTACTCATGTATTTGATCCTGACCTTCTAAGAGTGTAATTATTAGACCCTGGTGAATTTGCCCCGGCCTATGGACGAACCTGCCCCGGGGTCGGGGCAAGTTCACCATTTTTGATACCTGTCTTTATCCTTTACTCATTCCTTTACAGTAAGGCCTATAGGGTACTGAAACTGTGGTCGTACGTAGCCAATATATCAATAGGCCCCATGACAGGGTCCTTATTTCGACTTCGGAATCCGATATCAGAATTACCGGAATTACAAATTTTATTCGGTGAAAATTTAAATTGGCGCAAAGTTCAAAATACTTTTC
Source organism: Ophiura sarsii (assembly GCA_035610835.1). NCBI lineage: Eukaryota > Metazoa > Echinodermata > Ophiuroidea > Amphilepidida > Ophiuridae > Ophiura > Ophiura sarsii. The sequence continues at coordinate 11,465,259 of CM069449.1, forward strand.
GGAATAACTGGGAATTACGCGGAGTTACAGATAGTGTCAGGACTTATTTGAAATTGGCGGGTTTTATCGGAATAACGGGAACTAGGGGCTGTCATGGGGCCTCGTGTTCGGTCGGTCGGGGGGGGGGGGGGGGGATACATGTTCAATGCCACGACACGCCGCTCCTTCTTAATACATCTATTTTTACCTGTGGTTATTTCGTGAAATTGTATTTTCTTAACTTTTATTTAGTTTGATTTATTATGTGTTTTCAAACTGAAAGGCCCCATGACAGGGTCCTTATTTCGACTTCGGAATCCGTTATCAGAATTACCGGGAATTACAAATTTTTATTCGGTGAAATTTAAATTGGCGCAAAGTTCAAAATACTTTTCGGAATAACTGGGAATTACGCGGAGTACAGATAGTGTCAGGACTTATTTGAAATTGGCGGGTTTTATCGGAATAGCGGGAACTAGGGGCTGGGATACTAGAACATTGACTTTGTACCAATATCGAACGATACTGGTGGTGTTCCAGTATCGGACGTCCGGACGATACTAGTACAGTTCAGAATCTGCGACCTAAATTCCCAAACACTTATATATACGTTCATTTACGATGGATTGATTGAATGCGTACATCAATAACTGCCCTTGGATCAAGTATTTAATTTTAAACGTAGAACACTCATCTTCGATGAGACACGTATTGATGCACCGGTAACCGTTTCGTTGATATTGCATTATGCATGATAAACACAAGAGTAATTCAAATCAAACCCGCTATAACATAAACTAATAAGTTGTATACTATTTTGATAACGTTGAATCTTCAATAAATCTTGGATAAATATTTAATAATAATTCAATGTAACCATGGTAACCAGCACAGCGTAGTTTTCACAATTACTTTTCCAGCTCAAGCTTCGTCAAATTAAGTGACTGTTATTTATACAAAGAATATTTGAAGGTTTTATAAGTATTTCTTTATTGTTATCAATAATAATATATGGGCCATTCCACAAAAATGGGACCACTTCAGCTTGGAAAATTATGAAAATAAATTGTTTCAAATCTGCTTACTTTGATTGTTTTGATGACCCAATATGCTAAAGTTACTAGAACAATAATGTTTGCGAACACCACTGCTCACATTTTTACGCACGAAACCATGTAATTCAGGTGTTTTATATGGGTTTTTTCACTCGGTGAACGGCGTTATCTAGTGTCATATTGCATTGTCAGTCATTGCATCCCTAACTAAGTCCGAATATGATATTCAAATTATTGTTTTTTTGTCGTTGAGAGGTCTCCCATAACAATATTTGACAAGCTATGCGACAGAAGAATGAATTTCATTTTTTAGCCTCAACAAATCTCTTGCTATGAATCAACGCTTTTGACAACTATGTGCTTTCAATTTTGTACCTTTTTCCAAAACTTGTTTTGTCAATTTTACTCTAGTAGAAGAATATTCCCTTCTGTAATGTATCAATTGTCAAATTTTCTTTAAGCCCAACATTGAAATTGTATGTCATTATATAAAGATAACTTTATATGCTATTTTTAATGGTATTATTCTTGGATAACGCCGTTCACGTGTATGCCAGTTATGGGATTGAAACAAAGATAAAACAATAGAAACTGACATAAATCATGTAGCTGTTGGAGAAACTTTATTTGTCATATCAATTTTAATACGAAAAAATGATTTAAACCATACATTTGGGCTGAATTTCCCAATATTGACCGTCAAACAGTGGTCAAATATTTAATTTTCACTTTAAATGTTTTATATAGCTTGCATTTTCGTTTAAAAGGGGTATGTACCATTACATTAACTATTGTATTCAATTACATGCACACTGCATCACATATTGTGAAGTTGTTCTCTTTTTTTGATTGATATGGACATTTTAGGGTAAATTCCGTTATCCCTGTGAACAGCGTTATCCATGGTTATCCTGACATACACACGCGAAATAAGCCTGACGAAAACACATGCTCAATACTTGCTAAATAGAGCGATTTCGCTATGTGTAGCGCGGTAGTAAACACTCATATGTGTGGACTATGAGCCATATATTTACACTTACAGCATATTCTAGAAGAAACCGTTTGGTTCACAAAGTGAAATATGTTATATAGAACACAAAAGAAGAAGCAAACTCACTGTTTTCAATGTTTCGCTGCTGTACCTAGACTTCTCAAAGATTTTCCAAAGAAGAAAGATTGTGCTCTTGCAATATTTTCTTCAAATGAGGGTGATAACACTTTACAGGATAACGCCGTTCACGATAACGCCGATCACGTTTGTATTCGTTTTCGTCCCTTTCTGACCTTCTGCAAGCCGTGTAGTTGAATTTCTATTTTTTTTCGATACATTTAGTATAAGAACCAATAGACCTATAACATAATACCTTTCAAAGTTAACAGGATACCTACTTCCCAGAGAAACATCGATAACGGAAATTACAAGCTTAAAACAGTCGTTTTAAATAATGAACTTCAACATTTTTTATAAGCCAAATGATGTGCCAGAGACTTTCGAGGTGCTATAATTTCAATAGCGTGGTCGGTTTGCTACGGGATTGCTCATAAACTATTGCATATTTAGAACATTCAGTTTATAATGATATATCAGGTGTACGGATATCGGAAACTACACACATTTCGTGGAAAGTTCATTTTAATTAAAAGTGCACATTAAATTTACTGTATGCAGAAATGAATGCCTTTATATATTTTGTTGGTACCTTTGCTTGATTTATTCGTGACAAGACCTTAGAAAAACTTGAATTGAGAGTCAAATCCAACAGTTTAAAATTGCGACATCTGGTCGAGGAAACCGTGTTTTTTGTGGTTTTGGGGGCCTTTCAGTGTAAATTTGAACCTGATAATGTCATTTAAAGCATGGCAAACCATGGTGTTCCGAGTAGAACTCATCAAGTTCTAGCATAATATTTAAAAAAAGTGTGATATATACGTATAGCAAGATTTCCCGGATCAAAGAATGATAAAAAGCCAAGTGGTCCCATTTTTGTGAATTGCCCATAATATGCTTCATTCTCCAACATAACGAAACTATTCATGCGAAATACCGTATCTATCTCCTAGCTATAAATCAACGTTTACAAGAATATTATATTGGTCTGCTCGGTCTGCTCGGTCCTGCTCGGTCTGCTCGGTCTGCTCGGTCTGCTCGGTCTGCTCGGTCTGCTCGGTCTGCTCGGTCTGCTCGGTCTGCTCGGTCTGCTCGGTCTGCTCGGTCTGCTCGGTCTGCTCGGTCTGCTCGGTCTGCTCGTCTGCTCGGTCTGCTCGGTCTGCTCGGTCTGCTCGGTCTGCTCGGTCTGCTCGGTCTGCTCGGTCTGCTCGGTCTGCTCGGTCTGCTCGGTCTGCTCGGTCTGCTCGGTCTGCTCGGTCTGCTCGGTCTGCTCGGTCTGCTCGGTCTGCTCGGTCTGCTCGGTCTGCTCGGTCTGCTCGGTCTGCTCGGTCTGCTCGGTCTGCTCGGTCTGCTCGGTCTGCTCGGTCTGCTCGGTCTGCTCGGTCTGCTCGGTCTGCTCGGTCTGCTCGGTCTGCTCGGTCTGCTCGGTCTGCTCGGTCTGCTCGGTTCTTTATTTTCCAATCTCCATCATCATTGTGTAAGACAAACTTTAAAATTACCATATATTTTATATACATTGCGTTAAATATCGTTAATATGCTGTACATGTTTATCATTATAGTAATACACAATTAAAATTTTGAATGCATACAAAAAGTATAACAAATGAGTCGGATATTATAGAAAATAAATTTATATTCAAACGTTAGACATCGTATACTAGTCAGCTTTGACTAGTAGCATTGCATTACAGGGTGTCCCGGAAAAGGGTGCATGTGTTCCACGTCATTGCCCTGATTGATTATACAGTAGTTGGCTGTAGACTTTATACAAAGAAACATTTAGTTGGCTTTCAGATGCCGTTTATTTGATTGTGTTTACTTTTCTCAATCTACAGATATGTTTGATCAGTAACGAGTACTCAAAATCGGGCATGTGCCACTTTTAGAAAAAGATGCTTTTTGTGGAATGTGTCATTGTCATTGTCTGACCATGAGAAAACAAAATCAAATTTGAGCCATTTAAAATAAAAAAAATCATCCATGTGAAACATTCTTGTTATGCTTAGGGACCGTTCATTATTTATGGTGGAGGGGGGGGGGGGGGGGGGGGGGGGGGGGGGGGGGGTTGGGACAAATCCGAGACTCGTATGTCAAAATTACCTAACCCCCCCTACAGTTGAAACTGAAAATTACAC
>CM069449.1:11469640-11511526 GCA_035610835.1 Ophiura sarsii
TTCAGGCTTTCAAGTGCCGTGTGCACATGCATCTTCTCTTCAAGTCTTAACTTGTCACAACCTGCATACTCTTTCATGACACCCTTCATTCAAGTCCTTTCAACACTTGACTGTTACATTAGCATGGTGGTCATGGGTTAATTGTAGGTTATTACTTAGTTGGGGAGATTGTGGATGGTCCTGTAAAGCATGTAGCCAGCTGGTCTGGTGATACGGCCACGCGCCAACAGGTGACAACAGGCAGCTCCTGGTAGATTTAGTTCCTAAGTTTATAATAATTGTGTAGGCTCTCTTGATGCCCATCAGACCTCCTGATATTATTATTTTTCTTTAATTTATATGTTGATGTTGTTCCCTATGTCTGGGTTTTTATCTTATTTTTATGTCACTTTCATTGGTATTTTTAACCCCTGCCCATTTGTGTTTCTTGTATATGCATATTTTCTGAGTTGCGGTGAACCAATTGATTGGCCTTTCAGAGCTCTCTGTCGGGAGTTACCAGTTTGACTTCTAATCACTCAGGTCATTAACCTTGTTAATGTCTGGTGGGCTATTGTTCACATTTGCGCTTTATACACACAAAAACAAAACAAAAAATGCACATCGAGTGGTCGCCATTTGATAATAAGGAAACAATAGATATTTACAATCGTCCAACTTTAACCCACCTGAAATAGCAAAATTAATTCAACTTATTTGTGTGGAGGTTTACGTCTGACTTATTATACTAAAGCACAGAAATCTGAATAATAGTATATAATTTTAAGTGGTCTGATTCATCCTTCGAATGGAATAATTCATGAGCATGGGCTATCCCTTACTTAAAATAGATTTGCTGAAGAGAAAAGTAATCTTACATTTATTTTCCCAGTCAAAAGTTAGCTTGCCAATGGATAACAGGGTGTGTCAAACAAAGTGTCCCATGTGGGACAAAAATAATTCAAAAATACATCCCATGATTTTTGATGGCTAGCGCTATTTGTATTCTATATATCAAAAACACTTTAATCACTAACCCCTGAGATATGATCAATTCAGTAAAAAGAGCGCGATTCCCACATTTGCAACATTTGTGATTCCAATAATGATTTATACAGTAGTCACATATTATTCTGTTGTTTGTTATGGATAATGTGGATGAAGATATGTTTTTCTGCTCAAATTGAACAAACCTACATGTAGTAGATAGACAATTATATAGTTGATTGATTATGTTCAATTACACACTAAATGACGATTCTAGTAGACAATTATCTGCACATAAACATTGGCCAAAGGTGATGTAAAGTAGATTTGCCATAACGAAAGCTCCGAAAATTGATAGAAACAATTCTTATGACACATTAAGAATTGCTAAACATGATCAATACAATTTCACATGCAATGTTTATATTTTTCATCGCCACAACAAATTATGTTTCACATTGGACACTTTTTTAACACACCCTGTAGCTCCAGTGTCAAAAAATTCATGGACGGGGTATACCTTTTAGAAAGACCAGCCAACTGTGACATTTCTATTTTTCATAGCCCATTGAACCTGAAATTGTGTTGTTTGTTTACCAATTCACTGTAACAACAGGTCTATAAATAATCTACGGGATTTTTCACTTGAGCACAATGACCGTAGACCTAGCACTTCATAACCGCCATGTTGGATACAATTAATATTGTACTTCCTTCTACCAATATTCGGATAGCAGGTAGGTCAACCTTAATTTCAAATAATGTGATATGGTGTATGTACGCTTTTGTGGTGTGATATGGTGTATATGGTCAACTCTCATGAAAACAGTGTAAATGAGATTTCAGAAGTTGAAGAAACAAAAATTGTCTCCAATTTTATTTATTACGCTATTTTTTAATAGTAGACATGTACTGGATACTAGATTTAACATTTTGTGAACAACACTCATTGCATTTTTGTACAATATAACGTTGAAATTATATTATAATATCACTTGTTTGCAGATTTTGTTCCATGTTTATTACGTTATCTACTGCCTATCAGCTCTAAATCAAAACGATTTGACCACGCTCTATTAAAATCTTTGTATTTCAAAAAGTTTATATTGCATTGATCTCAGAGTTCAACCACTTAAGGTCAGGTATATTTTGTTTAATATCCCAAAATATTTTTTAGTTATAAGCTCGCAAACTTTTGAACCCAATTTGTTGGGACACGCTGTATATGAGTTCAACCAGGGGCCTACCTTGTAGATGAGTTCAACCCGGGACAGGACCATTCGTAGCTTACCGTGTAGACGAGTTCAACCAGGGACAGGACCATTCGTGGCCTACCTTGTAAATGAGTTCAACCCGGGACAGTACCATTCGTAGCTTACCTTGTAGACGAGTTCAACCAGGGACAGGACCATTCGTGGCCTACCTTGTAAATGAGTTCAACCCGGGACAGGACCATTCGTAGCTTACCTTGTAGACGAGTTCAACCAGGGACAGGACCATTCGTGGCCTACCTTGTAAATGAGTTCAACCCGGGACAGTACCATTCGTAGCTTACCTTGTAGACGAGTTCAACCAGGGACAGGACCATTCGTGGCCTACCTGTAAATGAGTTCAACCCGGGACAGGACCATTCGTAGCTTACCTTGTAGACGAGTTCAACCAGGGACAGGACCATTCGTTGCCTACCTTGTAAATGAGTTCAACCAGGGACAGTACCATTCGTAGCTCACCTTGTAGACGAGTTCAACCAGGGACAGGATCATTCGTGGCCTACCTTATAGATGAGTTCAGCCAGGGACAGTCTGGTACAACTAATATCAACACTGTCTACCCTGAAATATACATAGGTCTATATAATGTGCTCAAGAAAAGAAAGTCATACACTTTGTTTAGGTCTTTTAGAGTAATTGTCGAGGTTTTTTTGTTGACCAAACAGGCTAGATAGATATTTGGATGAATCTTGTTAGCACAATTTGATACCAAATATGGCACCTAACAACAAAATATAAACCATGATTAGCACCATTTCTCCTCTTCAACTCTAACCATCCTCAACATTACAAATCCAGAAAATACAAAAAGACAAAGTTTATTATGAATGATGGTTTTTTTGTTAAATGATTACCATAACAATTATACAGTTATTGCAATCTCAATTTGTGATATTGAAGTTTATACCGGTTTTTTTTCGTCCAGAAACAGGTTCCGCTACGGACCTCCGCCTTTCTATACCTGATTAGAATAGGCAGACCAATAAAGGCCTATAGTGTAGTAATTTATATTAAACGGAATATAAATCATAAGAAATAAATTCGTCGCTGTTCTGATATACCGGCACATCTCTTTACTTATTTCTGTTGTGATGTGCCGGTATGTCAGAACAGCGACGAATTATTAAAAGCTGCATACTATTAATAAACATAGGTTACAGTTATGATACTTGTTATTACCGTATGAGTATGGTTTAGGTCAATTTATCTACACGAAAAACATGATTCATCGCAAAAAGAAATGGGTTTTTACCCAAAAAGGGTACAATAGATATCTATCAAATTCCTCAAACGCACGTAGTTAAATAAATGCGCGTTAAACTACTCCTGTACTCCCGTACTCATGTTTGTTTGTAGGATACACACTACTAAATAAATCCCCTATAGACCTACATACTCTGTAAAATGGGTCATAAATAAAAGCCATTTTCTCGCTTATAAAGCAACTGGTTGCTTTAACTTTACATTTGTGATGAAGATCATGGTCTTGGCTTTCCTTTAAGCAACAACAATATATAAGGTCAATTTTCGAGATATGCGCCGTCTTAGATACGAATGTTTTTAGAACGCCCAGGCCTATAGCTTAGGTCTAAGCGATTCTAATACATTATTTAAGTATCTAGAATGACTATTATAAAATCATACAAAATTGGTCAAAAGAAGAAGATTCGCAGTGATATTGTTTGATAATCTTGATTTAAAAATAATCCAATCAACATTTTAGCCAACAGCACTACCTTAGTAGCATTTATATATACGGTATTTCATTTAGAGGAGGGACATCCCACCCAATTCAACAGGCCTTTCGTGGATTGTTGTATTATTTATTAAGTGGTGTGAATCTTACAGCGTTTCTACATCATTATTGTCTACAGGTACACATGTATTCTCTGAACCAATATGGCATACACAAACATACCACGTGACGATCTGGACCTTATAGAGCAAATAGGTATGGGAGGTTTCAGTTCTGTTTTCAAGGCCAAGTGGAAAAGCAAGGATGTAGCAGCCAAACGACTGAATGCACATGACATAAATGAGATTCAGATTTTATCTGGACTTCATCATCCCAATATTGTCAACCTTCTTGGGGTGATAGATGGAAAGTGCGAATTCTTTCTGATATTGGAGCTTTGTGAAAGTGGCTCTTTGCGATCCTATCTTGATAAGCATAAGGGAGAACGATTGGAACAGTTCTATGACTGGGCGAAGCAGGCGGGAAGGCCTATAGAATATCTGAATAAGATGAAGATCATACACAAAGATGTGAAATCGCCGAATTATCTGATCGCAAAAGACACTGTCTTGAAGTTGGCCGACTTTGGATTGGCAAAAAGAACAGATGTCACAATCACCGCAACAGAAACAGCATCGTATGCTTGGATGGCACCAGAACTCCTGGCTGAACAGAAATTGTCTCCAACGTATGACATATTTGCCTATATGGTGGTGGTTTGGGAGCTATGGACTACTCAGATGCCATTTGAAGGTTCTGAGTTGCCTAACATCCTGTATAGGGTGTGTGTGGATGACGAAAGACCACCAATTCCACCAGACATGCCTAAACCTTTGGCTGAACTCATGAAACAGTGCTGGGATAAAGACCGGAGCAAGAGGCCTAGTATAGACCAAATACTCTCAGTGGTAAGTTAAATAAAATGGTAGATCTATGCCATCATTCATTTTCCTGCTGTCAATAGCATACGTAATATAATTACTATTTCGTAGCAGGTGTGAGGTACAAGGTCTGAGGAATGTCAGCCATGCATCATAACAGATGTGGTTAACCAGGAAAAGTAATTATTTACCCACATGATTCACTTCCTTGTAGGCGTTCATTATGAATTCCGATTGATTTCCGAAACCACTTCCTATGCTTCATGGATTAACAGATTTTAGAGGATAGGATTTAACCGTAGATAATATAATCCACATTCTTGCCCATCTGACCCATTAGTTAGCAGAGCGTCGCTCTAGATAGTTCTGAATGGTCATTGAAAGTCTTTCACTGATTATTATTAATGAAGTTTGGCAATAAGAAATAATTTGTATACGTCGATTATTCCCACAAACTTACACCAGTCTAATACCAAAATGCTATTAATACATTTATGAACGTAAATGCATTGAACTGAAATACACTGAGCCAAAAAAGAAACTTATAAAATGTTAACAGATCACTAAATAAAATTCTGTGCACGAAAATGTACCAAATTTGGATACAATATTACTGCAATGTATTGCTTCAAATGGCAGTCAATAACCAATTGTTTGCTTCGATGACACAAGAGAAATCTGCACTGACACTGATTGATAACGGGTATGTCCACCTCCAGCTTGAAGTTACTGCATTGTCTGGGATGAGCTTGGACGACGTGTATCAAGAAGAGACAATCCAGCTGTCAATAGACAAACACTTATTGCAGCACTACAGGAAGAATGGAACAATGTTCCACAGGCTACCATCGGGAATTTGATTGGAAGCATGAGAAGGAGATGCACAGCTTGCCTGTAAGCTGGAGGTGGACATACCCATTATTAATGACTTCATTGTTTGTTTGGATATGAGTTTGTTTGTTTTGACTCTATGAAATGTTTTTAACTTTATGTTGCTGACATTGTTTGCTGTGACCTGTGATGCAAGACGTTGTCTGAGTCAGTGCAGATTTCTCTTGCGTCATTGAAGCAAACAATTGGTTATTGACTGCCATTTGAAGCAATACATTGCAGTAATATTGTATCCAAAAAGTTTCTTTTTTGGCTCAGTGTAGAAGTTAAATTACTATATAGACGTTTATTTCATACTAATATCTTGTTTCCTGTAGCTGATATCTCTGGAGGAGGAAGCAAAAAGGATAGCCGCTTCTGACGTTGTTGCTGTAGCAGATTGCCTCAAGCATGTTGTTAAGGTATATATCAATTTGGGAGTGTACAAGTATTAGGTCATAGTAATAGGTCAATACATGCGTACGTGTTGTTTCGAAATAAAGTAGGCAAATCACACGCGCTGATGTGTATGCGCAAGTGCATTGATTTTTTTCGAGCAACAAAACATACGCATGTATTGACCTAATTCATGCACGTCACTATACAAATCAAAATTCACAATTTAATAATACCTTTGATCTATGTTAAAAACAAATAAAAACATGTTAACACGTTTGCTAACACCTACAGTGAAAATCGGCGAACCCGCGATTCTAGAACAATGAATCAAACAAACAAAGCGTGCGGTGCCCGTATTGAACGGCGCACACGCGGAGTACATTTGTCACGTTCAATGCACTTCGTGTATTCTAATTTCTTGCTTTCTGATTGGTTCGGCACAAGAGTATATGAATTATCAATAATGCACCTTTTCAAACTGATCGATCGTCCAAAGATCGATCGTCGGGCCAGTGTGAAAAGGCTCTAAGACATAACACCTAAATACCACCAGGTCATGTGCACGATCAAAATATGGATTGTCCTTATATTTGTTTTCATGTTTAGATAGATCAACCACATACTTTAAGATGGGTAATAACAAAAGGTTGGTGCTAATTCCACCCCCTAGTGCCATCTCTCAGTGCCCCTTTAATTAACAAGGGGGAATAGCCGAATGCACTTCTCATTTACACGCGTTAACATTTATTGGACATTATATTGCCACCTTCTTATCACATTTGTACATGTTTGAAAGTAAAGTGCGATGGTTGCCAAATATTGAGGAAAATTTACCTTATAGTAATCGTTATTTTCAATTATCTTGCTAACAGCTGCAGCCGCCCACCAAGCGCAAGGAGCAAGGACCCCCAACGGGTCTACCCAGTCTGCAGCCGTATAAGCGCAAGAAGATGGAAGTGGCGAGTGTTACAGGTGACCAAAGTCAAGGAATGTTAGCAAGAGAAGCTGCGTCACTTCCTACCCCAACATCGACATTTTCTTCACATGTACCTTCCCCTCATCCTTCAAACAGCGAGAGTGTACCACAGTTTTCAACACCACCCATACCGGGAAACTCTGCCGATAGAGGCTCTGCCCGGGGTGCTGCTGAAGTGTTAATTGGTTTTGAAGAAGACGCAACTCACCTGTCTGAATCAGCAAACATACAGTATAATCCTGCCACTAGTGTATCTCCATACGACAGCGTTGGTGTATCCACATCTCAAGACCCACCGCAGGTTGAACTTCACATAGAAGAAGTCGCGAATCCCCCATCGAAATCATCTTCTTTCGAATTTACACCACCATGTTCATCAGCCCAGACTCAAGGTATTGTCTTAGTGAATGCTCTAGAGGAAACACAGACACAAAAGTTATAATTCAGAATTCTAATTGTTGTGTACTTCAAGTTAAACGTTAGCGTTATCATTCGTCTTTTATGAATACATTTAGTGAAACAAAGCATACTATGATATGTTGGCAAATGGTTTACGACTATAGTAGTTATGATCTTCTTTCTATTACGCTCATATCCATTTTTAATATTGAAACAGGAGATCACAAACATTGTGCATTGTTCTGCCTGTGAAATATCTGTAATTATACAGGGTTTTTAGTCTTTTAAACTTTGGGATGGAATTACTCATTTAAAGGGTCACTCACCTACGACTGCGGGAGAATGGAGTATGTATTTGCCATATGTTGGGAATACATTTTGGGTTCCCCCACGACAGAGAGTACAAGAGTGAAAGATACAGAGGAACGTCCTATGGCCTAGTAGGGGGAACATTTATAAGCTTGCATACACTTATCTGCACGCGTGGTTACCATGGTTACGCCCCTGTCGGGCAGGTGCTACTCACGTTATAGAACCCACGTCAACGGAGTGTTGACTTCGCTCTTTGCACGGTTTCGTCATTTGCGGAGAGAGCCTGTGAAACCAGATTGAATGGACGTGTTGCATAATTTTTGTAAATTGCGGGTTATGATTCATGATTTTCTCAATTATAAATTATGCAATACTTGGCAAACAGACAGATGACTTATTCGCCAGCAGCGCTTTCATGCATGAGGTATAGCTCTCATCCTTGCACTCGTTCACACGCGTGCACTCATGCAACGACTTAAGCGATTATCAAGTATGAATGCACTATACAACTCATATCCTTACCATAACGTTTCATAAGAAGACATCTTATAAATTTGTCAACTTTTGCAGCCCCAGGAGAACAACACTTACCTCATAACGGCCAAGGTATTCGAGTAAAACATACACCTCAGCAGCATCCTAAAGAACAGCAGTTATCTCACCACATGGTAACAGGTGAAGTAACAACATCCCGTGATCAATCTATCCAGGGGACGTCATCTCCACCCCAAGACATAGATGAAATTAGTAAGTTTTGATAAGATTGATGCACTAAAAGTAAAACGATAGCAATTGTACAAATCAGTATTTTTAGTTGAGTTTTTGGAAAAGTGTACTTTAGGTACCTGATACTGGTTAACCAGTACCGTCCAACACTGGAACATAAATTTTGTGTCGTTTACACATTTCATTGCTTCGTTTGCGCATTCATTACACGTCGTTTGGGGATTCAAATGTGTGGATTGCGCATTTACCCTTTTGCCATTTCCTTTACCATTTTTGCCACTTCTTTGCCCTTCTTTGCCCTTCTTGCTTTCTTTAACCTTCTTGCACATTTACTACCCTTTTTGCCCCTTCTATAGCAGTATAGTGATGTATAGTGCTGGGGAGAGATTGGGTTACGTGAACAGGGGAGGAAAACAGGCCAAATCGTGGGGGTTGGGGTTGGAAATCAAGCCGCGCCAGGGGTGGGGAGAAAACAGTTGCGCCACGGAGACAGATGTAAAATACGACGATTTCAAGTCAGACCATGTGGTAACCACCCGATCGCGCCACGAGATAATCCGGGGACGCGAGCGCTACCCGCAACAATATGATTTGCAGTGCCGAGGGTATAGGGTTTTAATGTATTCATATATCTCAGAATGTTGGTACTGAATATCAATTTAGAATAAGCTAACATAGAATGCATGATACCCAATACAATTGTTTTCACCATATGAGCAGTGAGAAGAGAAATATCCAATGAACAGTGTAACGGGTCCAGTGGCAGGTTTGACTTTATCATGTTTATGGGAAAGAAAGTTAGTAAGGTAATCTGGTGCGTTACCCTGCAGACATTTGAAGACATACATGCTGATTTAAATTTGATGCGCTAAACCAGTGTTATGTGTCCATGAGAGGCGATGGGCTATCATACTTGTCAGCAGAGAAAATAAGTTTCTCTATCTCTCTCAGCAGAGTAAATAAGTTCTCCATCTCTCTTACCCATTTGTCTTCAACGTCCCAGTATGAGTTTCCCATCGTTCGTATCATTATATTGTGTTATTGTTGTTTATAGATAAGAGGTTATACAACGCCAGTGGATCTGGTAATATCGGAGAAGTTTCGAAATGTCTTCAGTTAGGCGCTCAAGTCAATTCAAAAAATGGATGGGTGAGTTTCCATTATAATTGTGATATCCTAAATTTGATTGTCAACATAAAATATTGATATAGCCTAAGCCTAATAATGAGATGTAGCTGAGTATCGGCTTCATTGCATTGACCAATTTATTATAACATATTTTAAATCTATCCACAATGATGGATACAAAATTGTAGAAATAATGTCAAACAATCAGTCAACCAACTAATCAATCAAATTAATTAATTAATTAATTAACATGAAATCAAATACTACTGAAATAAACGAATACATACATAAATAGATTCTGCTAGAATCATGCTTATAGGCCATCATCAATTGTTATTATTTACATAAATAAATAAATGAATACATAAATATGCCTATATAGTTATATAAATGAATTAATGAATAATTAAATATTTTAAATAAATTAATAAATGCATTAAAATAATTTCAAAAAAATGAATACAAAATAATAATACATACACATTTAATAAATCAATTGATTTAATAATAAATAAACACTAAAGTATGTCAATACCTGAGCTATTATATTGAATGATTTCATTATGTCACCATCATGTTTTTAAAAAAAACACCATAAGGGAATTTCGGGAATCGAACCCGTGTTTTCCGTTTATAAAAGATCCATGATCACAGTAGCACGCCACAGAGATTGGACGATAGAATTGGCATCGTGTTATTAATAAACCATTGAACTATTTAATTACAAAAAACGGCATTTTATCATGAAAATTGTACCTTTTAGTGCAACATTTGTGTGTGACTCTCGCCCAAAATATGTTTGTAATGTCATGATATTCCTTATTTTTTGAAAAAGCGGTAAACAACTTCGAAATTTGTGGCCACAAAAATGACGTCATTTTGTCCGGCCCGCAGGCCGATTCAACGTGATTCTTTATTTACTCTCACTTATGATCTAGCGAGTGACGACACATTTTTAATATTACAAAGGACCATTTACGTTAGCCTTGATTCAAGGCGCACTTGCAGTCTCTTTATATATAGCCTATACAAATAATACTAGTACCAGAAAAGACCCAACCACACATAACTCTCTTATCAGCCCCATATCCACCTGTTAAACTTGTCGATGCTTTTAATTTTCCTGAGTTTTTTCTAAAAAAACGTAGTATGAAAGGAAAATGTAAGGGGAAGCAATTGAATAAAAAGTATACAAATATCAGTATTTCAAACAGCCCATTTTCACTGACAAATTCCCAGTCAGTGATTCACTTAAATGTTGCGGAAAATAAAATAAAATAGGAAAATCTAAGAACTAAAACCAGTTTGGGCGATTCCATAGGATAGGTAACCAATTAGCTGAAATTATTCATATGAAACATACACAAAATATGCGCATGCGCAGACGGCAGATATGTTTGAACTGGGCCAAAAATGGCTAAAATCATGGTATTTGCCAGATAAAAGCTTACTGTGCCTTCAAAATCTAATCAGAAACATCGAAAAATGCTCTAAATCAATGACTTGACTTGACTTACTTGACTTAGGGCGGATGATTTTTCCGAACCACAATGCCTCTCCAGATCTTCCTATCCAACATAGCTGTCTTGATTTCTTCCACCTGCAGTCCTGTATCACGTTTGAGTATGTCAATGTAGGTCAGGGCTGGTCTACCACGCTTTCTTGCTCCGTGCTTTGGGATCCAATGTATAAGTTTGTGTACAAGCTCCTTGGACCCTCTGAAGCAGTGTCCATCAAATCTTGCTCTGCGTTCTCTGATCTTGTCCGAGACTTTTGGCATGTCCCCATACAGGTCCTTATTTGTCACATGCTGACTCCAGTTGATATTGAACACAGATCTTAGCATCCTAGTGTAGCATCCATCCAGTTGTTTACCAAGCTTTGGGGTGACTGTCCATGCCTCACATCCATAAAGGAGGACGGATTCTACTGTAGCTATGAACAGTCTTTCTTTGAGCTTTCTGGATAATGATTTAGCCTTCCATAGCTGACTAAGTTTGCCACAAGCTCTCCATGCAGCTGCTTTGCGTGTTTTGATGTCCTTTTCAGTGTTGTTCATCCAGGCTCCAAGGTATTTGAAGTCTTCCACTTTATCAAGGCGCATGCCTTCACTTGTGGTAATTACAGGTACTTGCGTCTGGTTGAAGGACATGTACTTCGTCTTTGCAGCGTTCATTTTGAGCCCAACTCTTCCCACTGAAGTCTCCACTCTATTGAGTAGTGATTGCGCTTGTGACACTTCTTCAGACAACAGTGCAATGTCATCAGCAAAGTCTAAGTCTGTTACTACGGTTGGTCCTATTCTTCTGCTGCTTCTTTTTGTTAGGTGGAATCCTAGCTCTTCTTCTCTGCCATCTATGGCCTCTCTTAGGGCATAGTCAAGAACAATGATAAAAAGATATGGAGCCAGGGTGTCTCCTTGTAATACTCCAGCCAGTATCTCAAACACTTCTGTTTCTCCATCTGGTGATATGACCTTTGCCTTGGTGTCTTTGTATATGTCTGCTATCGCATTTGTAAGCTGATCAGGTACACCATAGGCTTTCAATATTTGCAGCATTCGTCCCCTATGTATTGTGTCAAACGCTTTCTTGAAGTCGATAAAGGTTATGATGGCTGGCAGGTGATTTTATCTTATTCCCTCAATAATTCTTCGAAGGGCAAGTATATGACCTACAGTGGTACGTCCTACTCTGAAGCCATTTTGATTAGCTCTTAGGTGGACGTCGAGCTCCGGTCTAATTCTGTTGAGTATCATCTTGTTGTATAGCTTGGCAACAATTGAACTAAGGCTTATTCCACGGTAGTTACCCCCCAAGCTGAGATCACCTGATTTCGGTATTGGTACTATGTTGAGAATGGACCACTGTTCTGGCTTTTTCCCGTTCAACAAGGCATCATTGCAGAAGTCGAGAATGATGTTATCCAAATCACATCTTTTGAGCATTTCAGGTGTAATACCATCTTCCCCACAGCTTTTCCCCTCTACTAGTGCCTTCTTAGCCTTCTCATATTCCTCCAAGTCAAAGGTTCCTACTTTAATGTTGAGCTCTGATAGTATTGGAGCAATTTCCTCATCCTCATTACTTATATGTGGTGGGCACCCAAGTAGATTTTTGAAGTGAGTGTACCAGTTGTTTAATCTCTCCTTTTGCGTGGACCCTTTGATTTGCCCCTTTCTTGTTGTCAGTCTTCCTGATATTTGGTTTATCAGTTTCCAACTCTTACCATGCTTGCTGTTTATGTGAGCATTTTCTACCTCTCTTAGCTTATTGGTAAGGTCTTTCTCTTTCACTTGATCATAAGCCTCCCCTAGGCTCTTCTTAGCATCCTTATAATCTCTGCTATTATTCTCATTGCTAGTGTCTAGTTGATATTTTGCGTAAGCTTTTTTTGATAATCAAAATGAAGATAAACATGAATGAATTAATCAAATATGGCTACCACAACCTCTCTTATTAATGCTGTGTATTGTTAAAGTATTCGTTACATAATTCCAACGGTTTGAGGAAATTTTATGATCAGCTCCTTTTGAAATCCCCACTATTATTGTTTTACATCCCACAATAATTTATTAAATTATAATCCCTCCATTGTTCTCTATCCGTTGTTGTTTTAGTATGGTTTATCGTTGCGGATTTTCCTTAAAAATCTTATTTGAGATGGTCCCTTCTTGTTTGTTTTAAGGAATTCAGATCTCAAAAAGAGTTTCAAACAGTGATTATTGTGTGTTCTTACTATTCACCAAGTGCTGTCTGTTTCAATGCTTGCATTGTTGAGATATACGCAAATAAATCAATCAACCCATATTTCAACCTATTACATATTCAGCCAAATGTTGACATATTTCAGGCAGTGTCCAGAGTGTAGTTACTTTAAGCTAATGCTATGACGTCATAGTTCATACTTAGAAATCCAAAAGTGTATTGTTTAAAAGACGAAGGTTCATACTTTATATTGATCACACTATTTGTCAATAGAATCACTCATGCATCCCATACCAAGATCAATTTCATTATTTATTGACCGACGCTCGTAAGTTACGCTACAGTTAGGGCATAACTACTAGATTAAGTTACGCCAGTTTGGTGCGCTCGGCCGTATGAGTCTCATCAACTTGTATTTACTTAGTGGGTATTTACCCGATGTACGTGATACATAACTAATATCTGGTTTCAAGTAATGTGATGTAAGAGCTTATAAGTCTATGTAAAGTGCCTAACCTATTTACCATACAATTTGCATCGCACTTGTATTGAACATGTACTTGAAACCATAGATCCTTGTTAAAACGTACATAATACGTTGGGATAATTAAACACAATTAA
Organism: Ophiura sarsii; assembly: GCA_035610835.1. Lineage (NCBI taxonomy): Eukaryota > Metazoa > Echinodermata > Ophiuroidea > Amphilepidida > Ophiuridae > Ophiura > Ophiura sarsii. The sequence goes on from CM069449.1 coordinate 11,483,632, forward strand.
CAAACTTATGTCATTACAGGATCAGCATACCCCACTTCATAGGGCTGCTCTGAAAGGACACTACGAAGTATGTGAGCTGCTTCTACAAGCCAAGGCAGAAGTAAATGCCAAAAACAGCGGGGCAAGTATGATGTATTATGTAGGATATAAAATTATATTACAGATATAGATCTCATTAGTCACGAGTTAACAAATAAAACCCAAGTACGTATAACACATAACCGTGTATGGCAAGTTATGACGTGCTGAAAGTAAAAAAAGTTGTTTCCAAATTGCGTGTACATGTAAAGTTATGAAATAATGTTCTTTTGGTACCTGACTGCAATTCACCAAATAATGTTGAACCTGATTTCACTGAAAATAAAATTATTTGTTTTTAAATTCTGGTAAACCAAATTGGTTTAATGATTTGATTTATCATCCAGTATGTGTTATATGAACAAGGTAAGTAACATAACATAAATAATAATGCATCATTTACTATTTAATAAATATTAGTATTACCCGGAGTGGTTTGAACAAAGATCCCAATATTACTGTATCTGTCTCCAAACATTGTATTTACTTAGTGGCTATTTACCCGATGTACCTTATACATAAATGATATATGGTTAAGAGTAATGTGATGTAAGAGCTTAATAGAAAGTACATAGTGCGCCCGGCCGGTCAACGTAAAATACCTAACCTAAACATACAGGCTGTCTCAAAAAAAAAACGTGCACGTGTTTATCCAGCTTATTGACCGTGAACTTATAAAATTTGGTGTAACAATTGTATATATTGTGATAGCCATAACGGTTAGCTTTCATATTCCGTTTATTTCATCTGATTTGGTTTTATCAATCTTGAGATATGACCAATTAACTAAAGTCGACGTTGTGCCACTTTACAATTTGCAATGAATAGAAAGGGTTACTCCGGAGAGGAGGGTTGTTACCACCCCTCTAAAAAAAATCTAATCCGAAATGCACAGTATGCTTATTTGGGTACCATGTTATAGCTAGAGGTTCCCTCTATCCACACATACTAAAACAAGTACAAACATCCCACGCATGACGTCACAATGACGTCACCAAACATGACCGACCTCAAAATCCCGCCGTATTCGCAGGACAGTGAAATATCATAGAAATCTTCGCCAAAAAAGTTCTAAATATCGGAATTTCACCCGGTTTTTTGCTTATAAGTGATGGAAATAGTGTTTCTAACATAGGCCTATGCTAAAATATTTCAGGAACATACCAATAAAAATATTTTTCAAAATGGCGATTTAAAAAAAAATTGTAAGGTGGCAACCACCCCCTACTATCGGACTTTGACGGCTCACCCTACCCCCGGGTAGGGTGGCAGGCAGCCTCAATTTGTTTTCGTCAAAATGAGCGCAGGGAATGTAAAAGCGATCACCTAGACGCCCTAGGTCACTGTTCTTTGCGTTCTAGCGCAATCGGCGACCACCCTCCCTTAAGAGAACGAGGGTTTTAATGCATTCTTTCCGTAAAAGTGGCACAACTTCGATTTTAGGTAGCTTTAGTTAATTGATCATATCTCAGGATTGACATAACTAAATTAGATGAAATGAACGGCATATGAAAGCTAAGTGTTTGGTCTATCAATATGTATACAATTGTTACACCAAATTCTAGAAGTTCATGGTCAATAACTTGGGTAAACACATGCACGGTTTTTTTTGAGACACCCTGTATCATTCAATTTGCACTGCTCCTCTATGTACTGCGGGGCATGTACTTGAATCATACATAATACATGATAATTGACCAAATTTAAATAAATCGACGGATAATGTGTCATTACAGGATCAGGCTACCCCACTTCATAAGGCTGCTTTGTACGGACACCACGAAGTATGTAAGCTGTTTCTACAAGCCAACGCAGAAGTAAATGCAAAAGACAAGGCAAGAGTGATGTATTATGCAGAAAATGAAATTATATTATAGATATAGATCTCATTATATAGTCCAGATTTTACAAATACAGGCTGTCCCAAAATGATTAGTACCCATCAATGCCCAAAAGTCATTCATTTTTATCATCATCGACATCGATGGGATTAGGTCCGTTGTTTTTTCATCATCTTTGTCATACTGCACTATTTTATTAGAATTTTAGATTATGAATATCAAATATATCAAACTCAAGATACACTCAATTATGTAAGACATGGTGATTTTACCTTTTCGACAAAGTGCTGATAAATGTGTGTGTTATGAACAGCTTGTTTGAAAGAAACTCGTGTATTCTCATAATCTCTTGTCTACTGATATACTCTTGTGTGTCTTTCTGTTGTAACTGTTATTAGTTATGGGTTTTCAAATCATTAACAATTCTTCTCTTTAATTCAATTTAAAAGGTAACAGAAGTTTGTCATACTTGAATGACCCCATGCATTGTTTTATTTGACAAGTGTTTAGGGACTTCTAAATGAAGTGGTATGTGGTGAATTAACAGTGGCTTAGCTTTCATTTTCACATTGGAGAATGGATTTCATGAGGTTAAACAGTAAGAGACTATATCATTTTTACCAAGTTTGTAGGAAATCGCATCCCCAATATGAAAAAGAAGTCTAAGCTATTTACCCATGACCACGTCTTTAAATATTAAAATGTCCCTCAAGTTTAGCCTCAAAACTAGCTCATTATAGAAACAAAGATTTTTACTCTTCAAATTGAATCAAAATGAAGAAGTATTAATGGTTTGAACAACCATATGATACAACGACAGTGGAGAATAGAAATGAACCAAAGATAAATAGCAGACAAGAGATTAAGAGAATGCATTAGTTTCTTTAAACAAGCTGATTACAGCGTGTCCCAAAAAACTGGGTTCAAAATTTTGCGAGCTTATAACTAAAAAAGTAAGATACATGAATAGTTTATATTTAAGGATATTAAACAAAATACACCTGACCTTATTTTGTCGAACTCTGTGACCAATTTAAAATAAACTTTTCGAAATACAAATATTTAAATAGAGCGTGATCAGAACCCATTTGTCCCACTTTTCAAGGAACACCCCCATGTGTTGCAATTGCGCATTGTTGTGACTTCAATACAGTTTTGCCTTGCATTCATTCTTTACAAAGACTTGGGCAGTAAACAAAATTATCTGGGTCATATTGCAATAAAACAAGTTCATTATTTACATAACATTAAAAAAAAAAGTTCTTTGTTTTAGTCCGAGCTATTGTCAAGTTCTGTCGGAGAATAAACCCCATGCCGGGGATACTGTACGTAGCGCACAGTTTCATGCAACGCATGGATGGTTTATTCATTAACATGTTAAATCGGGAAAATGGGTTCTGACCACGCTCTATTTAAATCTTTGTATTTCAAAAATTGGATTGGTGTCCGAATTTACCCTATACAGGTCAGGTATATCTTGTTTGATATCCCTGAATATAAATTATCCATGTTTCCTACTTATTTCTTAATAAGCTCGCAAACCTTTGAACCCATTTTTTGGGGACACGCTGTATAAACACAATTTGTTGCACTTTGCAAAAAAAGATGAAGTCACTATGTTTTATACAATGGAGTGTAACTTTAGTTAAATAAGTCCGATATTTATGATATAAAATTGAAATGAAAGGGTACAGTATATCAAATATGATAGAATAACAACGGATCTAATCTCCCATTGATTTTGATGATGAAACATTTATTGAACTTTGGGCATCTATGGGTACTAATCATTTTGGGACAGCCTGTATTTACTATATAGTACGTATAACACATAAAGTGTATGGCAACTTATGATACGTGTTTAAATTGGACAAGTTTTTTAAAAATAGTGTGTACATGTAAAGTTATGAAATCATTTGCTTTTATATATAGGAACCTGCCATTCACCAAATAATGGTTTCACTGAAAATTAAATTATGTAATTTAAAGTTCTGGTAAATAAGGATCCCAATATTTATCAGTCTCAAAACATTGTATTTACTTCAATGTGTGTATTTACCTGATGTGCGTAATACATCTGGTTACCAGTGTGATGTAAGAGCTTATTATTCGCAATTAGAGCGGCCAGAAGGCAATATAAAATATTGCAAACATCATATACAGTCAAATGTTAGCTGCAAAATGCTTTTCATTTGACTGAAATCGGACAATCCATGTTAATGTTGTTTTTGAACAAGGTTATATCGCTGACGCGAATTTGTAAAATAATTGCGGTTTCCTTCTAGATTACGGGCGCACAACAATAAATCACTCCTTGTTTTGTGTAAAGGTAGCAAGTTTCAGCAACAAACAAAAAAACGATTTTGTGATTGATTGGGTTCCTTTGGGAATCCGTTTGGCGTGAGGGTAGCATTTTGTAATTAAAATAAAAGATAATCTTTTGTACTTTGATCAGGATATTGGAAAACGTTGATTTTCGATTTTACCGAACATTTCTCACGTGAATGAACACACGTGTTCGGAGGCGGTCAGAAGGCGCGCGTTGGGGCTGAAAACGAGGTGGCGCTGTTTAAATGATCATATCGTAAAATCTAATTCTTGACGATTTTATGAAATTTTAATATTTATTGATTAGAATGAAGCATTGGAGACATTTAAAAAATGGTTACTAAGGAACCCAAATCGAGTCTCTTTTAGCTCTATTTTACGTGTAACCCAATGGGAGACTTATTTAGTGCTGTGCCCTTTTACATGTAATATTTTTCAAGCAGTGATATTTGACTAAATTTTGGCAAAATTACTATCAAAGGTTTAGTAAATCTTATATTCAAAAATGGTACTATAAATATTGAATTTACATTAACTATGAAATTTGATTCTTATTTAGTATAATTTTATTGTTTTTCCCCTGGTATTAAGGAAATTGATATTGTGCTGAATGTATTTGGAATGTACTGGAATCGTTACCTTGAATCATTTGGAACACTTTGTGACCATTTTAATGATATTTCCATGTTGTTATATTTATTTATGAGTGGAAATTGTCATGCATGGATACCTGCTATCTACTGAAGATAACAACATTAACAATCATTTTCTCCCAACAGGCTCTTTTACTACTCTAGTGTTATTGTTGTAAAAATAGCCACAAAATGGTAAGGTCTAATGAGACAAATATCCCTACAAAACTGAATCACGCACTTACTTTATATTATTCCTTTTAGTTTAAACTCTCTTAAAAAGGGCCTATATCCTTTACTATGACTGATATGATTCGTCGAGCAATCTCTGTTAAGGGTCTCTATCTTTGAGAATCACCGTTAAGGGTATTTATACATATGAGTGCTCCCCGGCAATTAAACACATGTTTTGGGGTTCTTACAACACTCTTTATATCTTATCAACAAAGCAATGCAGCAAAAGTACCGAGTACCTGAAAATATTCTTCAAGGCTAAAACTCGTGGGTCTTTGGTTTCAAACGGCTCGTTGGTACTCAAAGTGAACAAATACTCCACAACCATCAAGCCTAGTGATTGAAATTATGATTGAGATTATGATCAAATGGATCCACAGCAAGCAGTAAACAAAATGAATGAAAATTAAAAATATATAGAAGGGTTGCATTTTTCGAGAGGCAAACTTAGATGAAACAGTCCTCGAAAGCCATCATATTATTGTTGTCAACCTAAATGAAGTTGTGATTAATCTAAGATAATACCAACTCCAAATATTGTGGTTCTACAATAAGAAGTAGGGTCTTATATAATCCAAGACCTGAATAATAGCATAGTTGATCTTTAATGAAAATATTCATGTGCAAACATATGTCATTACAGGATCAGTATACCCCACTTCATGACGCTGCTAGGATCGGACAACACGAAGTTTGTAAGCTGCTTCTACAAACCAACGCAGAAGTAAATGCAAAAGACGAGGCAAGTATGCTGTACTATGTAGGACATCAAATTATAATATAGATATAGATCTCAATAGTTAAAACTTTACAAATACAATCCTAGTACGTATAACACATAACCATGTATGGCAGTTTAGGACGTGTTGAAAGTGAAAAATGTTTTACAAATAGTGCGTACGTGTAAAGTTATGAAATCATTTTCTTTTGGTACATTCGTGCAATTCACCAACGTTAAATTATTTAATTTTAATTTCTGGTAAACCAAATTGGTTTCAAGATTTTATTTATCATCTAGTATGTGTTATAAGAACAATGTAAGCAACATAAAATAATACTTATTTATAATTTACTATTTTGTTTAGCATTAGTATTAAACGGAGTGGTTTGAACAAAGATCCTCCTATGTATCAGTCTCAAAACTTTGTAATTACTTAGTGGGTGTTTACCCGATGTACGTGATACATAGATACTATCTGGTTACGATTAATGTGATGTAAGAGATTAATTATTAGCAATTGGTGCGGTCAGTCTATGTAAAATGCCTAGCCTAAAACATAAGATACAATTTGCACCGCTCCTCTATGCACTGAACATGTACGAGAAACGCAGTTACGATGTTATAATTGAAAACAACTAAATAAATCGACATAATTTGTCATTACAGAATCAGAGTACCCCACTTCATTTGGCTGCTTCGAATGGACACCACCACGAATGTGGGCTACTTCTACAAGCCAAGGCAGAAGTAAATGCAAAAAACAAGGCAAGTATGATGTATTATGTAGGGTATGAAATGATATTATATATACACATGGAAAAAGTATCGCACCACTCATTTTTTGTTGAAAAGTGCAAATGTGGCCTCGAATTTTGCCACTATAGTGTGATATTTAAGGATAATTTGTTTGCGTAAGCTGTCCAACAAAATGTTGTGCAATAAAAGGGCCACATTTTAGTTTGTGACGTAATCGATGTAATGTTTTTTCAAGGCCGAGGGGAAAATGCATAATTTTGTCCAGAAACATTCATGAAACAAGTTTGGGTATAACGCGATATTGAATAGACTTTAAAAACTTAAAATATTCATTATATTAGTCACCGTTGATGTTGTTTTTGTTTATTTGACCTAGGTCAACACCTTCGCAATATTGCTTTTGTTATTTGAACTTCTTTAAAATTTGACCTATTTTGACCTTAGACCCTATAACTGTTGGGCGTACGAAAAAAGGAGTTTTTTTTAATTTGACCCCAGATGACCTTTGACCTTGGAATACTTAATTGTGTTACCAAAGATTACAACTTTAGAGATTAATCATCGGGCCTCTCAATATCGTGTTATACCCAAACTTTTGTCATGCATGTTTTTGGACAAAAACATGCATTTTCCCCTTGGCCTTGAAAAAACATTACATCGATTACGTCACAAACTAAAATGTAGCCCTTGTATTGCATAACATTTTGTTGGACAGCTTACGCAAACAAATTATCCTTAATATCACACCATGGTGGCAAAATTCGAGGCCACATTTGCACTTTTCAACAACAAAAAAGTGGTGCGATACTTTTTTCCATGTGTATAATTATATAGATCTCTTTAGTCAAGACTTTACAAATAAAATCTAGTACGTGTAACAGATAACCGTGTATGGCAGTTTTGACGTGATGAAAGTGAAAAAGAGTTACAAATACTGTGTACATGTAAAGTTATTTTTTTATTTTATTTTGGTACCTGCGTGCCATTCACCAAAATAATGTTAAACTTGATTTCACTGACAATTAGATTATTTTATTTAATATTCCCATCAGCCCTCCGGGGTGATATTTAAAGTTCTGGTAAACCACATTTTATATTCTATTCATCATTCAATATGTGTTATATGAATGAGGTAAGTAACATAAAGTCATACATATTTATTATTTACTATTTTATTTAATATAAGTATAAAACTGAGTGGTTTGAACAAACATCCCAATATTTATCAGTCTCAAAACATTGTATTTACTTAGTGGGTATTTACCCCGGTGTACGAAATGCATCTGGTGCGAGTAATGTGATGTAACAGCTTATTATTAGCAATTGGTTTGGTGCGGCCGGTCCATTCCTAATACCATATAATTTTAACTGCTCCTCTATATTATACTGAACATGTACTTGAAACGTATGTACGTTGTGATAATTTTAATTTTAATTTTAAATAAATCGACGATAATGTGTCATCATAGTTTCAGTGGACCCCACTTCATATGGCTGCTTGGAACGGACACCAAAAAGTATGTAAGCTGCTTCTACAAGCCAAGTCAGAAGTAAATGCAAAAAACAGGGTAAGTATTATGTGTGCATGGGATAGGATATTATGCTTATCATCACATTATTCAAGAATTTCAAATTAAATTCTTGTACGTATATAAATGGCATGATGAAAGTGAAATATTTTTACAAATAGTGAATAGGCCTACATACGTAAAATTATATTCAACCATAGACAAACAAAAGCGTTTCAAAACCTGTTTCTGAAAGCAAAAGTGCGCCGGGTAGGTCATCGACTTGGATGAGTTCATTACAACTCTGAGAAGTACCATGCAATTTGCAGTGCTCCTCTGCGTACCAAATCTTTGTCTTTTGATATCTGCCACTCACCACAATAAATAACATTGAACCTGATTTCACCGACATGTAGAGTTCTGGTAAACCAAATTATTTTATGGTTGTATTTATCACCTAGTATGTGTTATATGAAGAAGGCCAACCCCCCCCCCCCCACCCCACCCCACCACCACCCCACCCCACCCCACCCACCCCCTGCCACCCTAAGAGTTTCTGCCGATTGCGCTAAACCCAACGGCTTGTGACCTAGGGCGTCTAGATGATCGCTTTACATCCTTTGCGCACATTTTAATGAACAAAATGAGGGTACCACCTTACCCGGGGGTAGGGTAAGCCGTCCGAGGGTACGACGTGGTAACCACCTTACAATTGTTACAAAATCGCCATTTTGAAAAAAAACATATTAATTGTATGGTCCTGAATCTTATTGTATAATTATATTATAACATCATTTCCCTCACTTATAAGCAAAACATTGGGTGAAATCCCGATAGTTGGAACTTTTATGGCGACAATTCAATGTTGACCAATATTTCACTGCAAAGCCGAATACGACAGGGTTTGAGGTCGGCCCTGTTTCGTGACGTCGTTGTGACGTCATGCGTGAGGTGTTTGTACTTATTTGGGCATGTATGTAAAGGGGAGACCTCTACCTATACCATGGTACAAAAATCATTCTCTGCAACTCGGTTTGGATCTTTTAAAGAGGAGGTAACCAGTCCGATTGCTTAGTTAATCATTGATATGTAAAGTATGTATGCCAAAGACAGAAAATGTACCAGGCTAATTACATTTTAGTGTAAGATTGCCGAATTTCACAGGGTTTCTTTTGCTAAGGTTTCCCGCGCAAACATGCTGCCGATTCAAGCAATGTGACCAGGACAGGTAGTTGGACCGGACTGACCACCATTCATGTCTGTTAAATATACTACTATGTGATAGTAGTACAAATAACCTTTGCAAAATGTATGTGTCATTACAGGATCAGGATACCCCTCTTCACTTTGCTGCTCAAGGGGAACACCGAAACGTATATGAATTGCTACTTCAGTATGGAGGAGATGAACACGCAACAAACGAGGTAAATATTTTGATAAACTTAAAATTGACAGAACAAATCAACTTCAACAATGTTATGTACTACTCCAAAGTGTTATATTTATATTGCTAGAATCATGGGATTTCAGAATAAGTATGCCAATACAAACCTAGTAGTGCCATACTTCAACACATAAACAATGTATTATGATGTTCGAAGTTTATAGTTTGTGTTTAGATTTAATATGAATTGAAAAACAAATATTCAGATCTAGTTGCACTGATAAACTATATGCATGCATAACAATATCTGTGTTTTAATTCACATTAATTCTAAATTGTAAACACAATCACAAACCATGAACTTTGAATATCATCATACATTGTTTATGCATGAAAGTATGGCATTGGAAGGTTTTAATTAGCATACTTGTTCTGAAATGCCATAATTCTAGCAATTTCAATGCGTAATCATTTTAGAAATCTATCAAGCTAGCGTTGAGAACTGCTGTAGCCGGGGTGCTTTATTTCTTTCTGCAACTATAACGGGATGCATCCCATTGTGTTACTACGCTTTATTCCGTGTCGCAATCTGTCGTCTATGCATCCCATTATAGTTGCAAAAGAAAATACGCAGCCGGGGTAGACCAAGAAAACGATCGATAGCGAATAACAATTGACTGTGTGAGCTGCTTCCTGTCTCCTATCGTATACTAGTCTCAGCTCACAATGGTGCATTGTTTATAGGTCAATTAATGCGTATGTCTTGTTACGAGAGAAATTAGAAAAATCAATGCACGCCGCGCTGGGTGTTGATGCGAATAATGTCACGACCCCGAAAGGGGAGTGGCATTGTGAGCATATCAACACCCAGCGCAAGTGTATTGATTTTTCTAAATTCTCGAGAAACAAGACATACGCATGTATTGACCTAATTCATACACGACGATACTAATCAAATTTTTATAGTTTTAACTTCCTTTGAGTAATTTCAAGCGAATAGAAAGCATAAACAACTTTGCTAATACCCGCAGCAAAAATCGGCGAACCCATGCTTCCTGCAAGAACGAATCAAAACAAAGCGCGCAATGCGTACTTGTAAGGCGCAAAACGCGGAGTGCATTGTCATTTTCAATGCACTCCGCGTATTTTGATTTCCTGCTTTCTGATTGGTTCGTACCAGTTAGAGTGTATGAATCAATTATAAATCATTTCATTTGGTCAAATCAGTTGCAATCTTAGGCACAACATGAACTATTAACAATCACTCTGAGTTCTTATTTTTCGAGTAAATGGTGTATACAATACACATTGATGTTTAATTGATGTTCCTATCATTTCGTTGCAGAAAAATGAAAGTCCACATGGTATTCTAAACAAACGAATTCGTTGCCACTGTGTAGCAAGCAAATCCAGAGGTAGATGTGGATGCAAGAATCCTGGACGACCTTGTACAAACAGCATGTAAATGTCAGGCAAAGAAAGGACAGTGTAGTAGTATTTAGATGATACTCAGGATGGCGGAAATGAAGACAAAGATGAAGACACTGACGAAGAAGACACCGATGATAAAGTCAAAGATGAAGACACTGATAACGAAGACACCGATGATAAAGACAAAAATGAAGACACTGATGAAGAAGACACCGATGATAAAGACAAAGATGAAGACACTGATGAAGAAGATACCGATGATAAAAACAAAGATGAAGACACTGATGAAGAAGAAACCGATGATAAAGAAAAAGATGAAGACACTGATGAAGAAGACACCGATGATAAAAAACGAAGATGAAGACACTGATGATGAAGACGAAGAAGGGAAAACTGATGGTGAAAACATTGATGATGAAAAAAACCACTGATGATGGAGAAGGAAGGGATAGTACCATATTATTATTCACTAGATTCATTTTAATCAGACAACAACACATTTCCCTCTTTATATAATCGGCGAATTCAGCGAGCTGTTTATCAACTGTCTTCTTCAAATTAATCGCGTTCTTTAGCATATGCGCACATGGCAACCTTGCGTTATACGCACAACGCATATGCAGGCAGCTGTGTGTAGGCGCACGCTAACGCGATGATCATACGCACCGTTGTCTCATAATGTATGGGCGTGTTGGCTAAAAATCAGCCAAAAACCAATAAAATTACCTGCTGACATCCCAAACCACACCCACTATATAAGAATTAATGATGATCTTCAGGATACATCACTATATTGTGTAAAATACATCTTACATACAGATATTCGGTGGTTTGTCATGGTAAATAAGGATATAAATATATACGCTGTTTTAACTATAAACCAAAATGCTATGCAATGCAGCGCGTCTCAATAGTCTCATTTCCTTTCTTCGAGACATTGATATCACTGCATCCACTATTATACTGACCGTTATATTCTTTATGGGTGCCTTTTTCCTCATGCTCTGCGTTTTAGATAGCATCCACATCTCTTGTGATACTCGTGTGTAACTTATACTATTGTCATTGAGTTGTATATGGAGATGGAAATAAATAAAACTGAACTGTACTGAACAACATTGTCAATTATATGGTAGAAAAGTAATTATCGAGCCTTAATCGCGTGATTCTATTGAACAAAATGGTGTACTTACCATGAAACGAATAAACAGTCTCTCAAAATACCATTTTAAAATAAAATCGCGACGATTTAAAGCCCCGGTTTCAATGACGACATAGTCATTGGTGCTCAGATTTGCGCATTTGGATTGTATAACTATTTCCTAGATCATTCACCTCGAGCTTTTGTTCCCGACGTTAGCAAACCTCTTCCACGTACCATGAAAATTGCTGAAAGCACTATTATATTATTTAGTCTCCAGATCAAAAAGAAAACAATTTGTATAGTTTATCAACATCATGATATCCTTATATAAATTTACACCATGAACAGTTTACTCATCAAAGTATGTATATCGGCTCATATTTATTAATAAACATTTTTGGGTACATCTTGAATTCTTTAAAATTACAAAAGTTATACTTTTTCTAATGTACAAAATGAATATATATAAATGAATATTTATAATATTGAATGGCTTTGAGGAATAACATTTTACAGCGAGTGCAATATATTCTTGTACCACCCGAAAATAAGACATTCAATATTATTGTTATCATTATAAGGAATTATTTTGAGAAATCTATTCGGATTTGGATACAGCAATAAAGCTCCAGCGCATTGATTTTTGTAGGTGCTCAAGTGTATTGTTTGCAACCCACTCCTCTGCTATCCAGGATTGGTGTTTACTGGGCCGCGAAAATTGCCTTTGTTCAGCAGTCTAGTGTTTCTATGTTGCGCTCTTCTTCCCATATCTCTCATATTGCGTTTAGACAGCATACCAATTGGATGTCTCAGAAATTTACCACCCACCCACCCTGTATATATCTAAATATAATCAGTTGATAGATCGATGTAAATTATACTTATTTGCTTTCTTTTGGAGGATTTCATATTTATGAGCTGGTTAAGTATTTGATATCGGTTGGCAGAAGTCAATTACTATGCTTCTCTTTCTCTACATAGATAGAGTTTTGAGTTTTTGCGCAGCCGGCTACTATCGCATTGAATTCTTATCTTTGTCATAAAATATGAGGGTCTCCCTAGGTCAAGTTAAGGTTCTTTGTATGTGCGTAACTAGCACTCATATGAAATTGTATATTTCTAATATGTTATTGTTATGTATGTTGATTCACTATTATGATGTAACTTAAGATGTGCACCTTAATTGTGGTGCACTTGCATTACGGTGAGGCTATATACTGTAGCATGCACTATTGTGTCTTGTGTCATGTAGATATTCATAGGTGTTTATTAAAGAAAGGTAGTTAAGCTCATATCAGGGGTGGGCAGGTTGGTATACATTTGGGGCTACAACATCACTTTAAAAAAGGTGATTATGCAGGTGTATTTTTGGAAAATTCCCCTTCTCCAATTTCTCATCGTTGGGAGGGATGGGTTTTTCGCGAATCGCTGCCTGTTGGATTTTTAATACACATTGAATTTAATAATACTAGAGCAAATAAATGTCTTGTTATTAGTATTAACCCTAACCCCCCTGAGTGCTAAAAAAATGCTAATCCAAAGTCCCTCTCCAAACGCATGCGCCCTCTGTTTTCGATGACGTAGTCAACCGAGCCTATATAATGAGTGCAGTATACTGCACGAATGTGTAGCTGAGGGCCGTGGCTTAGTGGTTGGAAGGTGGGGCTTGAGAACGGAGGGTCCCCGGATCGAATCCCGGCAGGTTCCCGGAGATTTAGTTGGTGTTTTTTCCTCGAAAATTGTGATCCCGGTCAAAAATCCTAAACCGGGGTTAGGGTTATGGCACATCAGAAAATAATATAAAAGTATGGTCCGAATTTACTAGAATTGTGAATTGTTAACCTCCATAGAGTTTGGAGTGAGTGGGTTGTTTCTTATCTGGATGCCCTCATATATTGGGTTTTTTCTTGTCCGGATGCCTTCATATATGAGTTTGTAATTTTTAATCATTTCTGTCACAAATTGCAGTAATTCATATATCCCAATAAATAAATTATGTTGGGATAATTACTGAATACTTGTCAATATGTAAGAAATAGACACAAGTTAATAACATAAATGCCATAAAATGTTATTTACTTTATATCTACAACAAGAGTTGTCAACAACACCAGAGAAGCTGGTGGCTGATTGATTGTGATTTTATAATTGTTGCGTGAATTTATAATTGTTGGGCAATAAAAATGTCCGAGTGGTATGCTGCCAATTGCACGCATCAACTATGTATGTGTGTCGCATTTCCTCGTTTCTTTAGGCTTAGAGTCTGTAGACAATTATTATTATTATTTATATAAGATTGTTATGTTAAAAACGAAATAAGTTAGCGCGAACTGACTTTCTCTGAGCATACTCACCCCATCCTTTCTACGCCGCACACACAATATTGGACGGCAATCTGTTTTAAACATTGGACGCACATCCGGGTGCACAGTATTCAATACGCACTTTTATTGTACCGTTTGGAAGTCCCATATAAATAATAATACATAACATTTAATACATTTATCTTTGCTTACAATGATTTTTAAAACCTTCTTATGAAAAGCATAGATTCCTCATTTTCAACGTGTTCAAACTTATCGTATATTTATAAAATAGTTTTGAACTTGGTTGGAGTAGCTATCATTTTAGAGTGTTCACAGCATGAGGCCTTTTTAAAGATATTTGTTTATAATACAAAATGTATTGTTTAAATGATATTTTTATCTTAAGAATGCCAAATGAATAAACAAAACTGAAATATAGTTTATTTGCATTCACCACACGAGCTTTCATACTTTTTGGGAAAGTCATTAAAACAGATTGTATAATATTATTTTTCTTCTCTAAAAGTGTCTTTAGCAAAACAAAACAAAAACAAATAATCGACCGACTGGGACCCACCTTTTCTCTTGTTTGAGTAGGCAAACCTATTTTGGAAATGGTAGTGTTCTACTGTAATTGATGGGTTGACCGTGGTTGATCAATACGGTGCTAGAGTTAATAAGCAAAACGCCTCTTCAAAAACCTGACTTCCCCGTTAGCTCAGTGGTTTGTTTCCTGTCTTTGAATACGTGGGTTGGTGGTTCGAGTCCCGATAGGTTGTTCGTATTTGTATGCTTTTGTTTTCGTTTGTTTTGTTTTGTATTTTATTTTATTTTGTAAAGGTTTGTTACTTTTCATTCTAAATTTGATTTAATTTGTCCGGATCTTACGAATGGGTATAATATGTATAATAATAACATGCAGTTAAAAGGTAATGTATTAAGTTGTCAAATGGATATATTGTGTTTGTTGACATCTACCTCTATAAAAATACGAATACGAATCTTTATCAGTATGGCATCTCAATCAAGATGCTTCAATTAAGAGTATTTTAATCCGAAATAAACGGTCACCCCACAACACCCCCACCCACCCTACCCCATCCCTTACCATTCACCACAAACCCCAATAGGGCCCATAAGACTACTGATATTACGTTAACAGTTTGTTAGAACACAATCATTAGTTTACGTAATGACATTATTTGTTTTACCTATATCTTTAATGAAGTCTTTATTAGAAGTACCATTTAGGTTCGCAATTCAGACAATGCCCCTTTAAATTGAAAACATTACTAACCCATTCTTTTTTTAAATAAACGATACTAATCGTACATCATCGCTCTCTAATATTGCCAAATATGAGATGATTGAGAACATTTTTAATGCAGTGACAAAGACTTGTATGAATTTAGTACATTATGTTTTCAATGCTTTAATACAATCTTGATCAAAACCTGTTGGGACACTATACACGTGCGCATGAATTATCTTTCAAAATGAGTAAAATGGTGACAGTTGAGTATGATAGTCAAAACTAGTTTATGTAAAGCTGCCACCGACCCCCCCCCCCCCCCCCCCCCCCCCCCCCCCCCCCCCCAACCAATGTTGGGCTGATATAACACAGCCCGTTGCTGGACGTATTTTATATGGGCCAACATTGAGTTTAGGGGTTTCCAGTATCAATTTGTTGACATTCTATTCACTCCGCTTATTATCAACATTCGGGCAACTTGTCGACGTGTGTCTACGGTTTGACCACGCTTGCCATCTTTTCCTCCTACATTTCGGGCTCCAAGAGCTTGATATAATACGCCAGCATACATACGAACTTCCTGGAATGTTTATAAAATACCATCCTTATAATAAGTTCATACATTTGTCGACATTTACATTCATTTTATTTATCTGGAGGATGCGAGTGGCTACGTCCTTAAATAAATTTGTTAAAGGCTGTTTTTTTCCTTTGCCAATTGATCATCAGTGGTAGAACATGCGTTGTACGTATGTTAGCCTCAACTCTGTTGAGTCTTTGGGAAAATAAACAACGCTTCAATGGACACGTCAACAATCCTAAAAGAAATACACCATGGAAGGTTTCTTTTTCATTAATGATGACGTATTATCGTCGATACAGTAATAAGGAATTTCTTTCGTGAACGTGCAGTTGCATTTGCTTTTTGCTATGCATACCACGAGGTTAATACATAGAAGAGGGGGTCAGAAGTCACAAACTGGTCCAAAAAAATGTTTCACTTCTAATAATGTTGAGAAATGCACCAATTATGATTAAACGGGACAAAACTTAAGTTTTACATACTTAATGACCCACAAACTATATTGTTGGAAAGCTTATGATTCAAGGTCTTTCATTTTTGCAAAAATGAATCAAATTATACAGGGTGTGCAACATTTTTACAGGGTGGAACATTAAAAAAAATTATCGTTTTTGCTCCTCACAAAATATTTTGATAGTTTGTACAATTAGGGTTTAGCTGAAGATAGTCACCAAAATCAGAACAACCGCAGAAGGTGCTACCAAAATTGCTAAGAATCACCTGCCCAAAATGTACACAGGAAAAGTACAGGGTGTCTAAAATTATGATGAAATAATGCATAAAATGAAGGTTTGTATATAATATTCTATGACATTTAGTTAGCATGAACTATTTAATTTAAAGGAAAATGGTTATCAAAATGAACTACATGAATATCATTAAAGTTCCTTTTATTTTGAATACAGGGTGGTCCAAAATAGGTCTAAATAGCAAATTTTTCATAAATCTATAAACAATTCTGTGAAGAAACACTTCTGGCTTTTTTAGTTAAATGTTTTACTACCCAGGTTAGAAAAGGACCGAAGAGTCACACAAATGAAATAGAGAGACTTCGATTTGGCCATTGTTTAATCAATAAAATGAATAAAACTGTGTATTTTTTACATTAAAACACTCCCTGAATTGAATATCATATTCTAGTAGAGAATGTCTAGATAACAGTTTAATATTATTATTCATAGTAGCAGGCACATGTTATTAACACATATGAGAAGTTTGAAAACTTTCCTATGTATACTTTTAAAATGGCATCAATTTCAAAAGTTCTAGTTTTCCGCTATTTTATGTAGAAACCCATGGGCGCCTCATCCACCGGCGCCTCATCCACCGGCCCCACCCTTGACTCACTCGACGTTTAGATTGATAACTTCACTGTTGATAAACATGTGGCTTTAATCCTTTTTTATTCGGTAGCTGGATAAATTGTCTTTAATATGATACCAAAAATGTTATGTTTTTTTGACAACTTCTATTTAAAATAGAGACACGTATCACGATTTTAAGGATTTTTTGAAACGATCCCACCTTATTTGATATACCTATTAGTGACCTGTGACCAGGGGCAAGTTTGTCCTGTGAGGATGGGCCATGTTCGCCGTGTTGGCTAACCTACTTATATCCCGTCTTGACAAATTTCAGACTGGGTATTTGTTCCCCAATTCAAAAGATTATAAGACGACATAGCATTATGACCTTTCGAGAACTAGTGTTTTTATTTTATATTTTATAACTCGTGTCATTCATATCCTATATATAACACAAAGCGTCTGAAAACATATGATGTTCTTGTTCAATCTGGAACCCTGGCATTTTAATCCTTCAATCAATTTAGTAACTCGTCGGAGGAAAATGACTAACTAATCCTGCCCAAACTCACTGTCCATACCCCAACTCCACTACACATACCGTAGTTATTCGGTATATACTCTCTTTAATATATGCGATATGTCTCTGAAAGGAGATAGCCGACATATCGCAAGATGGCGCTATCACCTTATAGAGACATGTCAGAGAATACAAAGAGTGCAAAAATGAACATGTTGAATGTTCATCTTGAATTCTAAAGTAAATTATATACAAAAACACCAATTCTTCATCACTACTGCGTACCCCTTTGAGAAAAACCCAACATTGATTGGTGGGTAAGCGGGGCAGGTGAAAGGGAACGTCCCCGTTCACATACTTTTCACGCGTAATCTTTTGATAGTTTGAGGAGTCAAATAAGGACATGTTAGCAAACACCTATAACGAGAAAATACATCACAAAATTGAATATGTAATATTCATCCTTTTTACGCAAAAAACATTGAAAAACACCTCGCAAAACATGATTGTACTATAGTTCAGTCAGTTCCAAATTGGCAAACCTGTTTACAGCAGCGAATGAATTCAGAAGAGAGTGCGCGCGTACTCTCTTCTGAATTCATTCGCGGCACCTTGCCCCCCCCCCCCCCCCTCTGGCTACGCCACTGCACCAGATCCCGCTATGGTCAGCCCCTACCCCCCCCCCCCCCCCCCCCCCCACCACAAATCAAAAATATCAGTTCATGGAACAGAGATGGCGATATCGAAATAGAGGTGTTGTCCGCTGATAACCTTTATAGATTTATCAAAGTCTTTATGTCAATTCATTCATGCATTGGCTTACGAATTGAAAACTACTGCATGAGCTTGTTGAAAGACTAAGCCCGGACGAAACTGTGTCCAAGTTCGATTGTCTGATTTTTTTGCCGGACAAACCTCAGGGAAGACGTCAAAACTCGACCGCCCGTTGACCGCCGGTTACGGGCGGTTCCGCCCGGTTCTTTCAGGTCAAATGTTTTACTGGTATATGAATATTCGCGCATGCAACACTGAATAACCGCCGGTTGACTTAATGCTGTAACCGGACCAATTTACACTATCAATCTGTTACTTTGCGGTCATAATAGCTCTCTCTATAATCGTTCTATAAAAAAAAACCATTCATAGACTTTCGGTATTGATTTTAAAAAGTTAATTGAGCTATAAACAGATTGAAAAAGCCAACCCCAGCGAAAATCAATAGCTGTATTGTACTGGTTGTCAACTGAGCCCATTACTTCAAGATGTTATTGCTCACGCGTGTGACGAGGCACTATCAACCGGTCGTGTTCACCAGAGTGTAACTATTTGACTTCATTATGTGTGTATATTATAACAGACGACACGTTTTGTGAAAACCGGGCGGAACCGGCCGTAACCGGCAGTTGCCGGGCGGTCGAGTTTTGACGTGATCCCTTAACCGATTTGTCTTAACCGTCATAGAGGGCGGTATAAACGATGTTTTCAACATAGTTATTGACGACGGGTTCGAACCCGATTGTTTATTTTAAATGTATAAATCGTTATCAAATTGGGAACCAGGTTATGCATGAGGTATTTCTCAAGCTGCCGAAAGTCAATGGCCTTTTCTATGTTGTTCTCAGCATTTAGCCGGTCCCGTCTGTGTTAAGAACTGTTTCTATCAGATTTGCACGTTGTATCGGAGTCACAGCCGCCGTGAATCTCAGAAGCAGGGGCCTGTCGATGTGTTAAATATATGCGACCATTTTAGCTTGGCTTTGTTGACAAAAGAAATATGATCAAAAACTGACACAACTTTATAACAGTGTTATAATTAAGATACACCTTGTATTGCAACCATATGTGTCCTGATAAAGTGCCCATTCAAATTATCCCAGGACTTTCGCAAAGTGCAATTTATCTTATCTGTGTAGACTGCACATGTTATTTTGGTGTAGTGCTAATACAAAGATATCACGATAACGTTCCAATGCCTGGCTAGATAGGTTTCACTATAACACTATCTCTACAATTGTTAGTTTATTTATACGGATATTTATTTCAGTATAACAAACTGAATAATGGTGTTCCTATCAGCTGTACTCGTATTGTGTACATCGTTACAGCTGACTCACAGTTGGCGGATAGCTGCATCAGCACCTTCGCTGGGTAAATATTACACTTTGTATATAGCGTTCGGTGATATAAATATTTTGAAAGATACTAAAAATAACTAAATACATATAAAACATATCTTCGGCGTTTATCTATAGACAATTTTCTTTTTTTAATCCAAAAACTATTGAATATTACATTTCGTATCCATTGACCTTTACACGAATAATTTAATGTAATAACTGTTCGTTCTAGATAATATAGAAATACTATACTTTTCTAAATCCTTATGCCATGCGGAATAAGGTGTAGATCTTAATTGAATTTCGACCGTAATGCATTAATCGCCGTTCAACGGTAAATTGCCGTTCAACTGAAAAAATAAAATAAAATTGATAACAATAGTTATAAAGATATCGCTATTGTTATTAACACAGGGCGGTATGGCGCAGACAGCAATGCAGTGTCCGTGAGTGGTTTGTCATCTGGAGCATTCATGGCGGTACAGCTTCACGTTGCATACTCGAAGATCATTATGGGAGTAGGTGTTGTGGCAGGAGGTTTGTTACAGTGTTATATTATGTGACAGGTTGTGGCATCCATCCGACAAGTTCACAACTTATTCCTGTTGAAGATATATCCTGCGTTATACAAATAGTGAATGCCGGAGTGTGTAGGAGCAAAAACTATATCACAATGTCAACATTTGACATTTCAATTTCACGAGGCGAAGCCGAATGTGATGGACTAATCCAAATTGAACCGAGTTGATACGGTTTACTATTGCACAAACACTATTTCTCGATATGGTTTCTGCTCGCATTTTTTTATTTAGTTACTAGTTAAGTTAGAGTACCCGTATGATGATAAAATGATAAGCATTTTAGTGGTCGCAATATGTTAAAGTTCTCACCCTTACACGCACACATGTATAGAAAATGTATAGTCTATCCGATTGCAATCTCGAGTTATATTCAGTGATGTCGAAACGGCATTTTCCATGGATTTGTTTGTATTAATTTTGCTATGATACTGTAGTAACACTTTTATTTGACCCAAAAGTGCCAGGGAAATATCTACATTTACCATCATCTAAAGCCAAGAAGAAAACAATATCTGTCTCACATACCCGCGCGCATACGTATGTGGATTACGAGCCCATGGGATCTTTCTTTGAATTGTCCGAACAAAATTGAAACCAAATTGGCTCCGAAATGGAATCAAAAATTGGCTCCAAAAACACATGTATTTTTGTCTAAACAAATATATTACGCCTACATTTAGTTAGTTCCCCAAATATATATATGAGAAAGACCTTCTTTCTTGGGCCTAACTACTGTCTTGTGAATTTCGAAATGCTGAAATGACAGAATAAACTGCTCTAAAAATGTATTTGCAAATCCTTGATAGATACTTTTGTCGACATGATCGACAACAGTCTAGAAATGAGAGATGCGATAATGCTTAATACTTTATGGTATCGTTTTTCTTTGCAAACTGACTCAGTATCGGGTTTATCTGGCCACTGATCATGCTGTTTATAAGAGCGACACAATAAGCATTACATACAAGTAACTAAACAATCCTGTCTGAGTATAACGTCAGCCATGTCATGCCCGGAAAACCCCTCAGTAAAAAAACCTCTGAACCTTCTTCTTTTCTTGCAACAGGTCCATTTTATTGCGCGCAGGCTAATGTGTTCAAGGCAACCGACGAGTGTATGATTTCACCGCACAAAATAAATGTCGGGTATTTGGAACAAGTTACTAGAAACACCGCGTTGACGGGTACCATCGATGGTACAAGTAATATGGATGGAGATATGGTGTATTTATTTGGAGGAATTGCCGATTCTACCGTTGTCCAAGGTAAATGATAGAAGTCGGACATAATCTCTAAGGGTCCACTCGCACAGACAACATGTTTGGTCCGCAGCCCCCGGGAATTGAACCCGGGTCTCTGGACTGGCAGGCGAGTGACTCTACCATCACATCACGAGCGCTAGCTACCGAGGCTAAATGTTCGGTGACTAATATAGTTACGCGTATTCTGTCCGGGGGTATTGCGGCATGGGATATATAGATATACCTCGTGTACGCGCGCGAACAGGTGCTACTGGGGCTATGATTTTTGTATGGCATAGTGGTGTTAGGGCTAATGCATTTCTTATAGAAACATCTGACTGCAATCTTGGAAATAAGTCCTTAGAACGCTGAGCGCACTTCTTGAATAATGCATGTCCAAGCTATTAGTGCGTATTGTCCTTTGTGCTTATCTGAACACCTTTACATGAGATGTTCTCTTCCCCACCCCCAACAATAAATGTTGGGATATTCGAGCAAGCTGCTGAAGCCATTGGCAACCCTCACCATTGCACGGGGAATGGGGGGGGGGGGGGGGGGGGGGGGGGGGGTGACCGTTTACCGTTATATCACAGAAAAACGTTCCAAGACTTTTTTTGAGGATTGTTGTCATCTTGAAGTCACCATCCTTTAGCGGGGGTAATCAACCTAATGTTTGTTGCATAATGTATTTCATATATTACCAAAATATAATGATCAATCAACATAATGCATCCAACGTCTAATTTCAACCATGTCTGTTACGAATACTGTTTGTTTTTAGGGGTGGTGAGGAAACTAGAAGATTACTACAGTCGATTCATATCTTCAAATACTATCCACATGGACTACTCAATTAATGCGGAGCATGCATTTGTAAGTAGCATTGTAGAAACTGTCGTAAGATGACATCGCGAAATTAATACTCTATAGACTCTATATACGGTAATAGTTACTTTTACTCCAGACTGTTACGATGACACCAATATCTATACTGGCCATCTTGCATTCAATTCAGTGTTATTCTCGAGCACATAGTACCTTCGTAAGCATGGTAAACACGTCTAACCAGAAGCGTAACTATGCTTTTCAATGTTGAGGGAAGGGGGGGGCATGAGAGGGACAGGTATAACTTTTTATTTTCAAAATAAAAATATTAAAACAATATTTTTTTCTTTTTTTTAAACATCTCTTTTCAAAGTCATGTATATGGCCTTTATTGACCTCCACGTGACACAACATGTGACCCCAAACCATGTATATTAGTATGTAAGTTATTTTGGTTCAACTTTGGGTCATCCAAAATATCTGAAACGGTTCAGAATTCGGCGTACTGGCTAGAACCGGGCCAAAAGAACCACTAGCAAAAAAAAGAAGAAATCCGACCTACCGACCCTACCTTTTGAGACCCTCTTTTTTGCCTTACCTTGAAGGCACATCTGCAAAGTGTGCTAACAATAGTTAACTTGGATGAGTAATGTAGGAATCATGTATGCGATCTTCAATAGAGCACCGCACTTTAAACAAGATCTTGTCAGTATGTATGTATGTATGTATGTTTTTGGATGATGACCGTGATAGCATGACTCGTTTCAAACGTATTTTAATGGATATACGCAATAACATATAATAACAATTTGAAATGCAAATTTTGTCAAAAGGGGTTCATCATAATCTCCTCAGCAACAGACAACGATGGCAACGAATGGCATTACATTTTGAGTCCCCATCAATTCCAACGTAAACTTGGATTTTGATTATGATCCCAAAACAAATCATCACATTTTGGAACTAATTTCAACATGTTGGATATTAAATCGACTCCACGATTGACTGTTTGTTGCATTGTATTCGGTTGATAACGTAACCTCGTACGTACAATTCAACCTTACATTCGTGATCGAGGCTATGTCCACCGTCGTCTGCTCAGCGGTGCTGATCTAAAGAGCGCCACCACTAATTCCACAATTCACTTTTTGTTTTACCCACAGATAACGGATAACTATGGCAACACGTGTTCATACAATGGCACACCATACATCAATAAGTGTAACTACAACCAGGCGTATATACTACTAAACCATATTTACGGACATTTGATGGTATGTGAACTGTATCAAAACAGACACCGAGATATATTTAATAATTCAAACTACATGTATTTAAAACTAATAAGACACACTTTATCGTGTTGGGGTGTGTTCACTATTAACCGATGTTAACAATAATAAACAATGTTGACAGTGAAATTGATATTACTGGTTGTATAAAAAAACGCAACACCTTTTGCCGAGTAATGTACCCCTAAAGCAAATGAAATATCGCTCTGAAAAGTAAGTATCATGTTAGGTATATCTCTTGGCTATATCGACAATATAGTTGCAGAGTTATTTTGGGTGATAAAAAACGCTTAATATCTACACGTGTTGCGGCAAGCCACAGTAACTGCAATGTTTCCAATTATCTGTAGTCATTATAGTAAAGGTGGATTTGTGTCTAATTGTTATAACCGTTTCTTATGAAATATATTGCAGAAACCTTCTGGTACGGAAACACTCCTCGGACAGGTTGGTATCATGAACTACGACACTAGAGGGCAGTATTGATCGGGGTTTTCATTTTTTAATCTTAGAAGTTGGGAAATCAACTCCAGTGAGTTGGACATTTAACTCTAGTGTAAAGTATAAACTTGTATACATTTTTGTAATTGACCGTCGGGGGAGGGGGGGGGGGGGGTAAATACGATTAGGTTTGCACGCATGTTTCCAATCGTGTTTTTGCTTGAGATGCCAAATTGAAATAATCTGACCGTCCATCCTCGTTCATTGATATTTTCAAATCTCCCTTCATGTTAAATAGTACTAATTGCATCCTTCTATTTTACTGTTTGTTAAGTTCCTAGAATTCGACCAGTCAGAGTTTCTACCGTTTAGCAACCCTACCAAGTACAGTATGGACACCATGGGATATTTGTACATCCCTTCCGGATGCGACAGTACTACATCAAGTAAGATAACGATCAAGACTCAGACGTCGATAAAACAAATATGAACGAAACTCTGTCAAGTGAATTTCATATTTGGAATTGGTACGTCTAGTGTTGCTTTAAATTGGTACGTCTAGTGTTGATCTAAAATTATACTATATACATAATAAATGGACTGGCAGTGGTATTCTGAATATGGTAAACAATGTACAGCCTGTAACACAAACACAATATTGTTTTATGTTTTCTTACCAGTATGAACAATTCTGTTTGCCACAAAATTATATTTGTTTTGTTCAAATCAATGGTATAATGACGGAGATATGTCCAATTTTATAAAGTAGTCACCTGGACCGAATTTTGACTAAAAGCGACAAAATCAATGGCAAACTGGAATGAATGAATCACACCATAGACATCCGAGTTGCCCTCTATTCAGTTGTGGAAACTGTTCGATTTTGACACATTTTGTATTTCAATCAAATAATAAATGACTATTTCTAAAGGAAAAGTATACTAACTACATTTGTTTGCTTTGTATTCTCTCATACCCACGGCGTGATGAAACAACGCTAATCACTTATTACAAACAAACGTTGTAATGCTCGCAAACGCTGTTATGCTACAATAGTCTTCACGTTCAGATAAGCTTATTCCATGGTTCGCAGGTTTTTGCCGCAGGCGGTTCAAACCATGGTTTAAACCGTCCGGCAAAAATATCTTTTGCAACCTTTAAGTTTTTGCCATTTTTGCAACTTTTGCAACTTAAAAGTGGCAAAAACTAAAACAATGTAGTGGCAAAATGCAAATAAATACTGAATTTATCTCAAAAACCAATGAAAATCATAAATATGTTTTTATTAGTGTATTATGACTTTATAAGATATGTAAAACATTAATAGATTAAGTTTGCTGGCAGTTGCTATGGCAAGCTCTTTGGTACCAGGATGATCATTTGGTTTACATTCTTGAACAGAGTGCTCCAAAAATGTTCGTAAGAGTTTCAGATGGCCATTTCTGAACTTTGCAAAGACTTGTATAATATTTGTTTCTTTTTTGAAATCCATTGTGGTATGTGTAAAATAGAGGCCTAATAAAGAATTGGTAAATATACATTTCATGTATTTGTTTTCAATTTTAGGGAATCGGTGAAACCAAATGTTGGCTGAAATGATTCACTAAATATTGTTTATGTGTTTTAGGTGTATTAGTAATATGTTCCTGGCCATTTATGGGGTTTTCCTAGATTTGACAGTTGTTGCCATTTTCGCCGGCAGAAACTGGCAAAAACCTTGCGAAAATAGGTTTTTGCCCTTTTTTTGCCGGCAAAAATGGCAACAACCAGTTGCCGGCAAAAAAAACCCCCGAACCCTGGCTTATTCAATGTTTTTCATAACAAGTTGAACGTGATAGCATACCATGAGTCACTTTCTCTAATTGTATGTTTGTTTGATTGGTCGTTTTAATTATACTCAATTGTTACGTTATTACTTTTATTTTCAGACTGCAGAGTACACGTTGCTATACATGGATGCCATCAGGGACGGTATGACATTACTTCGTTCGCATATTATGTTGTTCTGATTAAAAATATATAGACAACATACAAACATGTTTGCTGTTATTGTCATGGAATATATAATACATGCACTTACATAAGCTTAACATGCTATGAACTAAATATCAAACTATAAATAATAGTCAATATTATTGTACATCGCAGAGGACGGGCTCTAATTGGTTATCGGAATTTCCGAGTTTGTGAGCATGCGTAGTGAGGTAATCGTCAGTCGCCGTGACATTGCGTAAGACACTGTCAAGGAGAACATAACGGGGATTGCAGATAATGCGTGTCAGAATAGTCCCCTCACACAGAAAACACTATGTAAAAAAAATACACAAATTATGTAAAAATTACACAATCTGTGTAAAAATAGAACTCCATAATACTATGTAAACAGTTGTGTAAAGCTTTTGCATAGGAATTTACACAAGCTTGGGTATATATTACATGTTTTATGTAAACTCTTACATAATAATTATGGAGTTTTATATTTACATAATTTTTTACATAGTGTTTTCTGTGTGTACATTACATTGCAATAATGGGTTATAAACAAATAAACAACGTTAATATTTTTGGTCCTGAACCATATTAAATGGCACAGGTTTGGATTATGAGGCTGGCTTACGAATATGGGGGGGGGGGGGGGGTGGTTGTGCGCTCATATACAAATGATAGAATGCTTTCTTGTCTAAAACTATACGTCTTTTACTTTTGTGTAGAGTCAGTCTGCAGGATGAATATGCAAGAAGTACCGGATACAATGAAGTTGCGGAGTTAAACGACATTATCATCGTCTACCCACAAGCCATTGCGTCACCGTTAACAAACCCCAACGGTTGCTGGGATTGGTAGGTTTTCGTCTAACTAACGAATATTTGTTTTTGTGTGATATCATTGATTTTTATTCTTAATTTCAAATAAGGACCAGCTAAAGAAAGAAAATACTTTCCTTTAATTGAAAATAAAGACAATTGACATTTTAATTTTAAACAGCACTGGAGACATTTTTGTAACTTCCTTGCATAAGATTTTGAAAAGTGCCACTTTTTCTGAAAACATCGTTTTGGGAAAATGTGAATGTTTTGGAAGAGGTGAACATGCTATTGAGATAGAAAAAAACAACACTTTCGATGGGTAGCCAGCGTTTATCCGTTTTATAAACATTTCAATTTTTCAAAACGTACATTTGTGTGTCCGGTGCTACCCTACACACTAACATCGGTAGTATGCGTCGTTCTTAAAAATCATGCACTATGAATACCTCTGTGAAGGGTATAACAGAATAACTCCAAACATTGTGTCAAATCTTATTATCAGAGAAAACATCAGGGTAAGTTGGTTAAACATTGAGGTTATATAGAGACTAGTCTACAAATCATAAATAA
>CM069449.1:11511626-11640506 GCA_035610835.1 Ophiura sarsii
TTACTGTTTGTAAATCCATTTGGAATGGCGAAAAATCGCGGTCAGTTTACGAAACTTGCCACAGTTTGCTTATTTTTAAGTCGATACTTCGGGAGGATAAACTAGATTAACAACGCTTTATACAAACACCAACAATTTCATGGTTCAATGCACGCATCAAGGTCAAATAGCCACTTGAAATCGTGCAGAATTTTTTTGATTCACCCTGTATAGTGAGCGAAGTATAATGCGCGAACGAGTAGCTGAGGGCCTTGGCTTAGTTTGTGGGACTTGGGGCTTGAGAACGGAGGGTCCCGGATCGAATCCCGACAGGTTCCCGGAGATTTAGTTGGTGTTCTTTCTTCGAAAATTGTGATCCTGGTCAAAAACCCTAAACCGGGGTTAGGGCCATGGTACATTTTTTGTTGCGTTCTATTAACCCTAACCCCACTGAATGCTAAGAAGTGCTAATCCTAAGTCTCTCTCCATGCGCATGCGCCGCCGGTTTTCGATGACGTAGCGTAGTCAACCGACCCTATATTATAGTGAGCGCAGTATGCTACACGAACAAGTAGATGAGGGCCGTGGCTTAGTTGGTGGGATATGGGGTTTGAGAACAGAGGGTCCCCGGATCGAGTCCCGGCAGGTTCCCGTATATTTAGTTGGTGTTTTTCTTCGAAAATTATGATCCCGGTCAAAAATCCTAAACCGGGGTTTGGATTATGGTTCAATATTTGTTGTTGTTGTTTTTTTGCGTTCTATTAAGGGGGCTGTCAAGTGTCAGAAATAGCCTCCGTAAAACTGCCGTAACTTCATCATTATTCATATAATCCATATAAAAGTATACATTTTTTTGAAGGGAAGGGTTCAATGAATCTATTTTTCGTATCAAATTTCACTGAAAATCGTGATTTTTATATTTTTGTCCAAAAATGCCTTTTTTAGGGACAATTTTTTTCAAACAATCTAACAAAATATTTTTTTGGTAAAAAAATCTATAAAATTTTACAGAAAGCATCTTAATTCAATTATCTAGGACATGTTTTTTTTTTGCCTTTAACATTTTTAGTTCTGAAATTATTGACCAAAAAGTACTAAAAATGTGAATTTTGAGATAAAAACCTCAAAATTCACTTTTTTAGCACTTTTTGGTCAATAATTTCGAAATTAAATTGTTTAATGGCAAACAAAAAATACTTGTCCTAGATAATTGAATTAAGATGCTTTCTGTAAAATTTTAGAATTTTTTACCTAAAAATTATTTTGTTAGGTTGTTTGAAAAATTTAGGCAAAAAAAGAGGCATTTTTGGGCAAAAATATAAAAATCACGATTTTCAGTGAAATTTGATACGAAAAATGGATTCCCTGACTCATTTCATTGAAAAAAGTGTATACTTTTATGTACAACACATAAATAGTTTGAAAGTTACAGTGCTTGAAAAAATCATACAACGACACTTGACAGCCCCCTTAACCCTAACCCCCCTGAATGCTAAAAAATGCTAATCCTAAGTCCCTCTTCAAGCGATCCAGTGTTGTAGGACTCGGGACTCGGACTCGGACTCGAGTCCGACTCGAGTCCTTTTTTTCAAAGACTCGGACTCGGACTCGGTCCCAGTACTCAAAGACTCGGACTCGGACTCGGACTCGGACCCAAGGACTCGAGGACTCGGCTTCGAGTCCTCATCGAGTCCAGCAAAATTGGGTTTTTTCAGGTGTTTTATTTTCATTAATTTATCTGAATTTTGTTTTGCTGAGGGACTGAATTTCGCAGTCCGCCGCTAGCAAAACAATAACTTTCATAAGTAAGCACAGAGGGTGCTGTCTGTACCAGACCAGCAAGTAGCGCTACCATGGAACGCATATTCAGAAGAGGGGGTTGGGGTTGATCATGCGGCCACATCGCGCCAGATTATCCCCCCAAATGGTGCAGATGCTGATGTTCCTGAAGTGCAATGAGCATCTTCTTTAAATTTAACATATAACATTAGGCCAACTCAAAACTGCTTTTGATGATTGATGAGGTCAAAACTCAGGTGTTGTCACTAAGCAATGAAATATTCAATTTTCTTCCTTGTTTCATTTTCATAGCCTTATTTTACTGACATCTTCTTTCAATGTCAGTAGGCCTACTCCCAGTTCCAAAGATATCGTCGATTTAGTATTGCTTTAAAAACAGTGTGAAATAAAAAGAACATTAAATTATATCCTGGCTTTTATCAGAATTATTAGCCTTAGCAATAGCAATAATTTACTTCTTTAACTCGATCTGTTGTTGTTCGTCCATCGCAAAGCAAAGACGACAATGACAACAAAGATTAGTTACATAGTTGAATTTGATCTATGTGTCAGAGGATGACTAACAAGACCAATATGGGCAAGGAAGAAACTCCCACATGTGTGGCCCTTGTGATCAGTATCTGGCGTTGTGGCACGCGCACTTGCTGCTCTCGTCTTGCGGATCTTTTCCTCCTACACTCTTTCTAATTTAAGTAATTTTGCATGCAAATAATTGCAAATAAGCAGTAAATAAAAGAACAACCACAAAGACAACACAAGCCTAATAAAGTAAGTTACTGAACTGACTGTGATTATACTTGATTAGTAATTATTATATAACGCATGGAAATATTCTAGCCATCTGATTGGTGGATACTACATCAGATAACACAAAATAGTTTGGTCCATTTCATGTTTGACGTAACTTTCCGGTCTTGTTTTGTCTTTCAAAAAGTACTATTGACCGCGTACTATTGACCGGGCAAAAAATGCCCTGCCTCGTACGATTTTGCAATAATGGCATGGAGGATCGACTCGCCTGTAAGATCTTTTTCATGTTTATTTTGATCAAAATTGCACACAAAAATATTTTCATGCGTTATATAAATCAAATATGGACTGCTCTTTATTCGTGAAATGGGGTGAACTAATTGCTCCTCGGTGATCTGGCGACCTAAGCCTACTATTTTCCCGAAGCCAAAGGCTGAGGGAAAATAGTAGGCTTACCGTTTCCAGGTCACCTTGGGGCAATAGTTCACCCCATTTCCCTCATGAACAGTCCATATTTGTATAAGTAAACAGTATAGAACTGAAATTCTGATTAATAAAACGTTGATATAGTATTGGTGAACTGCGTCTTGAATTTGATACATAAGGACTCGGACTCGGACTCGGACTCGGATATTGAGGACTCGGACTCGGACTCGGACTCGGACATAGAAATTGGCAAAGACTCGGACTCGGACTCGAGTCCTTTCCTCAAGGACTCGGACTCGGACTCGGACTCGGATGATGAGGACTCGACTCCAACACTGATGGTAAGTTATAATACTCATCTTACGGTAATACAATTATTTATTTAGTTAAATGAGGGTAATCCGAATTGTACCCAATGTAATGAACATAACGTGAGCTATTTCCAGTGCTATAGAAGCGAAACATACACTACAATTACACATTTCCCCATTGAACAGTACATATATTTATCAGGTGTTTTTTACTTCAGGTATGTCTAGGCAATTCATCTATTCATCGAGGTGAGTGCCCATCTCTCGTTTAAAGCGATTGAGCCAGCCAGGTTCACTTCTATCATACATGAGGTTGCTGTGTGGGGCAAGCTACACCTCTTCCACCATTGTCCACTCCGTTACCTTCCCATCACTAAAGAATGCCATTTAAATACACCTGCGTAGAGAGGAGCAATTGTGATAAAGTGCCTTACTCAAGAGCACATCATGTTTGCCACAGCTGGACTCGAACCCACAACCTTTGGGTTTGAAGTCCAGTGATATATCCACTACTCCAGACATGCCCTTCATTTATTTTGGCGTAGGCTACGATTTTGTATTTTTCAATAAACCAATCTATAAAACCAATCTAATACCAATATTGTCGATACTTACCATTTTGAATTGTGTGATTTTATGGAATGTCCGAAAAATAAACCTCGTTCGGATAACAAAAACACCTCACTGATATGCCCATCACATCACTATTGATTATTGGATTAGATTCGTTTCATACTTAAGACTAACTGTATTATCGGTTTAATTCAGGCCATGTGTTTTGAACTTGCCACCCTTCCCGTTGCATGTCCAGATGTTTACATCTTACACCATCTGACAACGTCGTGGGTGCGTCGTTTACCAATAATTTTTGACGGAGGGTACAGCAGTGGCAGCCTTTGGTCCGTCAAAAAAATGACGGAATGTGCGTCAAGGTCCGTCACTTTACATGGGTGCGTCACAATGTACATCTGTTTACAAAATCCAATATCATGATTCACAAAAGTAGAACGTTTCACTTGATTATACGTTTCTGGAATGTTCTAACTTTTTCGGGTTATCAAGACTCACAAAACCACCCAAAATGTATAAATATGAAAAGATCCAACGCTCACCATTACTAATTACACAAAATAAAAAGAAGGGGGATCATTATCTTATTGGCCGTTAAGATAAGGGCACAAGCAAAATTGTCCAACGTATCCATGAACAAAATTCCAAAGGTAAAGACAGCCCCTTAAGTATGACAAGTTTTTTTTTCTTTCGGGAAGGGGGGGGGGGGGGGGGGGGGGGGGGGGTGGGGATGTGTAAAAAGCTACTGGTTAGCAGGGGGGGGGGGGGGGGGTCATGTAATTTTCAGTTTCAGCCGTAGGGGGGTTAGGTAATTTTAACATACAAGTCTCAAATTTGTCCCAACCGCCCCCCCCCCCCCTTCTACCATAAATAATGAACGGTCCCTAAAAAAGAGGGACACAAACTGGGATTTATTTGATTTGAACAAAACAAAATACTAGTATAGCCCAGCCGCCCCGGAAATAAGGCCAAAATGGTGTTGACACTTTCCACGCGGCAGGCAGCTGCAGACGACATTCGAAAAGTTCACAAAACGTTTAAAAAAAGTACAAATTATTGAATTTCATTCCCATATATTTGGAATCATCATGAGAAATGCATTGACATAAGTACAAACATGGCTAGTATTGCTTCAGTAATCCTTGAAATAGACTTTGAAAATTGTGAAAGGTTTCTGAAATATCTGTTTCGTGTATGGTAGAAATAATAGCCGCGTGGAAAGTGTTAAGGGTTAATAAATTCGAGGCCAGGCCCAGCTGAGAGAGCCGGGGCATCCCCTGCCAGGCTTTCCACCCTGAGTGTCCCCATCACCGAAATGAAATGACAGTCTATGATATGACTGTACAGTCGGTTATGACCATCCCCTTGATCACAGGCCACAGCCCCTCTCCCGCCCCCCCCCCCCCCCCCCCCCCCCCCCCCAATGGTACTCGGATTTGGTTTGGTCGGGGGTGTGCCGCTGGAGATTCAAAACCCCTACCCATTTTTAGGGGTGATTTTGGGAAAAAAAGGTACCCATTTTTAGGTTTTGCTTCATTTTAGACCCAATTTTCGCAAATTATCGGAAAAATAGACCTAATTTTTGTTATGTTTGTTTTAGTATACAAAGGTTTACATCGAGTTTGTAATTTCATTTGGGGGCATCAGGGTGGGGGAGCCCCGGGGGACTTGTCATAATAGCGGTATACGTGTATGTGCCGCCTTTTGGGGTGCCTTTTCTCGAAGTATATGGGTGGTATTAATTACATCAGAAATGTTTTTGGTATTTTTAAATGCCCCCTTAAATTCTCTGATGGTTTATAGAAGGTGTAATTTCCAATCCGAAGTTCAAATGTTTAAATACAGTTTCGAGAACCCAATTTTGGTTAAAATACACTTTCGAGAACCCAATTTTCTACTTGCCTACCGTTTACTGCAAATAGGCGCAAGACATTTATGATAATCAGTTAAAAATATTTTATGAATTTTAGACCAGTCAGACATTTATTGTGCATATAAAAGTTCTCCTCTTGGTTCCGTCCATCCCGGTCCCGGTCCGGGGTCTACATTATATATTCGAGGGCTAGGATTGACAACATCGAATAAGGGCAGATCCCCCGTGAAGTATTTTCATTGTCAGTAGTCATCGTGTTTATCCAGTTTATCCAGTTTAGTCAACGATATCTGACGACGGGGTGCGTCGTCATGGCCCGTCAGAATCCACCAATGTGAGGGTGCGTATTTGGATGGTAATGGTCCGTGGTTTTTTTTGACACAGGGTGCGTCATGGTACGACGGACCTCGGTAAAGTGACGCACCACTCCCGGGGGTCGTATAGTGCATCTTACAACTGATAGGTGTATTAGCATATCGCAATAACTACTAGTTCTACCCCATACAAAGTATATATTTTCTGAACGGTAATCGCACAAGAAATCTAAATATGCTATTGAAATTTAGATAGGACTTAATGGTAACATGTTGTGATTAAGAATGTTCAAAGAATATCGATTTTTTTTTCATATTTTGATTAAAGCTCAATATTTTTTATTCCTATCCCAATCATAATTTTACTGTGCATATAGTAGTTCCTCATGCAATTTACCCATCATAACATAATAGTTGTCAATGGTAACTTGTTGAAATATACTATATCGGGAGGTGAATGAGCACAAACGTTTAAATTTCATATTTATTAGAGTTTACACATACATTTTTTTGGCTATTCACCCTGACTTTCGAAATATAATCAATCATATCTCAGCCAAACAGTTATAGAAATCCCTGATTTATTCACACACTGTAGCTAGCTAGATAAATAGGCTTTTAAATGACACCTAAACCATTATAGCTCTAGTTGTTGAGTTAATAGAGAGAAATGGATGATTCGTCACCAAAAATGCACAAGCCACCCTTTTTGGGTGGACAGTTCAAAACACATGGCCTTCACTCTATCTACTGCACCAAAACAATACCATCATTATGTAATCGATAAGGAAGTAAATACTGAACACGTTATGAATTATTGGTAATATCTGAAATTTCTTTGAGTAGGTGGTGTCCGCAATCGCACGTTTGGGGAGCACGCAGTTGTGATCACGAATACCGCGCGTATATCACGGTCAGCCAGTATTTCAAGTCAATCGGCGTCTGTAGCCAGTAGTATGGTGCAACAGCTGTCCCCTGACGTTGCTGCAACGTCAGGGCAACCACCATATGTACCATCGTCATTAGCACAACGTACGACAACAATACCACTGAATTCATTGCCACATGGGGCTTCTTTAATGACAACGCCAACTATTAGCCAGGTGGCATCACCACAGACAACAGATATATTAAGAGCACCAGAAAATGGAGGATGTGTATCATCTGATGGAGGTAATCGTTACACTTAAATCAGTGCGATTCCATACTTGGATTTTGTTTTTTTAAGCCAAATGTTGAAGTATTGGAGTTAATTTGAACATTAAATCTCAACACAATTTGAATTTTCAGTCAAACCAAAATACTTTCGTCAGTAGAGTAATGACCCGAAATGTGGGACATTTGTCCTTTGGTACACTTGACCCATCCTTGGATGTTATCATTGCACACCTTTTTAGCGATTTCCATATTTTCAGTGTTGGTGTACAAGGTGTCTCAAAAACACGTGCACGTGTTTACCCAACTTATTGACCATGGACTGCTAGTATTTGGTGTAACAATTGTATACATATTGATAGACTTAACGCTTAGCTTTGATATGCCGTTGATTTCATCTAATTTGGTTTTGTCAATCCTGAGATATGATCAATTAACTAAAGCTACCTAAAATCGACATTGTGACACTTTTACAGAAATAATGCTTAAGATAAGCAAAACCCTCGTCCTCCTAAGGGATGGTGGTCGCCGATTGCACTAAAACGCAAAGAACAGTGACCTAGGGCGTCTAGGTGATCGCTTTTACACCCCCTCATTTTGACGAAAACAAATTGAGGGTGTCAGTACCGTGCCACCTTACTCGGGGGTAGGGTAAGTCGTCAAAGTCCGATAGTAGGGGGTGGTTACCAACTTACAATTTTTTTTTAAATCGTCTTCTCAGGACATCTCTAACCATTTAATGACTTCTTTGTTAACGTAAGCCCTAAATTAGCATCAGATATTCAAAACACAGGCAAAACTATCACGAATATCTTCATGACATGAATTCTAGTTGTATATGAAACCAATTGTTGATATAGATATTATAAAGATAATTGACACATTTAACCCAAATTAAAGTGCTGGTAACGACAATATTGGAAATTTCATTATTAAAAAAAAGTAAGCAATGAAATTGCTCGGTCACTTAAAAAATTAGTATTTTTAATTTATCATTGTCAACAGGTATAGTTCCAGATCAATTTAAAACAGCAAGTAACTCCAATTTACAAAAAGGCTGATAATGAATTTTTCTCAAACTATCGTCCAGTTTCGCTTTTACCAAAATTCTTGAGAGACTAATTGTATTTAACAGATGCGTTGACTTCATAATTACTCACGAAATCCTTAATGAAAAAGAATTTGGTTTTCGCTCCAAACATTACATGGCTATTGCTCAACTGGTAGATTTATCAAAAGCATTTGATACTATTGATCATAAAATACTTCTTCATAAATTGGAACATTATGGATTTCGTGGTGTAGTACTTGAATGGTTTGAGAGCTACTTAAGCAATAGAACTCAAAGTGTTTTATGATAACTATAATTCTGACTTAAACAAGTATTGTATGTGGTGTTGCACAGGGATCCATATTGGGCCCTTTGGTCTTCTATTGTATGTTAATGATATTACATATAGTTCGAATGTACTTGCTTTTATAGTGTTTGCTGATGACACTACTATTCTTTACTCACACAAGGACATCAATAGTAAAATAAATGTAATAAATGAAGAATTGAACGAAGTAAGCAATTGGTTTAAAGCCATCAAATTATCAGTTAATGCTAGCAAAACGAATTATATGATTTTAGGTACACCTCATATGGCATCAACCAAAATGCGAGAAGATGTTAATGTTACTTTAAATAATACTACACTAGAAAGAGTAAAATTTACTACGTTTTTAGGCGTATTAATTGATGAGTGTACATGGAAAAAACACATTGATTGCATATCGAAAACAGTTTCAAGAAATATTGGTGTCATGAACAAACTTAAGCATTCTATTCCAGCACGTATATTACACTCGTTATATTGTACTTTATGTTTACCTTATCTCAGCTATGGAATACTTATATGGGGCAAAACTTGTAAATCATATCTAGACAAACTTGTTAAATTGCAAAAATGGGCAATTAGAACCATCTCTAATAGCCACTATAGGAGTCACACGGCACTTGTATTTGCTAAGTATATTTTTCTTACAATAACCGATATGTACACAATGGAACTTGGGGGTATTCATGTTTAAGTACTCCATAAATGATCTACCCGTAGCTGTTAAAACCTTCTTTTCAAAACGTTCAGATGTTCACAAAACTACCCAACAAGACATGGCAATGATTTTAACATGAAAAATAACAAAAACACTTTCTCCGACCGTGCTATTTGAACCAATGGTCCAATTCTCTGGAATTCACTTCCCCAAAACATGAAACAGTCCAAATCTTTGAAGCATTTCCGAACCCAGTTAAAGCAAAACCTTATCAACAATTACGAGTAATCTCTTGTGTTTGAGCCCGTCCTTGTTCTGTCTTGTATATGATGTTATGTGATTCTTATTGTTTATTATAGTATAAAGTGTTTGTTTATGTATTATTTGTTTTAAGGGGTAGACCATAAACGGGCCTCATTTGCTTTCCAGTCTACTCCTCCATATTGTGTTTTTTATATGTGATTTGAATTATTTGTTTATGGAAATAAAGATTGATACCTGATTGATACTTGATACTTCAATATTATAGCATAGGCCTAAGGTAGAAACACCATGTCCCTAACTTTGTTGGCGAATATTTCTATTTGGCCTATAATTCACTTCGTGGGATGTTTGTTCTAGTTTTTGTATGTATGTATAGAGGGAACCTCCAGCTATACCATGGTACCCAAATAAGCATACTCTGCATTTTGGATTATATTTTTTAGGGACGGTAACAACCCAACCCCGCACCCCTCTCCGAAGCAATCCTTTCTATTCATTGCAAACTGTAAAATGGCACAATGTTGACTGTAGGTAGCTTTAGTTAATTGGTCATATCTCAAGATTGACAAAACCAAATCAGACGAAATAAACGGCATTATAAAGCTAAGCGTTTAGTCTATCAATATTCATATAATTGTTACACCAAGTTCTAGAAGTTCATGGTCAATAAGTTGGGTAAACACGTGCACGGTTTTTTTAGACACCCTGTAGTGCTGTTAAACATGTTAAATCCCTTTAGATCCATCCTTGGTGTCGCTAGCTGGTACGGTTGGAACTGCCCTTTTCTTGCTTTTAATCCTTAGATACTGTTTCAAATTATTGTCGCAATATAAAAAGCTCTAGACCATAGTTTAACACTCTCCACGCAGCTTTTTGGTTATTTTGCCATGTACTATTATTTAACAAATTTTTAGAAATGTTTCCCAACTTTAAAAATTCTCAAGAATTACTGAACCAATACAACGCATGTTTGTACTTATCTTAGTGTATTTCTCGTGGTGATTCTAATTTCAATTAGTTTGATATTTTAAAAACTGTTTGTGAAATGAAACTGTCATCTGCAGACGATTGCCGCGGTAAATTGTTAGTAGTGACTTCGAGTGACTATTCATCATAGTGAAAATCATTTAATAAAGGGATACGTATATTCGTCGTATACTGAAACATTGTTTTTGTACACATTGTAGGGCTGGATATCCTTTCGTTGGCAGTCAACACGATACGTACAAACTATGGCAATATCGATATAACGTCAGCTGAAATCACAGGTAATAAGCCTCTTTAAAATGCGAAATCCTCCGGGGTACTCCGTCCGGGGGACCGATGCAAGTTATCATTAGGTTCTGCACGCCTCCATCTTTTGAGCCACTTTTTTTAAATATATTTCTTGTCATTGACAGCCTGACAGGCTACGGCCTGTGGACACATGTCCCGACTTTGGCTAGTCAATACAGTATTGCCACGTTTTGTTGCCGCCGCTCCTATGCTCTGAAACAAGCTCCCACATAATATCCGTCATGCTTCTTCTGTTACCCAGTTCAGAAAACTATTAAAACACATCTTTTCTTGCGTAATTTGTAATCTGTTTGGCTGTTCTTCTCATTAACTTGTTTTAAATGTGTTTGCATTTTAAAAATTACATTGTGTATGTATTTTTACCTTTTACCATGTATGTATTTAATTCTGTATGTATGTTATTCTGAAAAGATAAAAAAAAGTTATTCTGGTACCTCATTGTGTAAAGAGCGCTATATAAATGCCTTGTATAATAATAATTGTATAATAATATTTCAAGTTGCCAAATTGGGCTTATAATTGAAATTAAAATCTACTCTAGAAATGCTATCGCGACTTTTCTCAAAATGTAACTTTTTATTTGATAAAATCTGAAATACTAAGCACTACCTTTAACAACAAATTGAAGTTCAAAGCTAGAAATTCTGTAAACAACCACGCACAAACCTTACAATTTGGGTGTTGTTTCTACCAGCAATCTGCAGATCAAGCGTCCATCGGCAACATGCCCACATGTTGGGGAACTGGCTAGCTTGACCAAGAGGCATTGGAGTATTGCCACATAAGGTCATTTAAAGTTCACACTGGGCTCACTTTTAAAACTTAAATCTGCTCTAGCCATACTGAATCGTGGTTTTTTTTCTCGACATTTTTCTACTTTTTATTTGGCAAAATCTGAAACAGCAGTAGTTTTTATAACAAATTGAAGTTCAAAGTATAATTTTTATAACATAACAAATGATAAACTTAAAATTTTGGGCTTAGCTGATCCTCCCAACTTATTATCGAAGGTTGGAGCTATTTATAGACAGCTATATAGTGAATGGAATATAAAATTATTGTGACCATGAGAACTTTTCTAATACCATAACATAATATATATCCAACCAATTTTGCTATAATCTATTCATTGTTGTACATTTAAATCACGAATATCAACAAAAACTGCATTGATTACATTTTATAATGACCCCACTAGTGTTGCGAACTTGCTACAAAAACACCCTAGTCAAAACCTGCGTTGGAAGGTATAAACGACCAGAGCGGGTACCCAAAGCGCCGTAGGCACTAACAGTTGGTGCAATAACTCAATGAGTTAGGCAGAAAGATGAAGAAGAAAAAAATATCGAGATTTATAACCCCGGATACCATGCTGTATCCGTGACTAAGAGTTTGTAAATATATACCGGGAACAGAACCGTAATGATCAGGGAATGTACCGTTCTAAAGTCTCCCGTCGCGAATTTATTTACCGTGATCAACATTTAGATTGAAACTGATATAAATATAAATGTATGTATACACAAGTGTTTTGCACTTGAACTTACATTACATATCGAGGGTTTAGTGCAACAAAGGGCTATCTGGATTTCAAATAAATTATAAGGTATATCTGCAACTGTTATAAATATTTACATTATGAGAACAAACATGTAACAATTACAATCTTAAATTAATTGTTCACCTAATCAAAAAGGTTTGAATAGGATTTCTTTTAGCTTGTGAAAAACAGAAGGTGACAATGATGGGCACAAATCTTTAATTCACTTTTTCCTCAAAGCCCTTTGTTGCACTAAACCCTCAATAAATCCTTTGTCGACAAAATATCAAACAACGTTTGTACGAACAAATCTACGACACCGGGATTCGAATTGTAACTACAATGCAAGAGCTTGTTGAGAGTCTAATCCCGGACGAAACTGTTTACTGTGTCCAAGCTCTATGTAGCCCCGCTTGAAATATCTGAGTTTTTGCCTAACTGTCATTAGAGGGCGGTATACACGATGTTGTCAACATAGTTATTGCCGACGAGTTGGAACCCGATTGTTTATTTTGAATGAATAAATCGTATTCAAATTGGGAACCAGGACGATGCAGAAGGTAATTCTCAAGCTGCCGAAAGTCAATGGCTTTCTCTATGCTGTTCTCGGCATTAAGCCGGTCCCGTCTGTGTTAAGAATAATTTATATCAGATGTGCACGTTGTATCGGAGTCACAGCCGCCGATAATCTCAGTAGCAGGGGCCTGGTGCTACCATGGTGCTACTCAAGTTGTAGAACTCACGTCATCGGATTAATGTTGAATTCGCTCTTTGCACGGTTTCGTCATTTGTGGGGACAGCATTAAACGTAATCAGATTGAATGGACGTGTTGCATCATTTTTGTCAATTGCGGGTTATAATTCATGATTTTCTTAAATATAAATTAGGCAATACTTGGTAAACAGATGTACGGACTCAAGCGATGAAAGCACTATTACGCAAGCACTATTACGTATCATGTCCTTACCATAACGTTTCAAAAGAAGACATCTTATAATGTTTCTGATATTGCAGCCTCAGGAGAACAATACTTACCTCACAATGGAGGACAACCTATCGCCCAAGGAATTCAAGGACAACATAGACCTCAGCAGCATCCTGAAGAACAGCAATTACCTCAGCACATGGTAACAGGTGAAGTAACAACATCCTGTGATCAACCTATCCAGGGGACGTTATCTCTACCCCAAGACATAGACGATATTAGTAAGATTTAATAAGATTGATGCACTAACAGTAAAACAATAGCAATCGTGCAAATAAGTCATTTTAGGTCGCATCATAATTACTGGTATACCAGTATCGTCCAATACTGTAAAACGGGTGGA
The DNA here is from genome assembly GCA_035610835.1 of Ophiura sarsii. Classification (NCBI taxonomy): domain Eukaryota; kingdom Metazoa; phylum Echinodermata; class Ophiuroidea; order Amphilepidida; family Ophiuridae; genus Ophiura; species Ophiura sarsii. Next base: position 11,525,271 of record CM069449.1, read on the forward strand.
TAGAGACAGTTTCAGCACACTCTAGATTGTAGTTTTGTCCATGTAGCTATAGCTTCATGTGCCAAATTTGTAAGCACATACTTATTATGTCCACCTTTAACGCCGTTGAACTGCCATTATCAAGTATGAATGCACTACTACGGCTCACATCCTTACCATAACGTTTCATAAAAAGACATATTATAAATTTGTCAACTTTAAAGCTTCTGATATTGCAGCCCCAGGAGAACAACACTTACCTCATAATGGTGGACAACCTATCGCCCAAGGACTTCAAGGACAATATACACCTCCGCAACGTCCTGAAGAACAGCAATTACCTCAGCACGTGGTAACAGGTGAAGTAACAACATCATGTGATCAACCAATCCAGGGGACTTCATCTCTACCCCAAGACATAGACGATATTAGTAAGTTTTACTAATATTGATACACTAACAGTAAAACAATAGCAATCGTGCAAATAAGTCTTTTTAGGTCCCATCATAAATTACTGGTATACCAGTATCGTCTAATACTGTTAACGGGTGGATAGGGACAGTTTCAGCACACTCTAGATTGTAGTTTTCTCCATGTAGCTATAGCTTCATGTGGCCAAACTTTAAAGCACATACTTATTATGTCCACCTTTAACGCCTTTGAACTGCCATTATCAAGTATGAATGCACTACTACGGCTCACATCCTTACCATAACGTTTCATAAAAAGACAGGGCCTCGTTTGCTTTCCAGTCTACTCCTCCATATTGTGTTTTTTATATGTGATTTGAATTATTTGTTTATGGAAATAAAGATTGATACCTGATTGATACTTGATACTTGAATATTATAGCATAGGCCTAAGGTAGAAACACCATGTCCCGAACTTTGTTGGCGAATATTTCTATTTGGCCTATAATTCACTTCGTGGGATGTTTGTTCTTGTTTTTGTATGTATGTATAGAGGGAACCTCTAGCTATACCATTGTACCCAAATAAGCATACTCTGCATTTTGGATTATATTTTTTAGGGGCGGTAACAACCCAACCCCGCACCCCTCTCCGAAGCAATCCTTTCTATTCATTGCAAACTTTAAAATGGCACAATGTTGACTGTAGGTAGCTTTAGTTAATTGGTCATATCTCAAGATTGACAAAACCAAATCAGACGAAATAAACGGCATTATAAAGCTAAGCGTTTAGTCTATCAATATTCATATAATTGTTACACCAAGTTCTAGAAGTTCATGGTCAATAAGTTGGGTAAACACGTGCACGGTTTTTTTAGACACCCTTTAGTGCTGTTAAACATGTTAAATCCCTTTAGATCCATCCTTGGTGTCGCTAGCTGGTACGGTTGGAACTGCCCTTTTCTTGCTTTTAATCCTTAGATACTGTTTCAAATTATTGTCGCAATATAAAAAGCTCTAGACCATAGTTTAACACTCTCCACGCAGCTTTTTGGTTATTTTGCCATGTACTATTATTTAACAAATTTTTAGAAATGTTTCCCAACTTTAAAAATTCTCAAGAATTACTGAACCAATACAACGCATGTTTGTACTAATCTTAGTGTATTTCTCGTAGTGATTCTAATTTCAATTAGTTTGATATTTTAAAAACTGTTTGTGAAATGAAACTGTCATCTGCAGACGATTGCCGCGGTAAATTGTTAGTAGTGACTTCGAGTGACTATTCATCATAGTGAAAATCATTTAATAAAGGGATACGTATATTCGTCGTATACTGAAACATTGTTTTTGTACACATTGTAGGGCTGGATATCCTTTCGTTGGCAGTCAACACGATACGTACAAACGATGGCAATATCGATATAACGTCAGCTGAAATCACAGGTAATAAGCCTCTTTAAAATGCGAAATCCTCCGGGGTACTCCGTCCGGGGGACCGATGCAAGTTATCATTAGGTTCTGCACGCCTCCATCTTTTGAGCCACTTTTTTGAAATATATTTCTTGTCATTGACAGCCTGACAGGCTACGGCCTGTGGACACATGTCCCGACTTTGGCTAGTCAATACAGTATTGCCACGTTTTGTTGCCGCCGCTCCTATGCTCTGAAACAAGCTCCCACATAATATCCGTCATGCTTCTTCTGTTACCCAGTTCAGAAAACTATTAAAACACATCTTTTCTTGCGTAATTTGTAATCTGTTTGGCTGTTCTTCTCATTAACTTGTTTTAAATGTGTTTGCATTTTAAAAATTACATTGTGTATGTATTTTTACCTTTTACCATGTATGTATTTAATTCTGTATGTATGTTATTCTGAAAAGATAAAAAAAAGTTATTCGGGTACCTCATTGTGTAAAGAGCGCTATATAAATGCCTTGTATAATAATAATTGTATAATAATATTTCAAGTTGCCAAATTGGGCTTATAATTGAAATTAAAATCTACTCTAGAAATGCTATCTCGACTTTTCTCAAAATGTAACTTTTTATTTGATAAAATCTGAAATACTAAGCACTACCTTTAACAACAAATTGAAGTTCAAAGCTAGAAATTCTGTAAACAACCACGCAAAAACCTTACAATTTGAGTGTTGTTTCTACCAGCAATCTGCAGATCAAGCGTCCATCGGCAACATGCCCACATATTGGGGAACTGGCTAGCTTGACCAAGAGGCATTGGAGTATTGCCACATAAGGTCATTTAAAGTTCACACTGGGCTCACTTTTAAAACTTAAATCTGCTCTAGCCATACTGAATCGTGGTTTTTTTCTCGACATTTGAACTTTTCATTTGGCAAAATCTGAAACAGCAGTAGTTTTTATAACAAATTGAAGTTCAAAGTATGATTTTTATAACATAACAAATGATAAACTTAAAATTTTGGGCTTAGCTGATCCTCCCAACTTATTATCGAAGGTTGGAGCTATTTATAGACAGCTATATAGTGAATGGAATATAACATTATTGTGACCATGAGAACTTTTCTAATACCATAACATAATATATATCTAACCAATTTTGCTATAATCTATTCATTGTTGTACATTTAAATCACGAATATCAACAAAAACTGCATTGATTACATTTTATAATGACCCCACTAGTGTGGCGAACTTGCTACAAAAACACCCTAGTCAAAACCTGCGTTGGAAGGTATAAACGACCAGAGCGGGTACCCAAAGCGCCGTAGGCACTAACAGTTGGTGCAATAACTCAATGAGTTAGGAAGAAAGAAGAAGAAAAAAAAATATCGAGATTTATAACCCCGGATACCATGCTGTATCCGTGACTAAGAGTTTGTAAATATATACCGGGAACAGAACCGTAATGATCAGGGAATGTACCGTTCTAAAGTCTCCCGTCGCGAATTTATTTACCGTGATCAACATTTAGATTGAAACTGATATAAATATAAATGTATGTATACACAAGTGTTTTGCACTTGAACTTACATTACATATCGAGGGTTTAGTGCAACAAAGGGCTATCTGGATTTCAAATAAATCATAAGGTATATCTGCAACTGTTATAAATATTTACATTGTGAGAACAAACATGTAACAATTACAATCTTAAATTAATTGTTCACCTAATCAAAAAGGTTTGAATAGGATTTCTTTTAGCTTGTGAAAAACAGAAGGTGACAATGATGGGCACAAATCTTTAATTCACTTTTTCCTCAAAGCCCTTTGTTGCACTAAACCCTCAATAAATCCTTTGTCGACAAAATATCAAACAACGTTTGTACGAACAAATCTACGACACCGGGATTCGAATTGTAACTACAATGCAAGAGCTTGTTGAGAGTCTAATCCCGGACGAAACTGTTAACTGTGTCCAAGCCATTAAGGTGCGATATTACATTTAGCTGCATTAGAAACCTAATAGCCACCAATAGCCTCAGCTATTGTGGATACTAGCTAATGGTACTTGTAGCTGATATTGGATGATATTAGGTAATAAAGGGGGATATTATATATTAGCTATAGGTAATAAGATATTAGCTACTACAATTAACCCGTTAATGCCGTAGCTATTATCAGCTATAGCTAGCTAATATGGTATATTAGTATAGTACTCAAATACATCTAATATCAGCTATTATATATTAGCTATAGCTATAAGATATTAGCTATTACAATGTGCTTATTGTATTAGCTAATATCAGCTACAAACCTACCTATAGCTGATACTAGCTATTACAACATTCTATTATCACAATCATATAAGCTATTGCCTTCTAATATAAGCTGATATCGGCTAACTAGAGCGCTAGCTAATATAAGCTACTACCCGCTAATGCGATATGATAGTTCGATTTCTTCTTTATTGTAAACATAGATATACCAGCTATTAGCTATTAGAACAATCTAATATACGCTATTGGAAGCTAATATAAGCTATTGGTAGCTAATATCAGCTATTGATAGCTAATATCGGGTTATGCGCTAATAGTTAGATTTTTTTTAATTATAAACCTAGCTATAGCTGATATAAGCTATTACAACAATCTATTATAAGCTACGGGTAGCTAATATAAGCTATTGGTAGCCAATATAAGCTATCGATACCTAGTATTGGCTAATAGGATAATGGTACATAGATTCTTACTTTATTCAAAATCTAGCTATAGCTGATACTAGCTATTACAACCTTCTATTATAACAATCATATAAGCTATTGCTATCTAATATAAGCTGATATCGGCAAACTAGAGCGCTAGCTAATATAAGCTACTACCCGCTAATGCGATATGATAGTTCGATTTCTTCTTTATTGTAAACATAGATATACCAGCTATTAGCTATTACAACAATCTAATATACGCTATTGGAAGCTAATATAAGCTATTGGTAGCTAATATCAGCTATTGATAGCTAATATCGGGTTATGCGGTAATAGTTAGATTTTTATTTTATTATAAACCTAGCTATAGCTGATATAAGCTATTACAACAATCTATTATAAGCTACGGGTAGCTAATATAAGCTATTGGTAGCCAATATAAGCTATCGATACCTAGTATTGGCTAATAGGATAATGGTACAAAGATTCTGACTTTATTCTAAATCTAGCTATAGCTGATATTAGCTATTACAACCTTCTATTATAACAATCATATAAGCTATTGCTATCTAATATAAGCTGATATCGGCTAACTAGAGCGCTAGCTAATATAAGCTACTACCCGCTAATGCGATAAGATAGTTTGATTTCTTCTTTATTGTAAACATAGATATACCAGTTATTAGCTATTACAACAATCTAATATACGCTATTGGAAGCTAATATAAGCTATTGGTAGCTAATATCAGCTATTGGTAGCTAATATCAGCTATTGATAGCTAATATCTGGTTATGCGCTAATAGTTAGATTTTCATTTTATTATAAACCTAGCTATAGCTGATATAAGCTATTACAACAATCTATTATAAGCTACGGGTAGCTAATATAAGCTATTGGTAGCCAATATAAGCTATCGATACCTAATATTGGCTAATAGGATAATGGTACATAGATTCTTACTTTATTCTAAATCTAGCTATAGCTGATATTAGCTATTACAACCTTCTATTATAACAATCATATAAGCTATTGCTATCTAACATAAGCTGATATCGGATTAATAGAGCGCTAGCTAATATAGCTAATATTCGCTAATGCGATATGGTAGTTCGATTTCTTCTTTATTCTAGACATAGATATACCATCTATTAGCTATTACAACAATCTAATAATACGCTATTGGTAGCTTATATAAGCTATTGGTAGCTAATGTCAGCTATTGATAGCTAATATCGGGTTATGCGCTAATGGTAGTTATATTTTTACTTTATTATAAACCTAGCTATAGCTGATATTAGCTATTACAACAATATATTAACTTGATCGTTTCCCAAACACATCAAGGGTCGTTCTTAAAAAAGCCAATAAAAGGTAAAAATGTAAACACCTTTTAACGCTTTCCACGCAACTATTATTTTTACCATACACAAAAGAGATTTTTCAGAAACCTTTCATAATTTTCAAAGTCTATCTCAAAGATTACTGACCAAACACAAGGTATGTTTGTACTTATTTCAATGCATTTCTCACGGTGATTCCAAATATGGTAATGAAATACAATAATTTTGACATTTTTGAAACATTTTGTGAAATTTTGGAATGTCGTCTGCAGCTGCCTGACGCGTGGAAAGTGTTAAGGTGGTTACATTTGATATAACTTTGGTGTAGGAAGCCAATGACGTTTAAACCGGTATTAAAAGCATGTTAAGAGTTTAAACATCACATTGTTGGTGTTAGAAGCCATATAAATGTAAACCCTTATTAAGCGTTAAAACATCAAATCGATCCCGGAACACACGATTGGTCGTTCTTTAAAACGTGTGTAGAAAGCCAATAAAAGTTAAAATTCTTAATATGCATGATAACACTTTCTACGCGGCCATAATTTACCATAATTATTATCGAACAACAGATTTTTCGGAAACCTTTCGTAACAGTTTTCAATGAGGAAAAAATATGAAATAAAGATAGCCCATTAGCAGATAGGGGTAGCTGATATAAGCTAAGGGGTTGTGATAGCTGATAGCCACAATAGCTAAGTTTTCAATGAGGTAAAAAATATATAATAAAGATAGGCCTAGCCCATTAGCAGCTAGGGGTAGCTAATATAGTGATAGCTGATAGCGCAATAGCTACGTTTTCGAGGGAAAAAAATATAAAATAAAGATATCCCATTAGCAGATAGGGGTAGCTAATATAAGCTAACGGGTTGTGATAGCTGATAGCTCAAAAGCTAAGTTTTCGAGGGAAAAAATAAAAAATAAAAATAGCATATTAGCAGATAAGGGTAGCTAATATAAGCTAACGGGTTGTGATAGCTGATAGCTCAATAGCTAAGTTTTCGAGGGAAAAAAAATATAAAATAAAAATAGCCCATTAGCAGATAGGGGTAGCTAATATAAGCTAACGGGTTGTGATAGCTGATAGCTCAATAGCTACATTTTCGAGGGGAAAAAATATAAAATAAAGATAGCCCATTAGCAGATAGAGGTAGCTAATATAAGCTAACGGGTTGTGATAGCTGATAGCTCAATAGCTACGTTTTCCAGGGAAAAAATATATAAAATCAAGATAGCCCATTAGAAGATAGGGGTAGCTAATATAAGCTAACGCGTTGTGATAGCTGATAGCTCAATAGCTACGTTTTCCAGGGGGAAAAATATAAAATCAAGATAGCCCATTAGCAGATAGGGGTAGCTAATATAAGCTAACGCGTTGTATTAGCTGATAGCTCAATAGCTACGTTTTCCAGGGGAAAAAATATAAAATCAAGATAGCCCATTAGCAGATAGGGGTAACTTATAAAAGCTAACGCGTTGTGATAGCTGATAGCTCAATAGCTACAATTTCCAGGGAAAAAATATAAAATCAAGATAGCCCATTAGCAGATAGGGGTAGCTAATATAAGCTAACGCGTTGTATTAGCTGATAGCTCAATAGCTACGTTTTCCAGGGGAAAAATAAATAAAATCAAGATAGCCCATTAGCAGATAGGGGTAGCTAATATAAGCTAACGCGTTGTGATAGCTGGTAGCTCAATAGCTACGATTTCCAGGGGAAAAAAATATAAAATCAAGATAGCCCATTAGCAGATAGGGGTAGCTAATATAAGCTAACGCGTTGTATTAGCTGATAGCTCAATAGCTACGTTTTCCAGGGGACAAAATATAAAATCAAGATAGCCCATTAGCAGATAGGGGTAGCTAATATAAGCTAACGCGTTGTGATAGCTGGTAGCTCAATAGCTACGATTTCCAGGGAAAAAAATATAAAATCAGGATAGCCCATTAGCAGATAGGGGTAGCTAATATAAGCTAACGCGTTGTATTAGCTGATAGCTCAATAGCTACGTTTTCCAGGGGAAAAAATATATAATCAAGATAGCCCATTAGCAGATAGGGGTAGCTAATATAAGCTAACGGGTTGTGATAGCTGATAGCTCAATAGCTACGATTTCCAGGGAAAAATAAAATAAAATCAAGATAGCCCATTAGCAGATAGGGGTAGCTAATATAAGCTAACGGGTTGTGATAGCTGATAGCTCAATAGCTACGATTTCCAGGGAAAAAATAAAATCAAATCAAGATAGCCCATTAGCAGATAGGGGTAGCTAATATAAGCTAACGGGTTGTGATAGCTGATAGCTCAATAGCTACGATTTCCAGGGAAAAAATAAAATAAAATCAAGATAGCCCATTAGCAGATAGGGGTAGCTAATATAAGCTAACGGGTTGTGATAGCTGATAGCTCAATAGCTACGATTTCCAGGGAAAAAATAAAATAAAATCAAGATAGCCCATTAGCAGATAGGGGTAGCTAATATAAGCTAACGGGTTGTGATAGCTGATAGCTCAATAGCTACGATTTCCAGGGGAAAATAAAATAAAATCAAGATAGCCCATTAGCAGATAGGGGTAGCTAATATAAGCTAACGCGTTGTATTAGCTGATAGCTCAATAGCTACGTTTTCCAGGGGACAAAATATAAAATCAAGATAGCCCATTAGCAGATAGGGGTAGCTAATATAAGCTAACGCGTTGTGATAGCTGGTAGCTCAATAGCTACGATTTCCAGGGAAAAAAATATAAAATCAGGATAGCCCATTAGCAGATAGGGGTAGCTAATATAAGCTAACGCGTTGTATTAGCTGATAGCTCAATAGCTACGTTTTCCAGGGGAAAAAATATATAATCAAGATAGCCCATTAGCAGATAGGGGTAGCTAATATAAGCTAACGGGTTGTGATAGCTGATAGCTCAATAGCTACGATTTCCAGGGAAAAATAAAATAAAATCAAGATAGCCCATTAGCAGATAGGGGTAGCTAATATAAGCTAACGGGTTGTGATAGCTGATAGCTCAATAGCTACGATTTCCAGGGAAAAAATAAAATCAAATCAAGATAGCCCATTAGCAGATAGGGGTAGCTAATATAAGCTAACGGGTTGTGATAGCTGATAGCTCAATAGCTACGATTTCCAGGGAAAAAATAAAATAAAATCAAGATAGCCCATTAGCAGATAGGGGTAGCTAATATAAGCTAACGGGTTGTGATAGCTGATAGCTCAATAGCTACGATTTCCAGGGAAAAAATAAAATAAAATCAAGATAGCCCATTAGCAGATAGGGGTAGCTAATATAAGCTAACGGGTTGTGATAGCTGATAGCTCAATAGCTACGATTTCCAGGGGAAAAATAAAATAAAATCAAGATAGCCCATTAGCAGATAGGGGTAGCTAATATAAGCTAACGGGTTGTGATAGCTGATAGCTCAATAGCTACGATTTCCAGGAAAAAATAAATAAAATCAAGATAGCCCATTAGCAGATAGGGGTAGCTAATATAAACTAACGCGTTGTGATAGCTGATAGCTCAATAGCTACGATTTCCAGGGGAAAAATATAAAATCAAGATAGCCCATTAGCAGATAGGGGTAGCTAATATAAGCTAACGCGTTGTGATAGCTGATAGCTCAATAGCTACGTTTTCCAGGGGAAAAATATAAAATCAGGATAGCCCATTAGCAGATAGGGGTAGCTAATATAAGCTAACCCGTTGTGATAGCTGATAGCTCAATAGCTACGTTTTCCAGGGGGAAAATATAAAATCAAGATAGCCCATTAGCAGATAGGGGTAGCTAATATAAGCTAACGCGTTGTGATAGCTGATAGCTCAATAGCTACGTTTTCCAGGGGAAAAAAATATAAAATCAAGATAGCCCATTAGCAGATAGGGGTAGCTAATATAAGCTAACGGGTTGTGATAGCTAATAGCTCAATAGCTACGATTTCCAGGGAAAAAATATATAAAATCAAGATAGCCCATTAGCAGATAGGGGTAGCTAATATAAGCTAACGCGTTGTGATAGCTGATAGCTCAATAGCTACGATTTCCAGGGGGAAAAATATAAAATCAAGATAGCCCATTAGCAGATAGGGGTAGCTAATATAAGCTAACGGGTTGTGATAGCTGATAGCTCAATAGCTACGATTTCCAGGGAAAAAATAAAATAAAATCAAGATAGCCCATTAGCAGATAGGGGTAGCTAATATAAGCTAGCGGGTTATGATAGCTGATAGCTCAATAGCTACGATTTCCAGGGAAAAAATATAAAATCAAGATAGCCCATTAGCAGATAGGGGTAGCTAATATAAGCTAACGGGTTGTGATAGCTGATAGCTCAATAGCTACGTTTTCCAGGGAAAAAATATAAAATCAAGATAGCCCATTAGCAGATAGGGGTATCTAATATAAGCTAACGGGTTGTGATAGCTGATAGCTCAATAGCTACGATTTCGAGGGGAAAAAATAAAATAAAATCAAGATAGCCCATTAGCAGATAGGGGTAGCTAATATAAGCTAAACATAACTTTTGTTAGGGGTACCCCTTAGCTGATAGCGATAGCTAATATACGATCCCTATACATATACATGTATAATAGTAACAAAAATCTCGTTACATTTAGCAAAAAAGGGCTACTGTTAGAATATATAATATACACATAAATAGCTCCTAATAGCCAAGGCCCTTAAAAAAAACTGTAATACCGCACCTAACTCTATGTAGCCCCACTTGAAATATCTGAGTTTTTGCCTGTCATTAGAGGGCGGTATACACGATGTTGTCAACATAGTTATTGCCGACGGTTTGGAACCCGATTGTTTATTTTGAATGAAGAAATCGTATTCAAATTGGGAACCAGGACGATGCAGAAGGTAATTCTCAAGCTGCCGAAAGTCAATGGCTTTCTCTATGCTGTTCTCGGCATTAAGCCGGTCCCGTCTGTGTTAAGAATAATTTATATCAGATGTGCACGTTGTATCGGAGTCACAGCCGCCGATAATCTCAGTAGCAGGGGCCTGGTGCTACCATGGTGCTACTCAAGTTGTAGAACTCACGTCATCGGATTAATGTTGAATTCGCTCTTTGCACGGTTTCGTCATTTGTGGGGACAGCATTAAACGTAATCAGATTGAATGGACGTGTTGCATCATTTTTGTCAATTGCGGGTTATAATTCATGATTTTCTTAAATATAAATTAGGCAATACTTGGTAAACAGATGTACGGACTCAAGCGATGAAAGCACTATTACGCAAGCACTATTACGTATCATGTCCTTACCATAACGTTTCAAAAGAAGACATCTTATAATGTTTCTGATATTGCAGCCTCAGGAGAACAATACTTACCTCACAATGGAGGACAACCTATCGCCCAAGGAATTCAAGGACAACATAGACCTCAGCAGCATCCTGAAGAACAGCAAAAACCTCAGCACATGGTAACAGGTGAAGTAACAACATCCTGTGATCAACCTATCCAGGGGACGTTATCTTTAACCCAAGACATAGACGATATTAGTAAGATTTAATAAGATTGATGCACTAACAGTAAAACAATAGCAATCGTGCAAATAAGTCATTTTAGGTCGCATCATAATTACTGGTATACCAGTATCGTCCAATACTGTAAAACGGGTGGATAGAGACAGTTTCAGCACACTCTAGATTGTAGTTTTGTCCATGTAGCTATAGCTTCATGTGCCAAATTTGTAAGCACATACTTATTATGTCCACCTTTAACGCCGTTGAACTGCCATTATCAAGTATGAATGCACTACTACGGCTCACATCCTTACCATAACGTTTCATAAAAAGACATATTATAAATTTGTCAACTTTAAAGCTTCTGATATTGCAGCCCCAGGAGAACAACACTTACCTCATAATGGAGGACAACCTATCGCCCAAGGAATTCAAGGACAATATACACCTCCGCAACGTCCTGAAGAACAGCAATTACCTCAGCACGTGGTAACAGGTGAAGTAACAACATCATGTGATCAACCAATCCAGGGGACTTCATCTCTACCCCAAGACATAGACGATATTAGTAAGTTTTACTAATATTGATACACTAACAGTAAAACAATAGCAATCGTGCAAATAAGTCTTTTTAGGTCCCATCATAAATTACTGGTATACCAGTATCGTCCAATACTGTTAACGGGTGGATAGGGACAGTTTCAGCACACTCTAGATTGTAGTTTTCTCCATGTAGCTATAGCTTCATGTGGCCAAACTTTTAAGCACATACTTATTATGTCCACCTTTAACGCCTTTGAACTGCCATTATCAAGTATGAATGCACTACTACGGCTCACATCCTTACCATAACGTTTCATAAAAAGACATATTATACATTTGTCAACATTAAAGCTTCTGATATTGCAGCCCCAGGAGAACAACACTTACCTCATAATGGAGGACAACATATATCGCCCAAGGAATTCAAGGACAATATACACCTCCGCAACGTCCTGAAAAACAGCAATTACCTCAGCACGTGGTAACAGGTGAAGTAACAACATCATGTGATAAACCAATCTGATATAAAAATCTCCAATATGAAAAATGCCACCATGTGGCGGGTTTTCACAGATCGCATCACATTATGTCCACCTATAATAATGCCTTTGAACTGCCATTATCAAGTATAAATGCCCTGCCACGGCTCATATCCTTACCAGAACGTTTCATAAAAAGACATATTATAAATTTGTCAATTTTAAAGCTTCTGATATTGCAGCCCCAGGAGAACAACACTTACCTCATAATGGAGGACAGCATATCGCCCAAGGAATTCGAAGACAATATAGACCTCAGCAGCAACCTGAAGAACAGCAATTACCTCAGCACGTGGTAACAGGTGAAGTAACAACATCCCGTGATCAACCTACCCAGGGGACTTCATATCTACCCCATAGCTACATAGATGAAATTAGTAAGTTGTAATAAGATTGATATGCACTGAAAGTATAACGATAGCAATCATTCAAGGTCGCAGATACTGGTATTATAACAGGATCGTACAATACTGGATCATAAAAGTTGTGGCTTTTACGCATTTCATCACGTCGTTTGGAGATTCAATTGTCGTTTGCGCATTAACCAGTTTGCCATGTTCTTTACCATTATTGCCATTTCTTTGGCCTACTTGCGATTTCTTAAACCTTGTTGCACCTTTACTGCCCTTTTTGCCCTTTCTATAGCAGTGTTATAGTGATTTATAGCGCTGAGGAGGGTTTGGGTTACGGGAACAGGGGGAGAAAAAACAGGCCAAAGGGGGAGACAAAAAAGGCGTCGTTTGCGCATTAACCCGTTTGCCATTTTCTTTACCATTCTTGCCATTTCTTTGGCCTACTTGCGATTTTTTAAACCTTGTTGCACCTGTACTGCCCTTTTTCCCCTTTCTATAGCAGTGTTATAGTGATTTATAGCGCTGAGGAGGGTTTGGGTTACGGGAACAGGGGGAGACAAAAAAGGCCAAATTGTGGAGGTTGGGGATGAAACAGTTGTGCCACGGAGCCAGCTGTAAAATACGAAGATTTCAAGTCAGACCATGTGGTAACCCGCCCGATCGCGCCACGAGATAAACCGGGGAAGCGCGCACCCCCGCAACAATATGATTTGTAGTGCCGAGGGTTGGTAAAAATATATACATGTATCTCAGATTTGTGGTTGTTATAAATTATTTAGAATAAGCTAACATACAATTTCCTGTTGCGTTAGGTGTGGTTGTATGATTTTGAAATGGCACTGAAGGGGGTTGCTGTAGTATTTGATGTACTCGAGGGCCTAATAAATGGCCATCTACCGTTTACATTTATGACACAATTTTATTTAGCTTGCATCATAGTTACTTTATCATATCCTCTGCATTCGTACAGTGTACATCATCAATATTGGATCATTTTTCGGTAAATGTCACATTTCATGTCTGGATACTTTGATATCCTATATCTGGAAATTTCGTCACACTTAACTACATCTTTTTATGTATTTTAATTCATAAACGTAATCCCCATCATAACAAAATATTAGTTTTTGTCGGGAAAGTATGTCCAGACGTTTTGCGTCATCTTCGTCACAGACTATATGCAGCGCCATTTTATTCGTAATAAAAGGAAAATAGGAACACTGCTTTGACCGTTTCAACTTACCGCACATTAATTTTAACAGATGTGAGGTTAGTGCGCGCTATTATTTAGCAACACATTAAAAATCAGTTTTTTTCGAATCATTATATGTCGGTATGTTTATTCAGTGTCATCTTCGAACGCTATAGGATCAATTGAACAATAATATATACCGTATTCATTGAATTGTTAGGATTAGTGGTAAAAAAGAGTAGTGACCACTCGCAATACCCCTAAAGTAGACCCCATACATTTCCGTCACGTCATTCCCATAACTTTTCCGTCTATTCCGTCACGTCATTCCCATAACTTTTCCGTCTATTCCGTCACATCTCCGTTGATTTTCTGTGTGACGGAGATGACCGGGCACCGGACTTTCACATGCAGTCATATCCGTCACATGAATATTTGATGCTCATAATGTTTAAAATAATACAGCATTGGACACAGTTATCAGTAAGTTATAAATAAATAGCGTTCTCATGCTAACTTAGCTGAAATGTATGTTCTCTAAGAGGGTGTCGATGAAAAATAAAGTGGCAGTCAACATTTTAACCAAAAATCGGTCCTTTTTGAGTTTGTACACTTTTGCACAGGTTTAAAATCGGTATATTATACTGAAACAATAAAATAGTTGGATTTATTTGAAGAGAATACTCTATGTTTTATAGTTTGGGATATGTATGTCAATTTCTAGTCTGAAATCATATACATTTTCAAATGCATTTTCATACTAAAAATGTGACGGAGATGATTCGAGCGTGTGACCATACACAAAAGAAACAAACACAATTAAATATCCGTAAAGATAGTGCCAAGCATGTTTTTAATATGTCACAGATGTTTATCTTTGTGAAAAAATATTCAAAGCTAGAAAAAATGTGAAATTTTAAACCGAGTTTGAATAAACTTGAAATGTAACATTTGTCGAAGAATGACCCATGTAAAAGGCGCCTTTCCAGAAAGATAAAAGCTCCATACAAAATATTAAAACAATAGCACAATCCAAACGTAGTCAATATGATGAATAGAAATGAGACTTCAGAATGTTCTTTAAATTAATGCTTCCCTGATGTTTTTCGGGAGGCTGTTCTAGCGAGGGTGCAGGAGGAACATTGAACCTCAATACGATTTTTCCCATATGAGCAGTGAGAAGAAAGTTATCCGATGATGAACGTGTATCATGGTGCAATGGCAGTTTTGTGTTTATGAGCAAGAAAGTAAGTAAGGTAATCTGTGCTTTACCATGCAGACATTTGAAGACATATATAGACCCACATGCAAATCTTAAATTTGATGCGCTCCCGTACGGGTAACCAGTGTGGTGTATCCATGAGCATGATGAGAGGCGATGGGCTAACATACTTGTCAGCAAAGAAAATAAGTTTCTCTATCTCTCTCAGCAGAGGAAATACGTTATCTATCCTTTTACCCATTTGTCTTCCACGCACGCTCTAATACTTTCCCCTATCGTTCGTATTATTATATTGTGTTATTGTTTGTTCATAGATGCGTGGTTATCCGACGCCAGCACATCTGGTAATATCGGAGAAGTTTCAAAATGTCTCCAGTTAGGCGCTCAAGTCAATTCCAAGCATGAATCGGTGAGTTTCTATGATAGCTATGATACCTAAATTTGATTGTCAACATAAAATATTGATATAAGCCTTCTGGGATGAGATGTAGCTGATTACATTAAATATACAGAGTGAGTCGACATATTCATGTCCCGCTTTTAACCTTAACCCTAACCCTAACCGGAAAATCAGGTACAATACTTATTGTTCAAAATTGACTACTTCCTTCATTGTTTATTGGAGTAGAAATACTTTATGCTTGGTGAAATTTCCAAGACAATACTTTATTCCAGGCCATAATTACAACATATTCATGAAAAAGCGCGAAATCCAAAGTGCTTAAAATGTACCCTCATTTTCCATTGTAGGCATTGATTGGCATTATTATCATTATTATCAGTGAACATACCAATCGGGTACACATGCGCGTCCAAGCACCTCTGAAATGGACCCTAAATGCCGTAAACCAGAACACTATTTGTATACCCCTAAATGGCGTAACATATACAAACCCTACCCTAAACGGCGTTACCAACACTCAATAATGTACCCTATGACGTAATATAGTAAAGCTCAAACTAATCTTAATTCATAATCATGTGACATTCATTATACAGATGCATGTCACATGTGTGATATGCATGATGCAGAATGCATGCAAAATAATGTCCACACTTGTGACAATGCATAACATTGGCAAGTATATCAATTTTGCATGCATATAACAATATATTATTTTTCACATTACTTTACTGTATGGGCTAGTCCCGGGGTAGGGATGTTCACATCATTGACTACAGAGGGCGACATTTTTTGAAAATTTGGTAGCCAACATATGTGGAAAACTCCATGTTTACCTCTTTTAAATCCAGCGATGTAGTACGATGTGGGCTGGGATGTATTTACCGATGTCTAAATAACCCCACACAAGTAATTGGACATCATGAACGTAAACCTTTTTTTACCTAAAATGCATGAATTGACCAGTTTTCAGCAATATTAGGCAAACTCCTTTTGGTTATAACTTCTTTTTTTTTATTCAGCCTGCAGACGCGATGCCCCCTAAAAAGTACCCCCTTTTCAGAAAGACGTCGACGACGTCATGTGATGAAATCTGGACCCTTTTCGACGTTATTCTTGGACGCGGATGCGTACCCGCTTGGTATGTTCACTTACGCCCCCCCCCCCCCCCCCCCCCCCCCCCCGGGCAACTCACCAAATGAGGTTGAATCTGATTTCACCAAAATATAAATAACTTAATTTAAAGTCAAGGCAGAAGTAAATGCAACTAGATCTTGTTCTGGTATAAGACCAGGCTACCTTGATTTTTTTTATGAGAAAATGATCCCTAGTGACCTCTTCTTGACCTTTGACCTGGTTATGATGATTGACTTTTTTCGTTGCTTATCAATGCGCACAAGAAGAAACAAGTCCGGTTAAAATCGGAGAATGTCTTCAATTTTACCCCTGTATAGGTCAATGCCCCTTAATGACCAGGTGTGACATGTCACTTTTAGTGCAGGAGCAACCTATATAAGCATTGATATGAGGAATCCTTTGACCAATTCTGACAATCATCAGTCACTTCCTCTCGGACACGTATCATTTTGAATGAATAGAGTGAAAATTTACATTTTGACTCCTAGTGACCCAAAACATTTTTCGATTTTAAAGACATGAGTATTATTTAGGGGGATGGTAATCGGAAATATATTGACCGATTCTTAATTCCTGTGTCGTTTCATTAAAATGCAAGAGTATTTTAAATGAAAATCATATTTTGACCCCTATTGATCCCTTCTTGACCTTTGACCTGATTAAAATGATTGACTTATTTTCTTGGTTCATCAATTCAAACAAGATGCAACAAACCCGGTCCAAATCCGAGCATGTCTTAACTTTTACCCCTGTAAAGTTCAATGACCTCTAGTGACCCCTTCTTGACCTTTGACCTGGTCAATATAATTGACTTATTTTCTTAGCTCATCAATCCAAACAAGTTGCAATAAACCCAGTCCAAATCGGAGCATGTCTTAACTTTTACCCTTGTAAAGTTCAATGACCCCTAGTGTACCCTTCTTGACCTTAAACCTGTTCAATATTATTGATTTATTTTCTTGGCTCATCAATCCAAACAAGTTGCAACAAACTCGGTCCAAATCGGAGTTTGTCTTAACTTTTACCCCTGTAAAGTTTAATGACCCTTATTGACCCCTTCTTGACCTTCGACCTGGTCAATATGATTGACTTATTTTCTTATCTTATCAAACAAATCAAGATGCAACAAACTCGGTCCAAATCGGACCATGTCTTAACTTTTACCTCTGTAAAGTTCAATGACCCCTATTGACCAGTCAATCACGTTTTGACCCCAGCCTAGCGACCCCCTGTGACCTTTGACCCTAAACTGTGAATACCATATATGTAAGTCTGGTAGGGGGTATAACTGACCAAATCTGGTGATTATAGCATGTAAACTGTATGAGGAGAAGCATTTTAAGTAATAGCAGTGAAAAATAACATTTTGACCCCTTGTGACCCCAAATATTTTTTGATTTTAAAAACCGAACTATTATATATGCGTACGGTCATAAGGAATATGTTGACCAATTTTGCCGATCCTAGGTCATTTCACTATAAATTGAAACGGCGTTTTAAGTGAAAATCACGTTTTGACCCCTTATGACGCCTGCGTGACCTTTGATCCCAAACTGTGAAGACCCTATATGTAAGTCAGGTAGGGGGTCCTACTGACCAAATCTTGTGATTATAGCATGTAAACTGTAGGAGGAGAAGCATTTTAAGTAATAGCAGTGAAAATTAACATTTTGACCCCGAGTGACCCCTTCTTGACCTTTGACCTGGTCAATATGATTGACTTATTTTCTTGGCTCAAACAAACTCAATCCAAATCGGAGCATGTCTTAACTTTTACCCCTGTAAAGTTCAATGCCCCCTAGTGACCCCTTCTTGACCTTTGACCTGGTCATTATTATTGACTTATTTTCTTGGCTCATCAATCTAAACAAGATGCATCAAATCCAATCCAAATCGGAGCATGTATTTACTTTTACCACTGTAAAGTTCAATGACCCCTAGTGACCCCGTATGACATGTCACTTTTAATCGCTGAAGACCCTATATGAGCATGGACCCAAGAAATCTTTTGACGAATTATGAAGGTCATGAGTCATTTCCTCTGAGGTCAGTAGGACCCCCTACCTGACCTACATATAGGGTAGCATTTTAAGTGATCGAATTGAAAATTTACATTTTGACCTCTAGTGACCCCAAATGATTTTTAATTTTAAAAACCGAACTATTATATATGCGTACGGTCATAAGAAATATGTGGACCAATTTTGATGATCCTAGGTCATTTCACTCAATTGGAAATGCTTTTTAAGTAAAAATCACCTTTTGACCCCTAGTGACCCATGTGTGACGTTTGACCCAAACTGTGAAGACCCTATATGTAGGTCAGGTAGGGGGGTCCTACTGACAAAATCTGGTGATTGTAGCATGTAAACTGTAGGAGAAGAAGCATTTTGTAGATGGGTTTGATAGAAAGAAAGAAAGAACTAGATCTAGTTCTGGTCTAAGACCAGGTGACCTTGATTTTTAATGAGAAAATGATCCCTAGCAAGATGAAACAAATCCGGTCAAAATCAGAGCATGTCTTACATTTTACCCCCGTTTAGGTCAATGACCTCTAGTGACCCCGTACGGTCAAAAGGAATATGATGACCAATTTTGACGATCCTAGGTCATTTCACTAAATTGCAACAGCTTTTTAAGTGAAAATCACATTTTGACCCTTTATGATGCATGTGTGACCTTTGACCCCAAACTGTGAAGACCCTATATGTAAGTCAGGTAGGGGGTCCTACTGACCAAATCTGGTGATTATAGCATGTAAACTGTAGGAGGAGAAGCATTTTAAGTATTAGAAGTGAAAATTTACATTTTGACCCCTAGTGACCCCTTTTTGACCTTTGACCTGGTCAATATGTTTGACTTATTTTATTGACTCTTTAATCCAAACAAAATGCAACAAACCCGGTCCAAATCGGAGCATGTCTTAACTTTTACCCGTGTAAAGTTCAATGATCCCTAGTGACCCCGTATGACATGTCACTTTTAATCGCTGAACACCCTTTATGTGCATGGACCCAAGGAATCTTTTGACCAATTGTGAAGGTCAAGAGTCATTTCCTCTGAGACAAGATGCATTTTAAGTGATCGTATGGAAAATTTACATTTTGACCCCTAGTGACCCCAAATGATTTTTAATTTAAATTGTATTTTTAATTGAAAATTGAAAATCACCTTTTGACCCCTAGTGACCCCTGTGTGACCTTTGACCCCAAACTGTGAACACCCTATATGAAGGTTAGGTGGGGGGTTCTACTGACCAAGTCGGGTGATTGTAGCATGTAAGATGTAGGAGGAGATACTATTGTAGGGGCGCATCACTGTAACCTAACACTATGCTAAAAAAGATTCTGGCCTTATTATTATGCCCCTGGAACATATGTACGCAATATCGAACGCGATAATAATATAGAACTAGGACCATGGCATATGGCCTTGGTTTTTATTCCGCCATGGCTTAGCGTGACACCTAAATGTAAAAACAGAGACGTGCCTTGGTTACTGGCCCCAAAACACCTTAGTAACGCCTTATTCTAAAATATATTGGAACACACAAATATGCTCATGCAGTAGGTATGAATTTAATACACAACTTATCAAATGTTCGTCCAACCAACACCCTTACTTTTCAAAATTTCGGCGACACAAACGAACCACGCTATAAGTCAGTACCTGGTCCGTGATAGCACAACACATACGGACAAAACCCACTAAAATGGACTTATCAGAATCATGCTACCACACACAGTATTCGAGCCTACAAGTAGTCATCTCATAATTATGTATTAAAGGTAAATGTTCTGCTCAATTTCTTGAGGTATGATATTTTTCACCACCAGATATGTTGATATCGGGAGAATCCCAATATATTCTGTAACATTTTGTAAAATTACTACCAAACGTGGTTAACCACCGGTCAGTTCGTGTACTATTCAATATGGGGACATTTCTCGCGACCTTGTGCTTAGAACCATCGGAGTTATGCAACTCAAACATGCATACATGTGACAATTGTAAGGATGTCCTTTCACGTAAAATAAAAATACATCGAGATGAAAATCGGGCCAGCAATCAGAACATCTAACATTGTTTGAAATATACAAAGATGTTCTCTCGTCCCCTTTTTAACCGTTACGGCTGCTCTGATCATTAATAATTATTTAATCAAATCTGGATGGTATACAATGGTTGTCAAGCTCGAGTGATTTTGAGCTTTGTTTCCCTTTTGCACATCCGTGAAGGAGTTTCTGACAAATTAAGTAAACATTAGATAATCCGCTTCAACTGCGACTATAAGTAATACGTCCGATGTTCAATTCCACCGTGCTTTACACAAATCGAAAAAGAATCTACAGAGTATGTTAGAAAGAAGCTAATGCACATACTGCATACCTATCGAAATATTGGGTTGAAGGAATAAAACAACCTAATATCATTGATTTACACCAGTTAAGGACAACCAGTATGTGTGGACTTATTCCGCAACCCGGTGATAACCGTGATTTCAGAAAATCTTGAACAAAAGAATAAAAGTTAATTATGTCAAATCTGTTATTAATTTGCCTTTGCCATAGCGATAAAACCGCTTTTGTCCATTTTTGTGCGGATGTTGACCAAACCAGCGGTTCAATGACCTTCAACAAAGTATCCAATTCTGGAAGATTGTCGTCTTGTATCGGCCGAGTGACCAATAGTGAGTGAGTGATGGGGAGCGCTACCTCGCTAGTAAGTGAGGGGTAATCAACATTTTGAGAGCGCCAAATCGTAATGATAAACTACTAGACTAATAAACCACGGATAATATACGCTCACCCGAATCCGAGAGCAATATACCGCAACTATACGATAAATGTGTGTATAATTGATTCAAATACGTGTTTAAGATGTACCAGAAACGTGTACCAGTTGATAAAGAAGATAAGTGGTAAAAATCCCCTCAATCCGGTATTGGTGTCAATGATGGTAATGGCGAGATGATGTATGAAGCAGAGTCAATTAAGCAGCGCTGGTATGTGTATGGTAAACAACTATTTAGTCTAAACACCGTACAACACCCCTCCCAATGACCAACCAAGAGAGCTGGATCCAGAAGTAATGAAGTCTGAAATCAGAGCAGCCATAAAGAAATTGAAAAATGACAAGGCAGCCGAGCTTAACGGGATACCTGGAAAAATTGTTAAAGCTGGTGGAGATACAGTGGTACAAGCCATGAAGACCATCATCGACCAGATCTGGAAAACTGAAGAATGGCCCACTGATTGGACGCTGTCAAATATCATCACCTTACTTAAAGTTCCAGGAACGCAAGTCTGTTCCAAGCACCGTACAATCACTCTCTCATGAATCTAATGTGCTTTTGGAAGTCATCAGAAGCAGGATAGCACACTTCATAATGCCACAGATTGCTGAGGAACAGTTTGGTTTCTTTTCAGGAAAGGGAACAAGGTGCCATCCTGACTCTACTAGTAGGGTCCAGAATGGAAGTCCCGTTCTCGATGTCTTTACCAGATGTTTTGAAGGTGTTTTCTTATGGATTTGAGGGTGCTAAATACAATGAGAGGGGTCTTAACCATCGAAATATGTGGGGAACTCTCGCTAGAGGGCGTTTTTCAAAATGGCCGCCAAAATCACTTAAAATCACCATAACTTGGTCAGTGAAGCACCCAGCAGCACGATTCTGATGTCTACACCCATGTTTTTAGGGTCAAGGAATCCAATAGATCCACTTACAAGAGCCTAGGACCTACCATTCCAAGTTGGCTGCCCAAAATTTCAAAATGGCCGCCAGTGAAAATTAGTTTTGCCTATATCTCGGGTGCAGACAGTCCTAGAAGTATGATTCTGGTGTCTATACCCACTTTTACAGGGTCAAGGAATCCACTGGAATATCTCAGAACAGCACAGAACCTTAATATTCAAGATGGCTGCCAAAATTTTAAAATGGCCACCACTAAAATTGCAGAATTTTGCCTATTTCTTGGTTCCAGAAGCTCATAGAAGTATGAATAAAAGTGTTCATGTATTTTTAAACATATTCGAGGATGCTGAATAAAATGAGAGGGGTCTGGCTTTAGGGGAAATGTAGGGAACTCTTATAGGGGGCCTAGCTAGGACCTACCATTCCAAGATGGCTGCCAACATTTCAAAATGGCCGCCAGTGAAAATTAGTTTTACCTATATCTCGGGTGCAGAAAGTCCTAGAAGTATGATTCTGGTGTCTATACCCATGTTTACAGGGTCACGAAATCCATTTAAATAACCTAGAACAGCACAAGACCGAAAATTACAAGTTGGCTGCCAAAATTATAAAATAGCCACCACTAAAACTGCAGAATTTTGCCCATATCTTGGTTGTTTTTAATAACAATAAACAAATTAAATGGTTAACCTCCTGGAATGGTGCACAGAAAGGGCAATTTGTTATCAAAATGGTCACAGCAATGACAGCATAATATAATATATGTAACATAATTTGATTCAAATCAACTCAAATGTAATGAACAAAGGAGAATAGTGGTTGTATTTCCAATAAGGGTGTATCACTACAGGGCATAAATGCCGCACCTTATTAACATGAATTCATACCTACTTCAACTCTGTTATATTGTCATTTGATCCCAAAGTGTTTAAACAATGCAATATAAAGTCTTTATAAACCTTCCTCATCTGACGAACTGCTGTCTGTCCGTGTCGGTATCGTCCTCGCTCTCTCCGATCTCCTCCCCTTCCTCATTTCCTGATGACTCTTCTTCTTCTTCTGCAGAGCTTTGAAGTAGAATCGTCAAATTCTCGGGCATTGGTGGTGACTTGGAAATAATTGGAATGATCATACCTGCATCCAATTGCCAACCGTTTGTAAGAGCCCAATACGTAACAGTAGCCCAATACGTAACAGTGAAAATACTTAGAAAATTTTCGCACTCCCTCCCTCTGTATTGATTGTTACGTATTGGGCTCAACTATTTGACTTAATTGAAAAAGTGGCAAAAAAAAAGTCATCCGGCCCAATACGTAACAGTGAAAATACTTAGAAAGTTTTGAGGAAAAAAAAATCAAAAGTGATTTTCCTTCTTTTTTTCACACTCCCTCCCTCTGTATTGATTGTTACGTATTGGGCTCAACTATTTGACTTAATTGAAAAAGTGGCAAAAAAAAAGTCATCCGGCCCAATACGTAACAGTGAAAATACTTAGAAAGTTTTGAGGGGAAAAAAAATCAAAAATGATTTTCCTTCATTTCCTTCAAAAAGTCATCCGGCCCAAAACGTAACAGTGAAAATACTTACAAAGTTTTGAGGAAGAAAAAAAAAATCAAAAGTGATTTTCCTTCTTTTTTTTACACTCCCTCCCTCTGTATTGATTGTTACGTATTGGGCTCAACTATTTGACTTAATTGAAAAAGTGGCAACAAAAAAGTCATCCGGCCCAATACGTAACAGTGAAAATAGGAGCTTTTGCAACTTTAGAATTCGACCTAAGCCACTCAAGTGCCCATAAATCCGCCAAACAACATCATAGCGCAACAAAAGAGGTGTCAAAATGCGCAGAAGATAACTGTGAATCGAATTATTTAATTATTTTTTTGCATACTAATTCAGGATCCGATAAATCTGACCATTTGTAAGTGTTTCGATACTTTATTGGCGCAGTTTATTTGACTTAATTGAAAAAGTGGCAAAAAAAAGTCATCCGGCCCAAAACGTAACAGTGAAAATACTTACAAAGTTTTGAGAAGAAAAAAAAATCAAAAATGATTTTCCTTCTTTTTTTCACACTCCCTCCCTCTGTATTGATTGTTACGTATTGGGCTCAACTATTTGACTTAATTGAAAAAGTGGCAAAAAAAAATCATCCGGCCCAATACGTAACAGTGAAAATACTTAGAAAGTTTTGAGGAAAAAAAAATCAAAAGTGATTTTTCTTCTTTTTTTTTACACCCCCTCCCTTTGTATTGATTGTTACGTATTGGGCTCAACTACACCTAGCACATAAAATCCCTGACCAGGTGCTTTGAGGTTGGCTTATTCAAATATATAATCGGTACCAAAAATCTGAGATTAACATTAAATGAGCAAATTTCTTCTCCGCAGTTTGATACCTCATACAACAAAATCGAATGGATACTTTTAAAGTTATGATGATTTCAATGACCGCGCATAATAACAGCAAAGTTGCACTAGGTAGGAAACACACAGTTTTGACAGTAATCACACAAATCAATGATTTCCTATAATACCTAGTGCATCTGTGCTGTTGCTATGCGCGGTCATTGAAATCGCCATAACTTTAAAAGTATCCATTCGATTTTGTTGAATGAGGTATCAAACTACGGAGAAGAAATTTGCTCATTTAATGTATGTCTTAGATCTTTGGTACCGATTATCTGTTTTGAATTAGCCAACCTCAAAGCACCTGGTCAGGGACTTTATGTGCTACAATCAAGGAAAATAATAGTTGGCACACTTGATACAATTTAATACAACTATCACTGTGCTCACAATAGAGAACCGACTTGGGACATAGCACTCTTTAACAGCACGCAGAGGTCGCCCCCTCTCTCATCCTTCCCCCCCCCCATCAATCAATGTTGAGAGAGCTGCCAAAGCTTCTGATGACATGTGGCTCGGATCAACATTGCCTCGGGGGAGAGGGGCACTTTTTTCCTTAATTGGGACAAAGTGTGCCAACCTTTTTTTCCTTGATTGTCTGAGCGAAATGCTAAATTCACCATCTGAAATCAGTCTTTTGGCTATATCTTTCAAACGAAATGTCGGATTATGATCAGATTTCGCCCAATTATTCACAGGAATATTGTTAATATTTCCTGAAATCGACACATATGCATCAAGTCATTTAGGGATTGGTCACTCAATACTAACGTAGCATATACGTAAAAACATGTTATTTCAGAGTTGACAAAATGTATAAAAAATTGAACCTAATAAAGTGCCTAAATATGTGTGTCTAATTCAGTCTTTTTGTACTTGTAAAGTAAAGGTATCACAAAAGTGTTTCATGTTTTGTTTTGACAATAAACCAAAGTTGTCAAGCCATGCGTACACCGTAATAATACGCCTATATCTTTTTAAAAAACGAGTAAATCAGCAATGATTGTTGAATAACATGATTAATATACTTTCCACGCGGCAGGCAGCTGCAGACGACATTCCAAAATGTCACCAATTGTTTCAAAAATGTCAAGATTATTGAATTTCATCACCATGTTTGGAATCATCTTGACAAATGCATTAAAATAAGTACAAACATTCCTAGTATTGGTTCAGTAACCCTTGTGATAGACTTTGAAAGTTGGGAAAGGTTTCTGAAAAATCTGTTTTGTGTATGGTAAAAATAATAGCCGCGTGGAAAGTGTTAAATACAGCAAAACATTAATAAAATCAAAAACGTTATTATCATTCAACAAATATATAGATGACATAATGATAGTGGCGATCAAAAACAATAATGGATATTATGATCGTTAGACATATTAAGAAAATGAAATAAATGAAGATCGTTTATCAAACAGAAGTTTGGACATGGAATCGAACCCAGGACAAATGCGTGCAAGTCTCACGGCAGAACCATTACACCAAACGGTTTGTATGCATGCTGTAACTGACTTTTACTTGATCAATGCACGTGTATTGTCATTGCGCAATGGTGATTCATTGCCAACGGTTCACCATGAAAAATGATCAAATGTGTCATTATTACGACATGCCGAACTGTTTTTTCCATGGATAGTTGATTAGTGGACCAAAACCCGTCTTATAGGCCGTTTTAAAGAAAATAGGAATCACTGCATACCTACTTCCGAGCGGTTCACCACCGATGAAATATAATAAATCTATAGTGTCATATATTTATTATTTCAACACGGTGAACCGTTGAAACATACATATGATGCGACTCATTTCTTCCCATAAATAGCCTTTAAGTTTAAAATAAGTTCAATATACACTAATCCATTGAAAAAACAATTCTGCATTTCATAATAATGACAAAATCAGATGATTTGTGACGGTGATCCGTTGAGAATGAATCACCATTCCTATACATGGCTTTTATAAGTAGTATATAATTGACACGCAATAACAGATCAAGCTCGTCTAGTGTAGCGGTTAGCTATTGGGCTTTGAGTTCTGGTGGCCCGGGTTCGAATCTCGGGAAGGTATTTTATTTTGTTTAATTTGCTTTTAATGGTTGATTGATTGATTTTTTTAAATGTAATTGATTGATAATTTAGACCCACATTTTACGCTGTTTCTTAAATCATGGTCACGATATCTTACATAATTAAGGGCCTACATTATTATGGTACCAAAAGGATGCACACGATGTTCACAGTTTTCCAAGAATTTATGTAAATGAATTAATTCTTTTTCATATGTGACTAACAGGGATTAGTTTGTTAATTTGTTATACTGATGTTTTTATAAAATGCATTGAATTCAGGACGTACTTATATCTTAATAATAATGTTAACCGAATAAAAAACTTTAAAAATAAAAACATGACTTTTCTAATCCTTATACACATGTAGTAAAATGCGTGTGAACAGTCATTTCAACATGATTTTTCGTTCTTCTATCTTATATAGATAGGGCTTCTTATTCATGTTGCATTCTTTTGTATGTGACTTTATTTATTTCCCATAATGGCATTTTGTAATGCCACGAAAACATAACATGTCATTGTCTCCCTAATTGCTATCTTCTGAAGAAAGTAATATTTACACGACCCATACTAATTGCCTATTATTATAGACCTATAGCCCCACACAGTTATCATACATAGGGCTTAGTATTTAATGAGCAGTCCTTAATACACTGTTGTGTGAACTTATATGCCGTTTGTCAAATGTTGATTATAAATAAATTATTGAATACACCAAATATAATTGTGCTTCAACATTTTGTTTTAAATCCATTACGATAAATTGTAAACAAATAACATGTTTTTACGTATATGCAACCATAGTACTGAGTGACCAATCCTTAAATGACTTGACTCATACGCGTCAATTTCAGGAAATATTAACACTACTTCTGTGAATAATTTGGCGAAATCTGATCACAATCCGACATTCCGTTTGGAAGTTATAGGCAAAAGACTGATATCAGATGGTGAATTTAGAATTTCGCTCAGACAATCAAGGAAAATAATAGTTGGCACACTTGATACAATTTAATACAACTATCATTGTGCTCACAATAGAGAACCGACTTGGGACATAGCACTCTTTAACAGCACGCAGAGGTCGCCCCCTCTCTCTCATCCTTCCCCACCCCCATCAATCAATGTTGAGAGAGCTGCCAAAGCTTCTGATGACATGTGGCTCGGATCAACTGCCTCGGGGGAGAGGGGCACTTTTTTCCTTAATTGGGACAAAGTGTGCCAACCTTTTTTTCCTTGATTGTAGGTGTATTTTACTTAATTGAAAAAGTGGCAAAAAATAGTCATTCGGCCCAATACGTAACAGTGACATTTTTCGCACTCCCTCCCTCTGTATTGATTGTTACGTATTGGGCTCAACTATTTGACTTAATTGAAAAAGTGGCAAAAAAAAGTCATCCGGCCCAATACGTAACAGTGAAAATACTAAGAAAATTTACAAGAAAAAAAAAAATATTTTCTTCTTTTTTTTGCACTCCCTCCCTCTGTATTGATTGTTACGTATTGGGCTCAACTATTTGACTAAATTGAAAAAGTGGCACAAAAAAAGTCATCCGGCCCAATACGTAACAGTGAAAATACTAAGAAAGTTTTGAGAAAAAAAAAATCAAAAATGATTTTCCTTCTTTTTTTTCACACTCCCTCCCTCTGTATTGATTGTTACGTATTGGGCTCAACTATTTGAATTAATTGAAAAAGTGGCAATAAAAAGTCATCCGGCCCAATACGTAACAGTGAAAATACTTCGAAAGTTTTGAGAAGAAAAAAAATCAAAAATTATTTTCCTTCTTTTTTTCACACTCCCTCCCTCTGTATTGATTGTTACGTATTGGGCTCAACTATTTGACTTAATTGAAAAAGTGGTAAAAAAAAAGTCATCCGGCCCAATTCGTAACAGTGAAAATACTTAGAAAGTTTTGAGAGAAAAAAAATCAAAAAGGATTTTCCTTCTTTTTTTCGAACTCCCTCCCTCTGTATTGATTGTTACGTATTTGGGCTCACTATTTGACTAAATTGAAAAAGTGGCACAAAAAAAAGTCATCCGGCCCAATACGTAACAGTGAAAATACTTAGAAAGTTTTGAGGAAAAAAAATCAAAAATGATTTTCCTTTTTTTTTTCACACTCCCTCCCTCTGTATTATTGTTAAGTATTGGGCTCAACTATTTGACTTAATTGAAAAAGTGGCCAAAAAAGTCATCCGGCCCAATACGTAACAGTGAAAATACTTAGACAGTTTTGAGAAGAAAAAAAAATCAAAAATGATTTTCCTTCTTTTTTTCACACTCCCTCCCTCTGTATTGATTGTTACGTATTGGGCTCAACTATTTGACTTAATTGAAAAAGTGGCAAAAAAAGTCATCCGGCCCAATACGTAACAGTGAAAATACTTACAAAGTTTTGAGAAGAAAAAAAAATCAAAAATGATTTTCCTTCTTTTTTTCACACTCCCTCCCTCTGTATTGATTGTTACGTATTGGGCTCAACTATTTGACTTAATTGAAAAAGTGGCAAAAAAAGTCATCCGGCCCAATACGTAACAGTGAAAATACTTAGAAAGTTTTGAGAAAAAAAAAATCAAAAATGATTTTCCTTCTTTTTTTCACACTCCCTCCCTCTGTATTGATTGTTACGTATTGGGCTCAACTATTTGACTTAATTGAAAAAGTGGCAAAAAAAGTCATCCGGCCCAATACGTAACAGTGAAAATACTTAAAAAGTTTTGAGAGAAAAAAAAATCAAAAATGATTTTCGTTCTTTTTTTCACACTCCCTCCCTCTGTATTGATTGATACGTATTGGGCTCAACTATTTGACTTAATTGAAAAAGTGGCGGCAAAAAAAATGTCATCCGGCCCAATACGTAACAGTAAAAATACTTAGAAAGTTTTGAGAAAAAAAAATCAAAAATGATTTTCCTTCTTTTGCCATTTCCAATGAAAATCACTGTTCTCGTGGACAAACAGGTAAATTTGGTTGTGCAGCAAAGAGGGTCACCAAAGACAAACGAAAAATGCGATCGACTTCATTTTTTCACACAAAGTTAGGATTAAATACATCATTCTTGCAACGTTTAAAAAGTTTTAAAATTCATTTTGGTTTTGAAAACAAAATGGCTTCTTTCCACTAGTGCAGTCTTTTTGACTCACCCTGTATTTGACTTAATTGAAAAAGTGGCCCATAAAAAGTCATCCGGCCCAATACGTAACAGTGAAAATACTTAGAAAGTTTTGAGAAAAAAAAAATCAAAAATGATTTTCCTTCTTTTTTTCACACTCCCTCCCTCTGTATTGATTGTTACGTATTGGGCTCACTATTTGACTAAATTGAAAAAGTGGCACAAAAAAAAGTCATCCGGCCCAATACGTAACAGTGAAAATACTTAGAAAGTTTTGAGGAAAAAAAATCAAAAATGATTTTCCTTTTTTTTTTCACACTCCCTCCCTCTGTATTATTGTTAAGTATTGGGCTCAACTATTTGACTTAATTGAAAAAGTGGCCAAAAAAGTCATCCGGCCCAATACGTAACAGTGAAAATACTTACAAAGTTTTGAGAAGAAAAAAAAATCAAAAATGATTTTCCTTCTTTTTTTCACACTCCCTCCCTCTGTATTGATTGTTACGTATTGGGCTCAACTATTTGACTTAATTGAAAAAGTGGCAAAAAAAGTCATCCGGCCCAATACGTAACAGTGAAAATACTTAGAAAGTTTTGAGAAAAAAAAAATCAAAAATGATTTTCCTTCTTTTTTTCACACTCCCTCCCTCTGTATTGATTGTTACGTATTGGGCTCAACTATTTGACTTAATTGAAAAAGTGGCAAAAAAAGTCATCCGGCCCAATACGTAACAGTGAAAATACTTAAAAAGTTTTGAGAGAAAAAAAAATCAAAAATGATTTTCGTTCTTTTTTTCACACTCCCTCCCTCTGTATTGATTGATACGTATTGGGCTCAACTATTTGACTTAATTGAAAAAGTGGCGGCAAAAAAAATGTCATCCGGCCCAATACGTAACAGTAAAAATACTTAGAAAGTTTTGAGAAAAAAAAATCAAAAATGATTTTCCTTCTTTTGCCATTTCCAATGAAAATCACTGTTCTCGTGGACAAACAGGTAAATTTGGTTGTGCAGCAAAGAGGGTCACCAAAGACAAACGAAAAATGCGATCGACTTCATTTTTTCACACAAAGTTAGGATTAAATACATCATTCTTGCAACGTTTAAAAAGTTTTAAAATTCATTTTGGTTTTGAAAACAAAATGGCTTCTTTCCACTAGTGCAGTCTTTTTGACTCACCCTGTATTTGACTTAATTGAAAAAGTGGCCCATAAAAAGTCATCCGGCCCAATACGTAACAGTGAAAATACTTAGAAAGTTTTGAGAAAAAAAAAATCAAAAATGATTTTCCTTCTTTTTTTCACACTCCCTCCCTCTGTATTGATTGTTACGTATTGGGCTCAACTATTTGACTTAATTGAAAAAGTGGCAAAAAAAGTCATCCGGCCCAATACGTAACAGTGAAAATACTTAGAAAGTTTTGAGAAAAAAAAATCAAAAATGATTTTCCTTCTTTTTTTCACACTCCCTCCCTCTGTATTGATTGTTACGTATTGGGCTCAACTATTTGACTTAATTGAAAAAGTGGCCAAAAAAGTCATCCGGCCCAATACGTAACAGTGAAAATACTTAGAAAGTTTTGAGAAGAAAAAAAATCAAAAATGATTTTCCTTCTTTTTTCACACTCCCTCCTCCTTCTGTATTGATTGTTACGTATTGGGCTCAACTATTTGACTTAATTGAAAAAGTGGCAAAAAAAGTCATCCGGCCCAATACGTAACAGTGAAAATACTTAGAAAGTGTTGAGAAAAAAAAATCAAAAATGATTTTCCTTCTTTTTTTCACACTCCCTCCCTATTGATTGTTACGTATTGGGCTCAACTATTTGACTTAATTGAAAAAAAGGCAAAAAAAGTCATCCGGCCCAATACGTAACAGTGAAAATACTTAGAAAGTGTTGAGAGAAAAAAAAAATCAAAAATGATTTTCCTTCTTTTTTTCACACTCCCTCCCTCTGTATTGATTGTTACGTATTGGGCTCAACTATTTGACTTAATTGAAAAAGTGGCAAAAAAAAGTCATCCGACCCAATACGTAACAGTGAAAATACTTAGAAAGTTTTGAGAGAAAAAAAATCCAAAAATGATTTTCGTTCTTTTTTTCACACTCCCTCCCTCTGTATTGATTGATACGTATTGGGCTCAACTATTTGACTTAATTGTCTAATGGCGACGGTGGTGGGTTGGGACTGTCATAGTCATACCATATTTTTGCCTGGTAGTTAGCTCGTTGCAAGTGAAAATCAAATAAGGTGCGGCATTTATGCCCTGTAGTTATACTTTGATCACTAGAGTGACTAGACTATGTATCGTATGTGATGCAGTGACGGCAAGTGTCTGAGTGCACAGTGCAAAAGCACATACAAGCGTCTTTAGTGCGCATCGGTACACGTAGTCGCTCACCTTTAGCACTGCTATTGATAACCTTCAGTGCAAAAAGCACATTAAAAGAAGACATTTTTTCATTCCTCTTGCTGGCTGTTAGAAGTGTAGGTCACCACACTAATGGACAACTATTTGAAATGGTGTTCAGTGTTGCCATATGATATTGGTCTCAGAAGATCAATTCACTTGAAAAGTGGCCCAAATTGTTTCCCTGTGTATACATTTCAGTAGCCCATTATTGCAATGGTAAGCAACGTGGGCTTACTTGGGCTATTAATAAGTGACTTGATTAAAACAATTGTCAAGAAGTAAAAAGTCGAGTATACGCGTTTCATGCGTGGATCATAAATTGTATTTTGGGCTAAAATGAAACCCCTTGAGTCAGAAAATACACCCATATATTCATGTTTACCACTATTCATAGAATGCAGTGGACCTCTACAGATTCTTTAGAATTGGGTTGCCAGTTAAATCAACATCAATGTGTCTTTTATGAAAAGAGTCCATTTTTAACAAAAGAATGATTTACATAAAATGCCCCTGGTATATAGGGAGTCCTGTATAACACAAGCTAATTTTCATCTAGTATTTTGGGTTTTTTTGTCTTCTATTTTATTTTTAAAATGAAATTGCATCAACAACTGCCTTGCTTTTATTATTAATATTAACCCACCTGATGCCAAAGGAATATTCTAACCCACTCCCCCTACACATTATTATCCCGAGCAGATTAATGTTTTTTTACAATTTATTTTGTTTTTAAAAGTTCACCTTCAAAGTGAAAAAAATCCTTCAAAATGAAAAGTTAAATAAGATAATAAGCTTACTGTCATATGGGGATGCAAATACCTTCATTTTGAGCTTCCGCATTTTGTACCATTTAACTAGCTGATTTTAACGAGTCGTTCAAATGTGGATACATTATTTCAGGAAAGGATTACCTGAATATTGATACTGTCCATTATGTATAATACGAGCATTTTATAATATTTCATATTAATACCTTCAATTCAATCGCCTTTTCGAAAACATGAGTTGGATTTTAGCTGTCTAACTATAATATTATCAGTGGAAAACTGAATAGAAATCATGTAAAAAAAACTACATGTAGGGATTTTAGTCGTAATGGCAGTTTAACACACTGTCAATGCCAAATTATGAACTATTTGGGTACATCTGCAGCAAGATGCTAAGTTAGACATTCAGTGGGATCTATATAGTAGAGTAGAGGACGTCCCCCACATACCTTCCAATCAATTCAATTGATCATGATCACATCAACATGGAGCTAACATCATATTCTTTAGTATGTGTGTATGTGGGGGGGGGGGGGGGGGGGGGGGGCGTTTATTTGTTTGTTTGTTGGGGGTGTACTTTGGGGTTCAATTGTGTATTTCATTATTTTTCAATTTGTTTGGTTTTATTTCATTTACAAATTGATTTCTATTTTTTGTTGTTCTACAATGGTTCATTTTTTCATTTTTTTCTTCAAAACTATTGTTTTTGTTGGTTGAGTTTCCATAAATTATATTCAAATTACTTTCATGAGACAAATAGTCCATTTTGACACGAGAGCCTGTTATTAGTACAAAATGGAATGGTTTGAACAAATATCTCAATATTTATCAGTATCAAAACCTTGTATTTACTTAGTGGGTATTTACCCGATGTACGTGAAACAAATAATATTATTTAGTTATTTTGCGCCACGCGGACGTCGGGTGTGTTTGGAAATCGATCAGAGAGCTCTACCGTCATGACCGTACAACTTCTATGGAAAAGTTAGCGTTGTCCGCATTGCGCGTTGTACAGTATATCCTATATGTCAATAGATGTACCCTGCATTTTCAGTGCTAATGACAGCTGTATGCAATTGTTTGAAGTAGGATTACAATCCAATACCTTCAATTAAAGTACACCATCAACAGGTTGTATGTGTGTTTACCAAGTCATGGTTCCGTAATCTGCATATAAACACAGGATCAGATTTTTATAGTTCATAGAAGTACTACCAGCTATTTTGATAATAAATTGATAGCAAACCCTTCCCTCCGTATCTCAGTAGAGTCTGCAGTGGTTGGGGTGTGTACAAATATTTATTTCCAGCTAACGTGCATGAAATTTGCATAATTTTTGGTCCAACACCAGCAATTATAATTGTTGTTATAAAATAAAAAGTAGAATAGGTACCGATGCCAAATTTGGGGAAATGTTAGTACACAAATTCCGCCAGGCAGACATACAAACATCGGAGCCATACAAATTAAAACAATATGTTTATCTATTTTGACCTTCCGCATTTTGTACCATTTAACTTGATGATTTTAACGAGTCGTTCAAATGTGGATACATTATTTCAGGAAAGGATTACCTGAATATTGATACTGTCCATTATGTATAATACGAGCATTTATAATATTTCAAATTATTACCTTCCATTAATTCGCCTTTTCGTGAACATGAGTTGGATTTTAGCTGTCTATAGCAGCTATAACAACTATTATTTTTATCAGTGGAACACTGAATAGAAATCATATAAGATAATACCAGTAAAATAAAACCCTCTACATAATAGAGATTTTAGGCGTGATGGCAGTCTAACACACTGTCAATGCCAAATTATGAACTATTTGGGTACATTTGCAGCAAGATACTAAATAAGACATTCAGTGGGATCTATATCTGAACATAAAAATACCGGTGATGTTAGTGTTCCTTGGCTGTATGCGCAAAATACCAGAGAGTAGAGAACGTCCCCCACATACCTTCCAATCAATTCATGATCACATCAGCATGTAGCTAACATCATATTCGTTAGTATGCGTGTGTGACTGGGGGTTGGGGGTTGGGGGGTGTTTATCTGTTTGTTTGTTGGGGTGTACTTTGGGGGTTCAATTGTGTATTTCATTAGTTATCAATTTGTTTGGTTTTATTTCATTTACAAAGTGATTCCTAATTTTTTGTTCTACAATGGTTCATATTTCATTTTTTTCTTCAAAACTATTGTTTTTGTTGGTTGAGTTTCCTTAAATTATATTCAAATTACTTTCATGGGACAAACATGGACTATTTATTGTTCATTTTGTCACGAGAGCCTATTATTAGTATAAAATGGAGTGGTTTGAACAAAGATCTCAATATTTATCAGTATCAAAACCTTGTATTTATTACTTAGTGGGTATTTACCCGATGTACGTGATACATACATAATATTTAATTACGTGTAATGTGATGTTAGAGCTTATTCGCAATTAGTGCGGCTGGTCTATGTAAGATGCCTGACCTAAACAACACCATGTCATTTGTATTGCTCCTCTAAGTACTGAACATGTACTTGAAACAAACATAATACGTTGTGATAATTGACTAAATTTAAATAAATCTACGAAAATGTGTCATTACAGTGTAAGGGAACCCCACTTCATCACGCTGCTTTAAACGGACACCACGAAGTATGTGAGATGCTTGTACAAGCCAAAGCAGAAGTAAATGCAAAATCCGAGGCAAGTTTAAATTATTAGTTTGGTACAGATCTCATTAGTCCAGATTTAACAAATAAATCCAAGTACGTATAACACATAACCGTGTATTGCCCGATGTACGTGATACATACATAATATTTAATTACGTGTAATGTGATGTTAGAGCTTATTCGCAATTAGTGCGGCCGGTCTATGTCAGATGCCTGACCTAAACAGCACCATGCCATTTGTATTGCTCTATGTACTGAACATGTTCTTGAAACATACATAATACGTTGTGATAATTGACTATATTTAAAAAAAATCGACGAAAATGTGTCATTACAGAATCAGCATACCCCACTTCATTACGCTGCTTTTAACGGACACCACGAAGTATGTGAGATGCTTGTACAAGCCAACGCAGAAGTAAATGCAAAAACCGAGGCAAGTTTAAATTATTAGTTTGGTACAGATCTCATTAGTCCAGATTTAACAAATAAATCCAAGTACGTATAACACATAACCGTGTATTGCAGCTTATGACCTGTTGAATATGAAAAAAAGTGTTTACAAATAGTTGTACATGTACAGTTTTGAAATAATTTACCTACATGTATGGTACCTGCCTGCCGTTCAATTCAACAAATAATGCTAAACCTGCTTTCACTGAAAATTAAGTTCTTGAAAACTAAATTGGTTTTATGATTGTATTTACCCAGTATGTGTTATATGAACAAGGTAAGTAACATAAGCTAATACATATTTTTCATTTACTATTTTATTTAATTATTCAGTATAATAATATATACATGTAGTTATGAATAATAATAATAATATGTACCTATGTGTGACGTTAAGGAGAATGAGAACAAAAACGTTTATATTCCGTCCTTTGTTTAAACGACGTTTAGGCAAAAAAAGTGACATTGAGGCGAACATGTTATTATGCGCCACGCGGACGTCGGGTGTGTTTGGAAATCGATCAGAGAGCTCTACCGTCATGACCGTAC
The DNA here is from genome assembly GCA_035610835.1 of Ophiura sarsii. Lineage (NCBI taxonomy): Eukaryota > Metazoa > Echinodermata > Ophiuroidea > Amphilepidida > Ophiuridae > Ophiura > Ophiura sarsii. The sequence goes on from CM069449.1 coordinate 11,562,156, forward strand.
AACTTCTATGGAAAAGTTAGCGTTGTCCGCATTGCGCGTTGTACAGTATATCCTATATGTCAATAAATGTACCCTGCCTTTTCAGTGCTAATGACAGCTGTATGCAATTGTTTGAAGTAGGATTACAATCCAATACCTTCAATTAAAGTACACCATCAACAGGTTGTATGTGTGTTTACCAAGTCATGGTTCCGTAATCTGCATATAAACACAGGATCAGATTTTTATAGTTCATAGAAGTACTACCAGCTATTTTGATAATAAATTGATAGCAAACCCTTCCCTCCGTATCTCAGTAGAGTCTGCAGTGGTTGGGGTGTGTACAAATATTTATTTCCAGCTAACGTGCATGAAATTTGCATAATTTTTGGTCCAACACCAGCAATTATAATTGTTGTTATAAAATAAAAAGTAGAATAGGTACCGATGCCAAATTTGGGGAAATGTTAGTACACAAATTCCGCCAGGCAGACATACAAACATCGGAGCCATACAAATTAAAACAATATGTTTATCTATTTTGACCTTCCGCATTTTGTACCATTTAACTTGATGATTTTAACGAGTCGTTCAAATGTGGATACATTATTTCAGGAAAGGATTACCTGAATATTGATACTGTCCATTATGTATAATACGAGCATTTATAATATTTCAAATTATTACCTTCCATTCATTCGCCTTTTCGTGAACATGAGTTGGATTTTAGCTGTCTATAGCTATAACAACTATTATTTTTATCAGTGGAACACTGAATATAAATCATATAAGATAATACCAGTAAAATAAAACCCTCTACATAATAGAGATTTTAGGCGTGATGGCAGTCTAACACACTGTCAATGCCAAATTATGAACTATTTGGGTACATTTGCAGCAAGATACTAAATAAGACATTCAGTGGGATCTATATCTGAACATAAAAATACCGGTGATGTTAGTGTTCCTTGGCTGTATGCGCAAAATACCAGAGAGTAGAGAACGTCCCCCACATACCTTCCAATCAATTCATGATCACATCAGAATGTAGCTAACATCATATTCGTTAGTATGCGTGTGTGACTGGGGGTTGGGGTTGGGGGGTGTTTATCTGTTTGTTTGTTGGGGTGTACTTTGGGGGTTCAATTGTGTATTTCATTATTTATCAATTTGTTTGGTTTTATTTCATTTACAAAGTGATTCCTAATTTTTTGTTCTACAATGGTTCATATTTCATTTTTTTCTTCAAAACTATTGTTTTTGTTGGTTGAGTTTCCTTAAATTATATTCAAATTACTTTCATGGGACAAACATGGACTATTTATTGTTCATTTTGTCACGAGAGCCTATTATTAGTACTAGCGGAACGCCCGTCCTTCGGACGGGCTCTCCCGCTAGGGAGTAGGGCCTACCAGATAGAACACCTACAAAATGAAATAACACATAAGTGTTGGAAAATTTATAACGATACACATAGGAATAGAACAATATTTAAATCAAAAGGTTTTGTTTTAGGGCCTAATTCAAAAGTGTTCATATTTCAATTAAAAAAATAAAAAAGATCCCCCGCCCGGCCACGCCCCGTGGCATATTTCAACTTCAAGGCCTAAACCTTAACCATCTCCCGTACCCCATCCCCATTCATCACTCCCCCACCCTTCCCCCGCCCCGCCGCCCAGTGGCATATCCGTTAGGCAATTTAGCATCAACTTTCTCCATTAACCCCCTGCCTCCCAAACCACATCATATCACTACACACAAACCCCATTCGTCACCGCCCCCGCCCGTCCCGCCCGTGGCATATCTCAACCCCCAAGGCCTAACAGTTCCATCACTTGGCCTAAATTAACCAACTCATAGCGTTCTATGTAAAACGCCTTACCTAAACATACTATACCATTTGTACTGCTCCTCTATGTACTGAACATGTACTTGAAACATACATAATACGTTGTGATAATTGACTACATTCAATTAAATCGACGAAAATGTGTCATTACAGGATCAGAAAACCCCACTTCATTACGCTGCTTTTTACGGACACCACGAAGTATGTGAGATGCTTGTACAATTAGCCAACGCAGAAGTAAATGCAAAAGACGGGGCAAGTATGATGTGTTATGTAGGATTTAAATTATAATATAGATATAGATTTTATTATTCCATATTTAACAAATGAATCCTTTATAGTACGTATAACACATAACCGCGTGTAAAAAGTGTTTACAAATAGAGTGTAAATATGAAATTATGAAATAATTTCCCCTTGGTACCTGCCTGCCATTCACCAACAAATGTTAAACCTGCTTTCACTGAAAATTAAGTTCTTGAAATCTAAATTGGTTTTATGATTGTATTTAACCAGTATGTGTTATATGAACAAGTTAAGTAACATAAGCTAATACAAATTTATCATTTACTATTTTATTTAATAGTTTAGTATAATAATATATAGTTATGAATAATAATAATGATATGTACCTATGTGTGACGTTAAGGAGAATGAGAACAAAAACGTTTATATTCCGTCCTTTGTTTAAACGACGTTGAGGCAAAAAAAGTGACATTGAGGCGAAAATGTAAACAAATAAATGTCGCCTTATTCCCAATTAAGTTGTTAAATAATAATAATAACAGGCATTTATATAGCGCATTGCATCGAAAAGTATCACAATGTAATGTAATAGCTTATTCGCAATTAGTGCGGCCGTTCTATGTCAAACGCCTTACCTAAACATACCATACCATTTGTACTGCTCCTCTATGTACTGAACACATGTACTTGAAACATACAATACGTTGTGATAATTGACTACATTTAAAAAATCGACGAACATGTGTCATTACAGTATCAGCAAACCCCACTTCATACGGCTGCTTTTAAAGGACACCACGACATATGTAAGCTGCTTCTACATGCCAAAGCAGAAGTAAATGCAAAAGAAGAGGCAAGTATGATGTATTGTGTATGATATTAAATTATAATACAGATACAGATTTTATTAGTCCAAATTTTACAAATGAATCCTATATAGTACGTATAACACCTAATCGTGTATGGCAACTTATGACGTGTTGAAAATGAAAAAAAGTGTTTACAAATAGAGTGTAAATATGAAATTATGAATTAATTTCCCCTTGGTACCTGCCTGCCATTCACCAAATATTGTTGAACCTGATTTCACTGAAAATTTGATTTAAAGTTCTGTTTAACCAAATTAGTTCATGGGTTTATTTATCATCCAGTATATGTCATATGAGCAAGGTTAAGTAACATAAAATAATACATATTTATCATTTACTTTTTTATTTAATATTAGTATAAAACGGAGTGGTTCGAACAAAGATCCCAGTAGTTACCAGTCTCAAAACTTTGTATTTATTTAGTGGATATTTACCCAATGTACGTGATATAATATCTAGGCACGTGCGCCTCCGTTTCAGCAATATAATATTAATAGAATCCTGAGTGTGCTCACAGGCTGTGTTTAATTATGGGCGCACACAACTAAAGCAGTCTATAAATCCACTTCCGGCCAAAATTTGAGTACAGCAATAGTTCCTATCAAGCACAAAAGTGTGCGAGATCGACACATTAACTGGTGTTGTCCTCTTGACTGTTGCATTTATGTGTTGTGAGGAATATGTACGTAAAGTTGGTAAAAAACAGGATGATTTGAGCTTTACTATAATTCTATCCGCCGATTTACCACCACCGTGCATCCCAGTCTGAGGACTAACAATTAGGTGATGAAATTAATACTTCCCGATTCAGCGGTATTTACTGAAAAATGTAATCAGCTAACTTGCCTTGATATTCACAAACACCTAGCACATAAAGTCCCTGACCAGGTGCTTTAGGGTTAGCTAATTCAAAATATATAATCGGTACCAAACTTCTGAGATAAACATTAAATTAGCAAATTTTTTCTTTGCAGTTTGATACCTCATTCAACAAAATCGAATGGATACTTTTAAAGTTATAGTGATTTCAATGACCGCGCATAAGAACAGCAAAGTTGCACTAGGTATAGGAAATCATTGATTTGTGTGAGATTACTGTCATAACTGTGTGCTATCTGAACGAGCCAGATGAATGGGTCTGGAGTAAGAACCGCAATTTGCGGGACAAAGGGTGTGACTAGCTGTGAAGAATAACAGTTTTAGCTGATTAGCTGTGAGTTTTTTCAGTGCGTAATCACACACACATCAATGATTTCCTATATCTAGTGCAACTTTTCTGTTGTTATGGCGGTCATTGAAATCGCCATAACGTTAAAAGTATCCATTCGATTTTGTTGAATAAGGTATCAAACTGCGGAAAAGAAATTTGCTCATTTAATGTAGAGCTCAGATTGTTGGTACCGATTATCTATTTTGAATTAGCCAACCTCAAAGCACCTGGTCAGGGACTTCATGTGCTAGGTGTATGCCCTTCTTTATTCTAACAAGCACCGCTAACTCCTTATTTTGCGCATCGCGGACGTCGGGTGTGTTTGGAAATCGATCAGAGAGCGCTACCGTCATGAACGTACAACTTCTATGGAAAAGTTAGCGTTGTCTGCATTGCGCGTTGTACAGTATATCCTATATGTCAATAGATGTACCCTGCATTTTCAGTGCTAATGACAGTTGTATGCAATTGTTTGAAGTAGGATTACAATCCAATACCTTCAATTAAAGTACACCATCGACAGGTTGTATGTGTGTTTACCAAGTCATGGTTCCGTAATCTGCATATAAACACAGGATCAATTTTTTAAAGTTCATAGAAGTACTACCAGCTATTTTGATAATAAATTGATAGCAAACCCTTCCCTCCGTATCTCAGTAGAGTATGCAGTGGTTGGGGTGTGTACAAATATTTATATTCCAGCTAACTTGCATGAAATTTGCATAATTGTTGGTCCAACACCAGCATTTATCATTGTTGTTATAACATAAAAGTAGAATACGTACCGATGCCAAATTTGGGCAAATGTTAGTACACAAATTCCGTCAGGCAGAAATATAATCATCGGAGCCATACAAAGTAAAACAATATGTTTAATTATTTTGACCTTCCGCATTTTGTACCATTTAACTAGCTGATTTTAACGAGTCGTTCAAATGTGGATACATTATTTCAGGAAAGGAATTATTCTGAATATTGATACTGTCCATTATGTATAATACGAAGCATTTATATTTTTTCAAATTAATACCTTCCATTCATTCGCCTTTTCGAATACATGAGTTGGATTTTAGCTGTCTATAGCTATTAACTATAATGTTATCAGTGGAAAACTGAATAGTGGAAACACTGGTGATGTTAGTGTTCTTTGGCTGTTTGCTCAAAAGACCAGAGAGTAGAGGACGCCCCCACATACCTTCCAATCAATTCAATTGATCATGATCACATCGGCATGGAGCTAACATCATATTCTTTAGTATGCGTGTGTGACTGGGGGTTGGGGGGGGGGGGCGTTTATCTGTTTGTTTGTTGGGGGTGTACTTTGGTGGTTCAATTGTATATTTCATTATTTATCAATTTGTTTGGTTTCATTTCATTTACAAATTGATTTCTATTTTTCTACAATGGTTCATATTTCATTTTTTTCTTCAAACTGCTGTTTTTGTTGGTTGAGTTTCCTTAAATGATATTCAAATTACTTTCATGGTACAAACATGGACTATTTATTGTCCATTTTGACACGAGAGCCTGTTATTAGTATAAAATGGAGTGGTTTGAACAAAGATCTCAATATTTATCAGTATCAAAACATTGTATTTACATAGTGGCTATTTACCCGATGTACGTGATGCATACATAATATTTTAGTTACGAGTAATGTGATGTTAGAGCTTATTCGCAATTAGTGCAGCCGGTCTATGTCAGATGCCTGACCTAAACAGCACCATGCCATTTGTATTGCTCTATGTACTGAACATGTTCTTGAAACATACATAATACGTTGTGATAATTGACTATATTTAAAAAAAAATCGACGAAAATGTGTCATTACAGGATCAGCATACCCCACTTCATTACGCTGCTTTGAACGGACACCACGAAGTATGTGAGATGCTTGTACAAGCCAACGCAGAAGTAAATGCAAAAACCGAGGCAAGTTTAAATTATTAGTATGGTACAGATCTCATTAGTCTAGATTTAACAAATAAATCCAAGTACGTATAACACATAACCGTGTATGGCAGCTAATGATGTGTTGAATATGAAAAAAGTTTTAACAAATAGTTGTACATGTAAAGTTTTGAAATCATTTACCTATGGTACCTGCCTGCCATTCACCAAAAAAATGGTTTCCAAATGCTTGGTTGACGAGGATAGATAAACCCCATTATTTAAATATACCTCGACTCGGATGTGATTGGAAAATACTGCCCATTCCGAGTTTCTGCTGAATGAATGTTGTTGATGTATATGGCTTGACGAGGCAATACATTAATGCTTTGACTGTCACTGATGCATCCGAAGGCATCAACCTGCCTGGACCAGCTACGACAAGACTATAATTCGATACCTTGCCCCCATTTGGTGTTTGGTTTATAATGACAGCAGATTGGGCAGAAAAAAGGTGATCGATGCTATTGCTGTTGTGGATGAATGGTTGATGGAATGGTGGATAGATGAGTAGGTGACTGGCCCGGTACCTGGATTAGCCATTATTTTATTGTGTAAGTATGTGGCAGCACCTTCATGGATACTTACTTACTTACTTACTTATGTCGATCTCGATCGGTCTTCGTGATGGCTCGCCACACTACTCTGACCCTCATGCATGCTTTCATCTCCTCATCATTCTTCAGTCCTGTGTCTTTCGCCAAGGTGTCCAAGTATGTTAAGGCTGGGCGACCGACAGATGTGTGTCCGTGTTTGGGTCTCCATAGCAGCAGGTCAGATACAATCTCATTTTCTCTTCTCATGCAATGCCCGGCAAATCTCATCCTTCGATCTGTGATGTTGTCCGATACCTTCTGTAATTTTCCATACAGGTCTTTGTTCGGTACCTTATCTTTCCAACTAATGTTGAGTGCAGTTCTCAGCATTCTAGTGTAGCATCCATCTAGAGATTTCTTCAGTCTGTTGGTGATGGTCCATGTCTCAGCTCCATACAGTAGAACACTTTGAACAGTAGCTTGGAAAAGTCTGATTTTGATTTTTCGACAGAGGCTGGATTTCCACACTTTGTTCAGAGCATTGCAGGCCTTCCAAGCAAGTGCTTTACGTACTTTTATGTCATGCTGGCTACTACATACCCAAGCTCCCAGGTACTTGCAGCCCTCTACGTTGTCTAGGTTACTTCCATCAGAGGATTTTAGCTGTACCGCTTGTGCTTGGTGAAATACCATGCATTTGGTTTTCTTGGCATTCATGTGGAGCCCAGTTTTCAGTGCTGCTTCCTCAACATATTTCAGCAACTTCTGTGCCTGCTCCTTAGTGTCAGAAAGTAACGCTATGTCATCTGCAAAGTCAAGATCCGTGACGTTCTTTGGCCCTATTCTTCGACTTTGTCTAGGCTTGATGGTGAATCCTAGTACCTCTTCTCTCCCACTGATAGCTATTCTTAAGCAATAATCAAGGATGATTATGAATATGTAGGGGGCAAGGGTATCTCCCTGGAGTACTCCTGCTAGGTCGATGTCGAACAGTTCCGTGTCGCCATCAGGTGATATGACTTTGGCTCTTGTGTTTCTGTAATTTTCATCAATTGCATCTGTTATAACCTGTGGGATACCGTATGCTTTGAGTATCTTGATCATTTTCCCACGATGTATGGTGTCGAATGCCTTTTTGAAGTCAATGAATGTTATGACTGCAGAGAGATTATTGGAATGAATACCTTCGATGATTCTCCTGAGCCCCAGAATGTGTGAGGATAGCTTGATAACAATTATCTGAAAGAGATAAGCAAAAACAAACAGCAGCAAAACATAGAAGAAATAATATACATGGTATAACGCAGGCAGGAAATTATGTGGCGATTGGTATTCCACACCGTTAATGTGGTATTGCGCCCTCTTGAGGTCAGGCGAGTTTGACGGTCCAAGAAGGATGCATGTTGGGAAGAGAAACACTTCATGGGGGTCGCCATTGATGCATGTTGTTGAATGTAATGTGAAGTCTTGAAGATTGAGAACTGAATAAAGAAGGCAGGATTTAGAAAGTTATATCTCTCGTCGTGAGTAATAAATAATAGGATCCCACAGACGACCTAAACCCAACATATGAAAGGAACGTTGACAAGATGCAGAAAAGACCAAAGAATTGAATGACAAACATGACGTCATAATGTACTCTGTTGTCAAGCTATTCTTATTTTTTTAATTTTTATTATTAATATTAATATTATTATTCCAATCTTCTTATGCCTTGATGACAAGTGACACAGATAGCTAAAAGCTTACCCGCAGCTGCAACTTTATGGAAAGATCGACTGATTAATTGAACATTAATCACCTGTAATCGCCTGATTATATCAACAAACTGAAAGTGTTATTTAAACGATTATGTGTGTGTGGAAACTCATGCCATAACAAACGTCAGACGTAACCATTTAAAGGCTCAGCAGCAATCGTACTAATTAATTTCGTCCCGACGATGAAATCAAATTGAACGTCTACAGATTCAACGCTCAACTCCCAAACTGTAACTGTAAGCTGTGATGTAAAGCTTTGTTGATTTGTTAGCAAATCGCGAGGCGGGCTAAATGAATCCTATCACAGAGTGCCCAGGGTAAAAGCCGCTATGCACAGCCCGTAGTAATAAATAGCGCCCTCCATAATTATTATGACACAGGGCAGGACACACCGTTTTTATTACGGCACAATTAAAAGCAAAACTGAAATAACTTTATCAACCAACGACAAATCGATGGATAATCACCCTTGGATGCCGAACAGATTAAACTTAGAACATTGAGAGTCAAGGGAATGGAAACCGTGAACCTATTTTTAACCCGACTAGCATTGTCTAGAGTACCATGGAGTAAGGGAATACTATTACTTAATCAAAAGAACCCAGCGGAAAAATAAAATCAACAACTCGTTGACGGCTGTGCACTCATTATAAATCAATATATATATATGTATATATGTTATGCCTTTTACCAGTATTACGTAATACAATGTTCAGTTCAACACATCGATCATGTCGATACAGAACCCTCGTAACCTGGTGTAACGAAACTGAAGCTGCGTTCAGACAGGCGTAAATTCGTCCAGAGTAAGATCGGATTAACGATTGTCCATGTTAAACTTCGGAGTAGTGACCGTGTGGACGGCACCCGCGTTAACTAATCCGACCTTAATCCGACCCGATTTAATCCTGAGATTTTTCAGGAGTAACGCGCTTAACACGAGCTGCAGTTCGGAGTAGCACGCCCGTGTGGATGCACTTAACACGATCTCTGGCGTAAACCTTCGCCAATGACGTGACGATGCCACAAACGCACCCGATGCTTCTCATCCCTATAAGATTCGTCTGCTTTGAAAAAATACCGCTGTTGCTATCAGCATAGGCATTACATCTTGTATACCACCATCCGAAAAGAGGCGACAATTAGTAACAAAAAGACAAATTTCGATCTTGAATTCATGTTTAGAAGCGAGCGATAAATAAACCTAGCTGAAATAATCGAATAAAGGAACCGACAATTCGGAAATAATGGAATAAATCGTATTGAAAACTGGAAACCAACGCTTAGCACCAGGCTGCCGAAAACGGGATTCGAAATAATCAGAACTCCGATATTTACCGATATTTACTCCTAAGCCCCCAGCGATGGTCGTGTTAACTTTGTCGGAAAACTTCGGAGTAACGTTGTATTTAGTACCGCGTGGACAACTGTCCGGAGTAGAGGAAATATTGATTGCTTGCAGGGTCTAAATTTACGCCGATCGCTTATGCCCGTCTGAACATGCCTATGTGGTATTTAAAGCAGGCTGGCGTATCAAATCGAATATAATTTTTAAAGCGCGCAAACAATAACAACTACGATACAGTTCATTGGAAAACATGCAAAGCTGCGTTCAGACAGGCGTAAACTCGTATAGAGTAAGATCGGATTAACGATTGTCCATGTTAAACTTGCGAGTAGTGACCGTGTGGACGGCACCCGTGTTAACTAATCCGACCTTACTCCGAACCGATTTAATCCTGAGATTTCTCAGGAGTAACGAGCTTAACACGAGCTGCAGTTGGATTAGCACGCCCGTGTGGATGCACTTAACACGGTATCTGGTGTAAATGCGACCTTTCGATGTATAAGGCATAGTAAAATAAATAACATGTTTCCCGTCCGGACATTTAAAAAAAAGGAGGAGGGAGGGTCTTACTATTTACTATTTTCCAATTTTTTGCTATTTTTTCCAAGATGGGCGACAAGTCTAAAGTGACCAACTGATGATTGTGTCGGGGACACTCCTAAACAGATTTTCCACTATACTTGCCAGAGAAACAAAAATCCCATATAAATTCAGTACATTTTGGTTTTTTTATTTGTGCAATAGACGTAGTGCCTGTAAAATGATATACGGTAACACTGTAAAGATTTGTAACTGAATGTTTGCATATTTTTTTTTTTCTCTTCAATTTGGGTCAAATAAAATTATATTATTGTTTGTAGCCTATGCATGTCTGTGATCTGGTAAAGAAAGATGTTTCATTTATAAATGATGGATAAAATGACAAATATATTTAGAATGTTATTAAACATAACATGCATAACAGCAGTTATAATTTGTTTAGGTGACCAATTATATAAAGCTTTGAAAATTTAAAATTTAAAATTAAAAACTTTTTTTTTTTTTTTTTTTGCGGGGACGGGAAACATGGAACTTTTTTACTAGGCCTTACATCTTGTAAACCACCATCCGAAAAAAGGCGAACAATTAGTAACAAAAAGAGACATTTCGATCTTGAATTCATGTTCAAGCGAGATAATCGAATAAAGGAACCGACAATTTGGAAATAACGGAATAAATCATATGTAAACTGGACACCAATGCTTAGCACCAGGCTGCCGAAAACGGGATTCGAAATAATCACAACTCGCGCGGTTGTCATCGGTCAAAGGTCAAAGGGTGTACTTCCGATATTTACTCGTGAGCCCCCTGCGATGGTTGGTCGTGTTAACTTTGTCGGAAAACTTAAGAGTAACGTTGTATTTAGTACCGTGTGGACACCTGTCCGGAGTAGAGGGATTACTTGTGGAATTTTAATTGCTGTAGGGTCTAAATTTACGCCAATCATTTATGCCTGTCTGAACATACCTTTAGATTGGTATACCAAACAAGTGCAAATGCCTACAATAAAATCCTAAACCAACCTGTCGATCAGTTCTCCTGCATTTCAAAATGGCCTGAATAGATCTTGCTGAGAGACAATCAATGACTTTAAATATATAGGCCTAAGCTTATTACACAGCATCGGTATTATAATAGCCCTAAACCGAATTGACCTGATTTTTTAATCCTAATAAAAACCAGTAAACAAGACCGACACATCAATGACTTTAGTCCTACCACCAATAACAGGGATCAATTTAGAAATAGATGTGTGCGACGCGTGGTTAAAACGTGATAACTCCCTCGAGGACAACAAACTGGCACACATTTAAACATTCTAGGCATCTCCTGACCAATTATTGTAAAATAGCATAATTCTCACCTAAATACATACTACACAGGCTCCTTGGGTGTTGATTCAGACTGGTATAACCACTGATTTTTCACCGTAGCTTGCCCTCGCTGGAAATGTTGCAGACAACGCAACACATGATTAACGCGATGACCGACCTGAGCTCTGATTTGCCTAATAGAGCCCAGATAAGTGTTGCATCCAGCTTCGAATAAGACTAAAACCAGTTCCTTCCTCGAGCAAGATCCGAAGCGGGTGCAGTCGAATGACAAAATGAACCACAACGGGCAGCAATAACACGAGACAAAACAATCGCGGGAAAACCGAGTCACGATATGATTTGCGCGGGAGAAGCAGCCAGGGGACAACGGGCACGGTTCAAATTCCTGCCAACAACTCGGTTTTCCTTGCATGCGCGGCGGAAAACTTTATTAGTGCGGCCGTTCTATGTAAAACGCCTTACCTAAACATACCATACCATTTGTACTGCTCCTCTATGTACTGAACATGTACTTGAAACATACAATACGTTGTGATAATTGACTACATTTAAATAAATCGACGAAAATGTGTCATTACAGGATGAGGATACCCCACTTCATAAGGCTGCTTTTAACGTATGTAAGCTGCTTCTACATGCCAACGCAGAAAACATACGTAATGCGTTTTTACTAAATTTAAATAAATCGACAAAAATGTGTCATTACAGAAACAGGAAACCCCACTTCATTACGCTGCTTTTAACGGACACCACGAAGTATGTGAGATGCTTGTACAAGCCAACGCAGAAGTCAATGCAAAAAGCGAGGCAAGTATGATGCATTGTGTAGGATATTAAATTGTAATATAGATATAGATTTTATTAGTCCACAATTTACAAATGAATCCTATATAGTACGTATAACAGATAACCGTGTATGGCAACGTATGACGTGTTGAAGTGAAAAAAGTGTTTACAAAAAGAGTGTAAATATGAAGTTATGAACTAATTTCCCCTGCCATTCACCAAAAAATGTTAAACCTGCTTTCACTGAAAATTAAGTTCTTGAAAACTAAATTGGTTTTATGATTGTATTTACCCAGTATGTGTTATATGAACAATGTAAGTAACATAAGCTAATACATATTTATCATTTACTAGTTTATTTAATACTTTAGTATAATAATATATAGTTATGAATAATAATAATAATAATATGTACCAATGTGTGACGTTAAGAAGGAATGAGAACAAAAACGTTTATATTCCGTCCTTTGTTTAAACGACGTTTAGGCAAAAACAAGTGAAATTGGGGCGAAAATGTAAACAAATGAATGTCGCCTTATTCCCTAATTAAGATGTTAAATAATATTAAACAGGCATTTATATAGCGCCTTGCATCGAAAAGTATCACAATGTGATGCAATAGCTTATTCGCAATTAGTGCGGCCGTTCTATGTAAAACGCCTTACCTAAACATACCATACCATTTGTATGCTCCTCTATGTACTGAACATGTACTTGAAACATCGACGAAAATGTGTCATTACAGTATCATCAAACCCCACTGCATCAGGCTGCTTTTAACGGACACTACGAAGCATGTAAGCTGCTTCTAAATGCCAACGCAGAGGTAAATGCAAAAGACAATGAGACAAGTATGATGTATTGTGTAGAATATTACATTATAATATAGATATAGATTTTAATAATCCACATTTTACAAATGAATCCTATATAGTACTTATAACACATAACCGTGTATGGCAACTTATGACGTAATGAAAGTGAAAACAATTGTTTACAAAGAGAGTGTAAATATGAAGTTATGAAATAATTTCCCCTTGGTACCTGCCTGCCCCATTCACCAAAAAATGTTAAATCTGCTTTCACTGAAAATTAAGTTCTTGAAAACTAAATTGGTTTTATGATTTTATTTACCCAGTATGTGTTATATGAACAATGTAAGTAACATAAGCTAATACATATTTATCATTTACTATTTTATTTAATACTTTAGTATAATAATAATAATAATAATAATAATAATAATAATAATAATAATGATGATGATGATGATGATGATGATGATGATGATGATGATGATAATGATGATGATGATGATGATGATGATGATGATGATGATGATGATGATGATGATGATGATTACCATTATGTAATAATAATACGAGCATTTATTTTATAATATTTCAAATTAATATCTTCCATTCATTCGCCTTTTCGTGAACATGAGTTGGATTTTAGCTGTCTATAGCTATAACAACTATAATTTTATCAGTGGAAAACTGAATAGAGAAATCATGTAAAATAATACCAGTCAAAACAAAACACCCCTACATATAGAGATTTAAGGCGTAATGGCAGTTTAACAGACTGTCAATGCCAAATTATGAACTATTTGGGTATATTTGCAGCAAGATGAGTAGAGAGTAGAGGACGTCCCCCACATACCTTCCAATCAATTCAATTGATCATGATCACATCAGCATGGAGTTAACATCATATTCTGTATTATGTGGGTGTGTGTGTGTGTGTGGGGGGGGGGGGGGGGGGGGCGTTTATGTGTTTGTTTGTCGGTTGTACTTTGGGGGTTCAATTGTGTATTTCATTATTTTTCAATTTGTTTGGTTTTATTTCATTTACAAACTGATTTCTGATTTTTTGTTCTACAATTGTTCATTTTTTATTTTTTTATTCAAAACTGTTGTTTTGTTGGTTGAGTTTCCTTAAATTATGTTCAAATTACTTTCATGGGACAAACATGGACTATTTATTGTCCATTTTGACACAAGAGCCTGTTATTAGTATAAAATGGAGTGGTTTGAACAAATATCTCAATATTTATCAGTATCGAAACCTTGTATTTACTTAGTGGGTATTTACCCGATACGTGATACATAAATAATATTTAGTTACGAGTAATGTGATGTAAGAGCTTATTCGCAATTAGTGTGGCCGGTCTGTGTAAGATGCCTGCCCTAAAAAACACCATACCATTTGTATTGCTCCTCTATGTACTGAACATGTACTTACAACATACATAATGCGTTTTTACTAAATTTACATAAATCGACAAAAATGTTTCATTACAGAAACAGGAAACCCCACTTCATTACGCTGCTTTTAACGGACACCACGAAGTATGTGAGATGCTTGTACAAGCCAACGCAGAAGTAAATGCAAAAAGCGAGGCAAGTATGATGTGTTATGTAGGAATTTAAAGTATTAGTATAGGTACAGATCTCATTAGTCCAGATATAACAAATAAATCCAAGTACGTAAAACACATAACCGTGTATGGCAACTTATGACGTGTTGAATGTGAAAAAGTGTTTACAAATAGTTGTACATGTAAAGTACATGTAAAGTTCCGCGGAACCGTCTCCTCCCAGACAACATGGCACGACTACATGTGATAGACGGATTTGCCTAACATGCGCCCATATCAACTATGCCCCTAGCATAAACACTCCTAGAGGCATGTTTAACCTCCAGGAACGTCGTTTATGCAGTCACTTGTTCTAAGTGCAACAAAGTTTATATAGGAGAAACCAAACGACGCCTGCTGGGCGACAGATTCGCTGAACATCTGAGATATGCTACCAAAAACAACCGTGACACCCCCATCACCCGTCACTACAACGAAACCCCACACACCCATCCGAACTTCGTATTACAGGACTTTCTCAATTCATCAGGATCGGATCTACAACGATGGACCATGGAACAACGCATTATCTTTAACCACGGTACACTTGCCAGTCCCAACAACAATGGTCTCAACGTCCAATTTTCACCTTTCAAATCATAACTCCCTCCTCCTGTTCACACCCCAACCCCCACCCCACCCAACCCCACCCCCACCCACACACACTCACATACCCCAAGGCTTTTTGATCTCCATTTTCATTTTGACTTAACCATGACTTTTCTCCTTTATCATGTTTATATTTTGTTATCACTTAATACTTTCAGGTGTTGTTTTCCACTTCCTCCTTTTCTTTATCTACTCCCTCTTCTCTCTTTTCTTTTCTCTTCTCTTATACTTTTTCTCTTTTGCATTTCATCTTTACGTGGAGAGTGTCTGCGCCTGCGTATTTCACATTGCCGCGCTTACGCTCCCTTAGTGTGCCGCGTTCTGCTTATTGTCTGACGCTCTTGCTTACGCGCGTATTTCTTCTTTTATTTATACTAGCGGCGTACCCTCGCTACGCTCGGGTCCCCGCTAGATGATTATGCCACCACCTACCTCTGAAACCACATAAACCCCCTACAACACGTCCCCGCTAGATGATTATGCCACCACCTACCTCTGAAACCACATAAACCCCCTACAACACCCCCAAACCAGGTTGATTTATAACCATATCCCTTCTAAAGGCATTTTAAACCCCCTACAACACCCCCCCCCCCCCCAATCAGGTTGATTTATAACCATATCCCTCCTAAACCATTACCGTGGCTACTGTATTAACCCCTATTTCTCAAACCGCATCAAGTTAACCCTCCGATGGTACTTTTAAAACCACATAAACCCCCTACAATCGCCCCCCCCCCCCCCCCCCCCCACACACACACTGCAACTACACCAACCAGGTGGATTTATAATCATAACCCATAACCATTTCCCGCGGCTACTTCATTAACTTTTAATCCTATCCTAAAACATTTCCCGTGGTTTACCCCCCCCCCCCCCCCCCCCCATGCACACACCCAAACCAATTTGATTTATAATCACAACCCTCCCTAAACCATTTCCCGTGGCTACTTCATTAACCCTCGGTCCCTTAGATTGTTTGGCATGCCAACTTAAAGTAAAGAAATCATGTTGTTTCATTAACCCCCGCAAAACGCTATCCATTATAACCCTATAGGCCTATCCTACATCATTTCCCGTGGTTTTACACCACCCGCCCTCCCCCCTCCCCTCTCCCCTCTCCCTCCCCAACATGACACCAAATACCCTACCAACAAACTGTACAGGCTTCACGCCATGTGCAGGAGTGCGTGTGCCGCGAGCGGCAGTGAGCCCTTGCGTAAACATGCACGCGACGTGTTACCACGGTATGATTACGCGGTAGTACGCGCAACGCATAATGTTGTTCAATTCTAGTGGCATTTATGAGCCAAATCTGAGCGATTTTTTGCTGTTTTTGGAGCCAATTGTTAACCAATTTCACTGAAATAAACTTTAACACCCTTCCCGTTATTTCCTCTATCTTTCATGCAAATTAGGCGCCACTTTGATCACAACTAACGGAGAAATAAGGATAACAAACACACACACAAACAAACACACAAACAAACACACACCGTTTCCAGATTTATAGTAAGATTTATTTTTATTGACTTCGTATTTGCATACACTCTCCACTCCGTGACCAAGGTCTGTCGACCGAAACGTCGGATTTTGTAATAAAATGTTGTGCATCTTCAAACCAACACCTACATTGTAGTTTTTTATTCTCACCTATACAATGAGATGCAACGTAGCACCTCTTTTATTAACTAACGAAGTATGTGAGATGCTTGTACAAGCCAATGCAAAGGTAAATGCAAAAAGCGAGGCAAGTATGATGTGTTCAGTGGCGTATCCAGGAAGGGGGGGGGGGGGGAGGCAGCAGGCCATGCCCCTCCCCCCTCCATTGAAAAAGTGTAAATTGGGGGTGGGGGTACGGGGTCACGTCCCCATAATTTTAATGTGAGGGACGTTAAAAACGATATACTAGATAGACCTAGTTAGTGTTATAAAGGCCAATTTTTGCGCGCTTTGCACGTATAAGTTTCAATGTTTCATTATTCAAGCTTAACAAGAGGGCTTCAGGAACGTTTTTTCTGGACCATTTTTGTTTAAAAACTGGGTTTTTTCTTGCTCGATTCACGCTCAATTTTTCAACAGGTTTCAACATTATGATGGCCCTCAAACCACACCAAATACTTTAAATACTATGTGGGGACGTTAAAAACGTCATACTGGACCATTTAAGTGATATAAATGTCATTTTTTGCGTACATCGCGCTCATTAGTTTGAATGTTTCATTATTCAAGCGTAACAAGATGGCATTTGCAGGAGAGTTTCCCATGACCATTTTAGTTTAAACAGTTTTTCTACAGGTTTTAACATTATAATGGCCCTCAAACCATGTCAAATTTTCTAAATATTATGTTGGGGACGTTAAAAACGTCATACTGGACCAATTTAAGTGTTATAAATGTCAATTTTTGCGTACTTCGCGCAATAATTTCAATGTTTCATTATTCAAGCTTGACAAGATGGCTTCAGGACAGTTTTCCATGACCATTTTAGTTCAAAAACTGATTTTTTTTCGCGCTCCGTGCGTATATTAACTTCAGCTTTTAATATTAAAACGGCCCTCAAACCATGCCAAATATTCTAAATATTATTATGGGGACGTTAAAAACGTCATACTGGACCAATTTAAGTGTTAGAAATGTCAATTCTTGCGTACTTTGCGCATTAGTTTCAATGTTTCATTATTCAAGCTTGACAAGATGGCTTCAGGACAGTTTTCCATGACCATTTTAGTTAAAAAAGTCAAACATTTTGCGCGCTCCGCGTGAATATTAACTACAGATTTTAACATTATATGGGCCCTCAGACCCACCAAATATTCTAAATATGTGGGGGACGTTAAAAACATCATACTGGACCATTGGTGTTAGAAATGCAATTTTTTGCGCGCTCCGCACGCGTATTAATAGTTCATTATTTAAGCTTAACAAGGTTGCTTCAGAACAGTTTTCCATGACCATTTTAGTTAAAACTCAACAATTTTGCGCGCTCTGCGCGCATATCTTCTACAGGTTTTAACATTATAATGGCCCTCAAACAATATTAAATATTCTAAATATTATGTGGGGAACGTTAAAAACATCATACTGGACCATTTAAGTGTTAGAAATGCCAATTTTTGCGCGCTTAGCGCGTACTAATTTCAATATTTCATTATTTAATCTTAACAAGGTGGTTTCAGGACAGTTTTCATGACCAATTTTAGTTCAAAAAATCAAAAATGTTGTGCGCTCCGCGCGAATACAGGTTTTAACATCATTATGACCCTCAAACCACACCAAAAATTCTAAATATTATTTGGGGGACATTATGATCATACAAGACCATTAGTGTATGAAATGCAATTTTTTGCGCGCGTTTTAGCTTCAATATTTCATTATTTGCGCTCAACAAAATGGCTTCAGGACAGTTTTTCATGACCATTTTAGTTCAAAACTTAAAATGTTGCGCGCTCCCGCGAAGGTTTTCTAGAGGGTTTAATATAATAATGGCCCAACCACACCAAATACTTTAAATGCTATGTGGGGGGGGACGATAAAAACGTCATACTGTACCTTTTTAGTGTTAAAATCAAAATGTTGTGAAGCGCGCATTAGGTTCAACGTTGCAATATTTAAGATCAACAAGATCAAGATGGCTTCAGGTTTTGTTGCCCCCCCCCCCCCACCCCACCCAAACGGTCCTGGGTATGCCATTGAATGTGTTATGTAGGAATTTAAATTATTAATATAGGTACAGATCTCATTAGTCCAAATTTCATGTTTTTTGCAATGAATTTCAGCTATCACCATCCATGCCTGAGTCAGTTCCAAATCTCTCATTATTCACTGCTCATGTATCAAAATGCAAATGTGCAAGTTCCACAGCCTTAATACCTGTCAGGCATCTCATATAGGCACAAGCTCCTAGGTGTTTCACAAATTGCTTTATTATAATGAAAATGGTTGATGGGATGATGTACCCTAACAAATCTAGTTCTTATGTTTTATATTATTTTCGATCTATTTCTTTTGTTTTATATTATTTGTTGTGTTTTGTGTTGTGTTCGGAAATAATGTACCCAAAAAATCCAGTTCTTATGTTTTATATTATTTTTCATCTATTGCTTATGTTTTATATTATTTGTTGTGTTTTGTGTTGTGTTCAGAAATAAAGCACCTGAAAAAATCCTGTTCTTATGTTTTCTATTATTTGTTGTGTTTTGTGTTGTGTTCGGAAATAATATACCCACAAAAATCCTGTTCTTATGTTTTATATTATTTTCGATCTATTTCTTTTGTTTTCTATTATTTGTTGTGTTTTGTGTTGTGTTCAGAAATAAAGCACCTGAAAAAATCCTGTTCTTATGTTTTATATTATTTTCGATCTATTTCTTTTGTTTTCTATTATTTGTTGTGTTTTGTGTTGTGTTCAGAAATAAAGCACCTGAAAAAAATCCACTTCTTATGTTTTATATTATTTTAGATCTATTTCTTATGTTTTCTATCATTTGTTGTGTTTTGTGTTGTGTTTAGAAATAATGTACTCCAACAAAATCCTGTTCTTATCTTTTACATATTATTTTGGATCTATTTCTTTTGTTTTCTATTATTTGTTGTGTTTTGTGTTGTGTTCGGAAATAATATACCCCAAAAAGATCTTGTACTTATGTTTTATATTATTTTCCATCTATTGCTTATGTTTTATATTATTTGTTGTGTTTTGTGTTGTGTTCAAAAATAAAGCACCTGAAAAAATCCACTTCTTATGTTTTATATTATTTTAGATCTATTTCTTATGTTTTCTATTATTTGTTGTGTTTTGTGTTGTGTTTGGAAATAATGTACCCAAAAAAATCCTGTTCTTATGTTTTATATTATTTTCGATTTATTTCTTATGTTTTATATTATTTGTTGTGTTTTGTGTTATGATTGGAAATAATGTACCCGTACACATCCTGTTCTTATGTTTTATATTATTTTCAATCTATTTTAATGCTTTATATTATTTGTTGTGTTTTGTGTTGTGATTGGAAATAATGTACCCGAAAAAATCCAGTTCTTATGTTTTATATTATTTTCGATCTATTTCTTTTGTTTTATATTATTTGTTGTGTTTTGTATTTTGTTTGGAAATAATGTACCCTAACAAATCTAGTTCTTATGTTTTATATTATTTGTTGTGTTTAGTGTTGTGTTTGGAAATAATGTACCCACAAAATCCAGTTCTTATGTTTTATATTATTTTCGATCTATTTCTTTTGTTTTCTATTATTTGTTGTGTTTTGTGTTGCGTTCGGAAATAATATACCCACAAAATCCTGTACTTATGTTTTATATTTTTGTTCCATCTATTTCTTATGTTTTATATTATTTGTTGTGTTTTGTGTTGTGTTCAGAAATAAAACAACTGAAAAAATCCACTTCTTATGTTTTATATTATTTTAGATCTATTTCTTATGTTTTCTATTATTTTAGATCTATTTCTTATGTTTTCTATTATTTGTTGTGTTTGTGTTGTGTTTGGAAATAATGTACCCAAAAAAATCCTGTTCTTATGTTTTATATTATTTTCGATTTATTTATTTTCCTATCAAGCATAAAAGTGTGCGAGATCGACACAATAGCTGTTGTCCTCTTGAATGTTGCATTTATGTGATGTGTGGAAAATGTACGTACTTTTGTAAACAACGGGATGATTTGAGCTTTACTATAATTCTATCCGCCGATTTACCGCCACCGTGCATCCCAGTCTAAGGACTGACAATTAGGTTATGAAATTAATACTTCCCGATTCAGCGGCATTTACTGAAAAATGTAATCAGCTAACTTGCCTTGATATTCATATACACCTAGCACATGAAGTCCCTGACTAGGTGATTTGATGTTGGCTAATTCAAAATATATATTCGGTACCAAAAATCTGAGATATATACAATTTTCTTATACAAAGTTCTTCGCAGTTTAATACCACATTCAACAAAATCGAATGGAAACTTTTAAAGTTATGGTGATTTCAATGACCGCGCGTAACAACAGCAAAGTTGCACTAGATATAGAAAATCATTGATTTGTGTGTGATTACTGTCATAACTGTGTGCTATCTGAACGAGCCAGATGAATGGGTCTGGAGTGATAACCGCAATTTGCGGGACAACGGGTGTGACTAGCTGTGAATAATAAAAGTGTTAGCTGATTAGCTGTGAGTTTCAGTGCGTAATCACACACAAATCAATGATTTCCTATACCTAGTCCAAGTTTGCTTTTGTTATGCGCGGTCATTGAAATCGCCATAACTTTAAAAGTATCCATTCGATTTTGTTGAATGAGGTATCAAACTACGGAGAAGGAATGTGCTCATTTAATGTTGATCTCAGATTGTTGGTACCGATTATCTGTTTTGAATTGGCTAACCTCAAAGCACCTGGTCAGTCAGGGAATTTTTGTGCTAGGTGTATGTACATGTATATGCCCTTCTTTATTTTAACAAGCACCGCTAACTCCTTATTTTGCGCCACGCGGACGTCGGGGTGTTTTTTGAAATCGATCAGAGAGCTCTACAGTACAACTTCTATGGAAAAGTTAGCGTTGTCCGCATTGCGCGTTGTACAGTATATCCTATATGTCAATAGATGTACCATGCTTTTTCAGTGCCAATGACAGTTGTATGCAAATGTTTGAAGTAGGATTACAATCCAATACCATCAATAAATGTACACAATCACCAGGTTGTATGTATGTTTACCAAGTCATGGTTCAGTAATCTGCATATTAACACAGGATAAGATTTTGTTAGTTCATAGAAGTACTACCAGCTATTTTTATAATAAATTGATAGCAAACCCCCTCCGTATCTCAGTAGATTCTGCAGTGGTTGGGGTGTGTACAAATATTTATTTCCAGTTAACTTGCATGAAATTTGCATAATTTTTGGTACAACACCAGCATTTATCATTGTTGTTATAAAATAAAAAGTAGAATAGTTACCGATGCCAAATTTGGGCAAATGTTAGTACACAAATTCCGCCAGGCAGACATACAAACATCGGAGCCATACAAATTAAAACAATATGTTTAATTAAGCATAATTTATGCAAATATTTAAATTTTGACGTTTCATCATTTTTCGTTTCGTTTAAAATATTAATATACCCATGTTGGAAACAACATTTGCATGTTATGCATAGAAAATATTGTTGCGCTTCAATTGTGAACATTTGAACTTCCTAGCGGGATCTATATTATAATTATGTAGCGATTAGTAATTATATTGATTATACTAATATCAGTCTTTTCCACATGTCGCGCTGTGGATCAGAAATGCACAAGGAACCAATCCGAGTTCGATACTTATCCTTGCATCCGTACACACGTGCTATATCAATCCCATTACATTTCGGTGGTTACCGTGGTCTTTTAACCGTAATTGAATCTGGGGCAGGATAGAGGCTTATCGTTTCGGGTTCCTTGATCACAGTTGGTTAATTACCTTTTTGAAAACTATAACAATTTTCTTGTATTTTAAAACGAAATAATGATGGATTTTAAATGTAGTTTAACAACTATATCTAATGGAGCATGATTGGGGAGAAATAATGGTTCTGTCATAGTCGTCAGTTTATAATTATATTCCAATTTTACATTGCAATTAGGCCTAGATTCAATATTTCATTAGAATTAATTAATCATGATTTCGCTTACAATATTACCATAATTGCACAAAACTGATGACCAGCTTTTACAGATTTTACAGAGTTCCACATCATCATCATGTTGTATGATGATGGGCGTATTGTAATGCAAATTGGTTGTTTGTTTAAGGCATGTTCATAATTATATTGTATATTTACCAACAAATATATGCTACGATCAAAAATATCGTTTGAATATCATAAAAAAACACTTATTTTTTCTTTCGCGCAAACGCTCAGCCGAAAATAAATAATTTTCCATTTAATCCTCGCCTTATGCGCTAACACTGAACATATACAACATAAACAAAACGCATGATCTTACCGGAGGGGTGCACCGATCTTCTCGACGAGCTCAGCACACACGACTGAGGGCGCAAGCCCGAACCTGTGCAGAACTCCCTGTAAAACACCAGTGAGTGCCGGTCGAAACAATCCAATGGCTTTACGAAGCTAAAAAACGATGCGTATTACTTACAATTATAGCGCCCTCCTTAACTGACGAAACTATCCTTCTTTCACAATATCGCTCTAAAAAGATAAAACTTCAAAAGTACGTTACTGCAAACATCATAGAAAAATAAACCAGCTGCGTGTGTATGGCTCGACAAGAAATCAGTCAATGATTGAAAGACCCGCCAAAAACTTCCACTTTGCATATTGTTATGCAACTCAGCTCTCAACCAATAGAAAATGTATATTATTTTCTCTTTCGCGCAAACGCTCAGCCGAAAATAAATAATTTTCGCCTTATGCGCTAACACTGAACATATACAGCACAAAACAAAACACATGACCTTACCGGAGGGGTGCACCGATCTTCTTGACGAGCACCCCCTAATCAACGTTATGTTACTTAACTTGTTCATATAACACATACTGGGTAAATACAATCATAAAACCAATTTAGTTTGCAACTCAGGTTACATGAATAAACTATGTACTGCTATATCAGTCTGAAAACAAATCCTCATTTCAAATATTACCGACAAAATCTCACACTGCAACTTATGAAAACATGATGAATCCGCACATATACAAAGAGCTATTAATGCTATGCGTTAAACAGAAAATCGCAGACAACAGTTTAATTAGAACGTCAAGTGACTTCTCGACCAGTGTCTGGAATAAAATCCTGCTATACATATTCGTGCCATTAAAGTACAATGTATGTGAAAAATAATCGCATAGAGAACGTTGATATTATTAAAATCATTGCATTCATTACCTCACGATATCATACATCCGAAACTACCGTCTATCTCAAAAACAATCGTCCCCAAGCGGAATGAAAATATCCGGAGTAAAGTCGATATCACCCGGTTTAATTGTAAGAACATCAACTACACATTCTAAACACAACACAACGTCCAACAAATCACAAATGTCTACTCTCTTTACGCCAATAAGCATTATGGTCACACTTAACTTTGATCAAACTTGTGAATAAATAGTTTCACTCAGAAATACAATCTGCAGATCCGTCTAATATATATAGCTATTGAGACATACAGTCAAAGAATTGTAGGCCTACATTTAAAAAAACACGTAAAGAAGATTATGATACGAACAGTACTCTCGTCTTATCTTACTATCCAAATGATATTATAGACGTAACTAAAATGTCTAAAAAACAATATCTATTTCGAAAACAGTAAATACCCAGTGGTAGGCCTATAGATAAAACCCATATTAAAAAATCGATATATCTCACGGTGAAAAATCCTCTACAACAATCTCATCATTCATTTCCCATCATACGTCTTCCCAAATACATATCTCCCCAACAGGATCGAACTGAAATACCAAATCCCTTCACCTAAAACAGAAAACCCTCAAATACTCATATCGCAGATCCGTCCGCGATTGGAAAGATCTACGGACACCTATCATTCCAACACCTCCATATCCAGTCAACACCTTCAGAGAAGCAGCCCTGGCTGTAATCAGAGAAATGTTCACTGCACCCTGGGCCAAAGTCCTGTAGACAGGTAACCTACTGTACTGTACATAGCAAAGTACACCACACCCAGTGTTTGTGTGCCGATATCTTCAGTCTACCTTCTTATACTTGCACCTATACATATTAGCTGACGTCAAAACCGGCCCCCACATGCTAGTTTAGAGCTGCATAAGGTATAGTTTACTTCAAACTTCAAGCTTTAAGAACATTTCTCCAAACACTCAATTATTTTACAGAAATATAACAACTATACATGTGTCTCTTTGACTAAAAAGACTAACTCGAAAATATATCCCGACACCAGATGTCTATAATCCCTCGAACTACCCAAGACCAGTGTCTATATCAAAAAAAATGGCTCCTACCGTGTGGGATAGCAAAAACGATATATCAATGTCTTAACGTCTAGTGTGTAAAATTCTTCACTCGTAAAATTCTTCACTCTCAAATATATACCAGATATATAGCTCAAAAAATATGAAAGACCAGTGTCTATAGAAACTCAAAAATATATACCAACATGATATATCCAAGCCATAGAGTGTAAAAAGCCTCAGACATAACTAGAGAACAGTGTTTATATAAGTCGAAACTAATTTTTTTTTAAAATGGAGACCAGTGTCTATATGAAACTCAGATTAAATGGAAATGGAAGAAATGGAAAAAATAGTGTGACCAACTCAGAGGCCTATAACTCCTTCGTCAGTGTAGGGTCAGACCACCGAATCATCACAGCTAAAATAAGACTCAGCCTTAGAGCAAATGGTAAATCCCCTCAAAAGAAGAGTAAGTACAATTGGATCAAGCTTGCATCTGATTCCGACCTGCAGGAAAAGTACACAGTGGATGTGAAAAACTGATTTACTGCGCTATATGAGGCTGACAACAATGATATGAATCAAACCACAGAATACAGCTACCTGACTCGAGCCAATAAGGAGACAGCTGCTGAATTGCTACCACATGTCAAAAAGAAACATCAGAAGGCTTTCTGCTATGATGTGAATGCTGAGAAAGCTAGGCATCAGTTGAAGAAAGCGCATAGACGACATATCACAGTGAACACCAATGATAGCTTGAGGAAAGCAAAAAGGCTCTTGATGAAGCATATGAATGAGCTGCAAACAAGCGATACCTAGAAGTGAAACTCTATGAATACGGGGAAGCTAACAAACAACGGCAGCACAAAATGGCTTGGGACATCATTAATGAGATCAGTGGTAGGAAGAAGTCAAAAAATAGTCGACTAAAGGGAGCCACTAAAGAGGAAAGATTGCAAAGTTGGCATGACCATTTTCAACAGATTCTTGGTAATCCTCCGGTAGTAACTGATGAAGATGAGGACATATCAAAGGTTTTTGATCAACTACCAATTCGAACTGATCGTTTTGATGCTGGGGAATACCAGAAAGCTAAAAAGTTTGATATATTGGCAGGCGTTCTCCAAGGCGATACTCTTGCTCCATATCTTTTCATAATAGTGCTGAATTACTGCATGCGAACTGCCATAGATGGCAGAGTGGAAGTCCTAGGTTTTACAGTCAAGCCCAGGCGCAGCCGCAGAGTTGGACCACTTATGGTAACATATTTGGATTTCGCTGATGACATAGCACTAGTGTCTGACACTGCTGGCCAGGCGCAAAAAAACTCCTTGAAAGAGTAGAAATGGCAGCTCTACGTGTTGGCCTCCACATGAACGCCAAGGAAACAAAATACATGGTGTTTAACCAACAGGATCAGGTGACCATTAAAACTACCGATGGAATCAGTCTGGAATTAGTCAATGGCTTTAAATATCTGGGATTCAAGACATAGAGCAGCTTGCAAGATATCAAAATATGGAAGGCACTAGCATGGAAGGCGTATAATAAGCTCAAGAAGATATGGAGATCAAACCTACCAAGATCAACCAAAATTAAGCTATTCCAAGCTACAGTGGAAAGCATTCTTCTCTACTGTTCAGAATCATGGACAGTAACAACTAAAGTTCGAAAGCTATTGGATGGATGTTACACCAGGCTTCTTAGATCAGCCCTTGATATAAGTTGGAGGTCACACATTACCAACAAAGAACTCTATGGTGATCTTCCTAGAGTAAGTGAAAGAATCAAGGAGAGGCGACTACAGTTTGCTGGACACTGTGTCAGACGTTCTGGGAATGTGGTATCAGATCTAGTTCTTTGGAAACCAGTTCATGGCAAAAGAAATGCTGGACGACCGATGTTAAGCTTTTTGGATATCCTATGTCAGACACTGGACAAACACCTGCTGAAATTAACGCTTTCCACGCGGCAGACGACATTCCAAAATTTCACAAAATGTTTCAAAAATGTCAAAATTATTGAATTATATTACTATATTTGGAATCACCATGAGAAATGCATTGAATTAAGTACAAACATGCCTATTATTGGTTCAGTAATCCTTTAAATATACTCTGAAAATTACGAAAAGGTTTCGGAAAATTCTGTTTTGTAATGGTAAAATTAGTAGCCGCTTGGAAAGTGTTTAGACCTGCATGGAAAATAGGAGTGTCTGGAGAGCCATCGTTAATGTCCGACAGATGTCGCCGGAGTGAGTGAGGTGTCTGGAGAGCCATCGTTAATGTCCGACAGATGTCGCCGGAGTGAGTGAGTGAGTGAGTGAGTGAGTGAGTGAGTGAGTGAGTGAGTGAGTGAGTGAGTGAGTGAGTGAGTGAGTGAGTGAGTGAGTGAGTGAGTGAGTGAGTGAGTGAGTGAGTGAGTGAGTGAGTGAGTAAGTGAGTGAGTGAGTGAGTGAGTGAGTGAGTGAGTGAGTGAGTGAGTGAGTGAGTGAGTGAGTGAGTGAGTGAGTGAGTGAGTGAGTGAGTGAGTGAGTGGGGGAGTGAGTGAGTGAGTGAGTGAGTGAGTGAGTGAGTGAGTGGGGGAGTGAGTGAGTGAGTGAGTGAGTAAGTGAGTGAGTGAGTGAGTGAGTGAGTGAGTGAGTGAGTGAGTGAGTGAGTGAGTGAGTGAGTGAGTGAGTGAGTGAGTGAGTTAGTGAGTGAGTGAGTGAGTGAGTGAGTGAGTGAGTGAGTGAGTGAGTGAGTGAGTGAGACATACGATACAGGGTGGTTCAATAAAACGTTTTTTGAAGATATTTTTCTTTGAAATTCTGTAGATTTAAAAAAAACCTTTTTCAATATTTATCAACTATATGATCTTGACCATCTATGCTGAAAATATCGATACAAATAACCTTACGGTTGCAAAATAATAGCTATTTGAACAAAGTCTGTCCCATTTCACTCTGTC
Organism: Ophiura sarsii; assembly: GCA_035610835.1. Lineage (NCBI taxonomy): Eukaryota > Metazoa > Echinodermata > Ophiuroidea > Amphilepidida > Ophiuridae > Ophiura > Ophiura sarsii. The sequence goes on from CM069449.1 coordinate 11,590,493, forward strand.
CACGGGTACTAATTTCCAGACGTTACATTGCATTGAATACGGAATGATGAATTGAATTCAAGCAATCTAAGATTTGAAGAGCCCGCCAGGTGAAACCAGTGTAATTGTTAACATCTTAACTATCTATTCAGGTGTGAAATCAATACGTAATAATAATACCACGAGTGACCCTAATTAGAATGATTGATTTTCATAGATTGACAGTGTAATTGTCTATACTCTATGCCCCGTAGACTTACCCGTGGACAAAGAGATTTTGGAGAGATTCTCTTCAAATAGTTATCATTTTGCCGCCATAGCATTATTACCATTGAGATTTTCAGCATAGATGGCCAAGATGATATTTTTGAGGAATGTGTAAAAAACATTAAACCAAATCCAAATCCCACAATATTGCTTTGAAACACTGTCAACGTTTTATTGAACCACACTGTACAATATGCATTGCTCCTCTATGCAGTGAACATGTACTTGAAAGGTACATAATACGTTGTGATAATTGACCACATTTAAATATGTCATTACAGTTTCAAGAAACCCCGCTTCATCGTGCTGCTCTGAAAGGCCACCCCGAAGTATGTGAGCTGCTTCTACAAGCCAACGCAGAAGTAAATGCAACAAACACGGCAAGTATAATGTATTATGTAAGAGCTTAAATGATATTATAGATAATGATCTCATTAGTCCAGATTTTACAAAACAAACTAACAAACGATGGTCATTCAATAAGTTCTACCATTTCCCTCATAACATTGCGAATGTGAATGTCAGCCGTATGACATTTGTTATGATTATAGCTCTAAATCATAGCTACTAACATATAGTAAATTGCAATTTATATATGTTTTACTTTTGATATGATGCGGTCAAAGCCGTGGAGAGATTTTAGACGACGAATTACTGACGACGGCGGACGACGGAAAATTTTGTTAGCTATAAGAGCTTGATTTTAATACTGAAAATGGAAATCAATGAATGATATCTGATAAAATGATAGTATTATTATGTTTGAATAAGATTGTAAGCAATATTAACTCTTGTAGGCTTGCACATAGTATAATATCAACTCAAATACAAAAGTTCAACACAAATAAGTTCCCCTTTAGATTATGCCTGATATTTTTTAAATAAGTTGCTCCATCGAAATGATTTTTGGCACACATTAATTTACGTTTTCACAGCAACGCTAGAATGGGGCTTTATCTACATAGGTGTTGTAATGCTGGAATGAGCTCACATTGAATGAAGGAATACCTCATTTAAAAAGTTGCTATTTGCTAGTAAAAGTTCAATATCGCGTGTGCTCATTCAAGCAGTACCTGTGCGGTGTTCAAGCAAAGACCCTGGTTCAAGCTGCTTAAACATCCTCCTTCAATACATTATTTGGCAACTTTTCAAAGGAGGTTTTCCATTCAATGTGTCCTCATTCAAGCATTACAACACCTGCGTACTTATAGCCCCGTTCAAGTGTTGGTGTGAACACGTACAATAATGTGTGCCAAAAATAGTTGTTATGGAGTAACTTATTTTAAAAATGTAATCTAAAGGGAAACTTATTTTCGTTTAACTGTGTATATTGCTATACCTTTGGCATACAGGAATACTGCTAAGCAGTATAATTTTCGTTGATACAACTCAAGTCACAGTGATGCCTCGTATGTTGAATCTTTAACATAATAGTCACTGTATGAGTTTCATTAAATGCAACCTTCGGATTAGTCAATCAGGTAGTCAATGATAGAAATGTATCGCTTTGGGAGACTTGTAATCTCTCTATTTAGTCAGGTATATTGAAAATCACTTAGTTTTTATCCTGCGGATCTTATACAAGTCAATCTGCCTTTGGCAGAGTTCTCTAAAGGAGGGGTAAACTTATGGTTGTCCTGATCTGGTTCTGGTTAATCAGAGGGCATATTGTTTCCAAAGAAGTCAGTCACCTTTTATTGTTTATAGTCTATTAAAGATATATCTGACATTTAGAACGGTTATAATTGACCGATTGAACCAAATTATGTTATGGTTGTATTTATCATCCAGTATGTGTTATATAAAGGCGATGTAACATAAAACCTTTAAAAATGTTGCGTGCAAAATACTAAATTTGAAGACAATTTAATATTAATATTTACGCTCTGAAAGGTCTTGGCTGCATGTAGAGTTTGAACCGAAAACTGAAAACCCGCCTTGTCTATGAGATTCAGTGCCCGTAAACCTACAATTTACGCAAGAAGAACTTACACTGACAGACATTTGTCATCTTAATTCAATACATATGATAATCAAACACTCAATTGTTTTAATGTAAAGAGTGAAAGTGATCAAAAGCCCAACACACAACTAGGTTCATGAAATGAGTTATTTTAAAACAAAGGACAATGGTGAACATGATTTCCCAGGAATCTACATTATTTGATTAAAACTCCTGGTAAACCAAGTTTGGTGTCATGGTTTTAATTATCACCCGGTAAGTGTAGTGATGAGAAAAACAGATTGTCCACGATGATTCTTTTTAATTTCACATTGAAATAATCCTTGATATTAAAATTATGATTGTCGTGTAAAATATAATAATTAAAAGCCTTTTTGGAAAACAAATCCACACGATTGATGCGGGGAGCATGCAGCGTGTGATTACACCATGAGTCCTGCAAGTTGGTCACATAACGATTGTATGTTATTGTGAGTTCAATGTATATATGTGATCAACCACTTCTGCGAGTGTTTCAAAATCATTCTGCAAATTTTCTCTATCCAAAAATATTCTCATGTTAATACTGCGAATTTTTGGAAGAGAGATACACAGCTTTAAAATGGCTTCGAAAATTCTGGGACACCATGTACATGATTTGTTTCTCAGAACGTGTATTTGATACTACGTACATGTAAATATTTCATAAACCGAACGATATGAACGAAGATGTCAGTATTTATTACACTGAAACCTTTGTATTTACGTAGTTGGTATTTACCTAATGCGTGATATATAAATATCCGGTTTACACCAGGAATGTAATGTAAGAGCTTTATTCATTAGTGCATGTAAAACATTTCACTTAATGCCATGCAATTTGCACTGCTCCTTGTACCAAAATCTACTCGATACATTCATAACACGTTTAAATACATTGACGAAAATGTGTCATTACAAGCGCATCGTACCCCACTTCATTAAAGAAATTGTTATTGCGCTGAATGTACTTGAAATGTATTGGAATAGTTACCTTGGACCATTTGGAACATTTTGTGACCATTTTAATGATATTTTCATGTTGTTATAATTATTTATGAGTGGACATTGTCATGCATGGATACCTGCTATCTACTGAAGATAGCAACATTAACATATCAATATTACAATTTGTTAGGACAGCTACCATCCTTTTTAAAATAAATACTTGTCAGGACAGCAGTCATCCTTTGAAAGAAATTCTTGTTGAATTGAATGTCTAGGTAGTTTTTTTTACTGAAAGGAGGGTACATGTACATGCACTGTGTTGTTGTACACACATTATCAAATTAGATTACAAAATGATAACATTGTTGACTTTCCCCACTAATGTTCAAATTTGATTATTCCATATCTACAAAATAACATAGCAGATGTACCCTTCCAGACTTTGTTTACCATTTAACTGACATGTTAAATATTTTATCATCAAGAATGCAGGCATTATACACAACACCTTCATGGATGTGACTCTCACATCTTGAAATAGTTTTACAACATAAGCTTAACGTAGTAACACAACATAAGTTCGAGGCCTACTTCATCCATCATCCATGCATGGAATCAAAGTAAACTTATTTATAAGCTTACTTCATAGATTTTTTCAAAGTAGGCAAAATTGTACTCAAAGCTTCATTGAAAATTACTTTACTCAGTATTACCCCCCCCCCCCTACCCTAATCAGGTGCATACATGACATTATGTTACCCAAGACTCCCAAGTTAGGCACCGTACAACTATGCAGTAGCATAGCATATAACTACAGTGTTTCCAATAGGCTTACTTACAAAACACGTCAAGATGGGTCAAATTAAGGCAACAATTGGATCGAAACACACCCAAACTGGTTGAAAAATCCTTGTTTACAATTTTCGTCTGCTACACAGTTTCAAAACAGCGATATCTGACCTAATTAGATTGATATACAGGGTCAAGGGTCAAATCTCGCTAAATTGCTTGAGGGGTCACACCACTAAATAGGGCTCCATAGGGATATGTACAAAAACACTGATATAAAACTCTGTTTGAGACCACTAAATTACGAAATTGGACCTTGTAGAATGATTTGTTCTTAAAGATGATCACATTTTCTCACTAAAACGTGAAGAAAATAAATAGGTGAACCTGCTCGATTTTCCAAAATACGCCCATGAGCTTGATTATGTAGCCGTAACCGCTAATATTTCAAGTAAAAAGCACAAATTTGAAAGACCTCTCAAAATATACCTAGACGTTATTTACAGTTTATAGTCAGGGGGCATGTAGGTGACGTCCCAATAATCATAATTAATCAAAATCATAGGCATTTACGCAATTGTATTACTGTCAAGTATTTTTAATTTAGGATTTTGCCATGCATAGTTTCCGATTCTAGTGTTAAACACCTCCCTTAGGGGATACCCCATTTAGTGTAGTGCACCCTTATGCTGCGACCGAGGGACACCATGAAGTATGTAAACTGCTTCTACAAGCCAACGGAGGTAAATACAGAAGCCAAGCAAGAATGATTTTGTGTTTTGTAGGATATGAAATTATATTATGTATGTAGATGTAAAATGCATAATCTAAACATACCAGGCAATTTGTATCGCTCTTCTTCGTACTAAACACTTGAAACGTACATAATACGTTGCGATAATGTAAATAAATGGACGATAATGTGTCATTACAGTGTCAGAATACCCCACTTTATAACGCCGCTTGGAAAGGTCACTACGAAGTGTGTGAGCTGCTTCTACAAGCCAACGCAGAAGTGAATGCAAAATGCGAGGCAAGTATGATATATTATGTAGGATATTATAAACTGCTCAAAAAAAGTTCGAACATTTGTTTTCAATCGCCAAGTTTTCAAATATTTCGTGATATTTTCATATTGTGTTTCATATAATAATAATAATAATAATAATAATAATAATAATAATAATAATAATAATAATAATAGTGGATATTTATATAGCGCCGGTATCCGCCGCAAGCGACGCTCATGGCGCTGTAGCCTATGTATTATTACACTGTCGTTAGGAAATCGTCACAATTCATTTCGCTTTCATCTATCGTAGGCTTCCGGCTAGGCGCACATCAATATCAGCACTTAGATTGTAATATCACCCTTTTTAACAGCTCCCCAATCTCGCTTGGGTCGACGAGGCAATTGAGACTAAGTACCTTGCCCAAGGAAACAAACATGTTGGACCTAGTGGGGCTCGAACTCACAACCTTTGCATCGTGAGACCGGCGTCTTATCCACTAGACCACACACGCTCTTACATAATAATATGCGGCCTAGTGCACCATTGGCGAGTAGCTGAGGAATAGCGCTACCTCGCTAGTAACTGAGGCGTAACCCAACATTTTTAGAGCACCAAACCGGGGTAAGCTACTAACTACCCTAGTAGCTTGCGAATAGTTTGTACACCTGACCGGACCAAAGAGTAAGTTGAAGCATAACATGAAGCATCACATGTTATGCAGTAACTAAATGATGATTTCTGATTTGCCAGATGGACAATTATATAGATATGATGATCAATGGGATATGTAATTCGTTATAAATCTGTGTATAGTTTACTCAATGATACATTTAAGACCAAGTTATTATAACACATTTTAGATCTATCCACAATCATGCATAAACACTTGTAGAAATAATCTCAAAAAATCAATTAATCACTCAACCAATTAATCAATCACAAATTAATTAAGTAATCAATTAAATAACATGAAATCAAATAAATCAACGAATACATAAATAAATAAATAAATACATTAAAAGTAAATAAAAAAGATGAATACATAATAATAATAATAATAATAATAATAATAATAATAATAATAACGACAAATCCGTCATTAGGGAGACATGCGTATAAACGGTCATTAGGGAGACATTTTACATAAAGTCATGTATTAACCATATTTGGCACTAAATATTTCACTTTAATGGTCTAAAATGTTAAGAATGATGAGTTAAATTCATGACGTGCACTTTTTTCCCGAAAAGTTAAGGAACTTCAGATATAATTTAATTTAGTGTAATTTTTGTCTCCCTAACGTAAGTCGAAGCATAATAGGGACTTAGGGAGACACGTCTCCCTAATGACCGTTTAGGATGAAAGTATTATTATTGAAAAAAATACGGAGAAGATGAATATAACCGGCAGGGATAAACTTAATTGTTGAATATGTATACACACGGTGACCGTGTGGCCGTACAACCACCGTGTGGATAGTTCGCTGCGAAAACTAAAGTTCGTGCAGCTGCCGTGTAGATAATTGTATTTCTCTAGATGCAAGCTAAATACATAGAAGCTGCCTAAGTAGCTGCCTTAGTCAAATATCTCTATGAGCACGGTCAATTATTGAAGGACTGTACGCACGACGATCGTATGGCGCTTCAACCACCGTGTGGATAGTTCGCTGGGAAAATAAGGCTTGGGCAACTGCCGTGTAGGTAAATTTATATCTCCAAGTGCAATGCGACTTCATATGCTATACATACCAGCTGCCTTAGTCAAATCTCTATATACACGACTGTTTGTGTCACATCCGCAATGTATAGAGCCAATGTACACATCTTGCTTAGACCCTGTAAAGGCTATTTACACAGCAACTGCTAGGTAGATAAAGTCGAATCTCTACATGTACACGCATGTACATTTTGGTGGCGCTACCGTGTAGATAGCGCACTGAGATTACCAACTACTACGTGGCAATTACCTATTCATTCATGCTATGCGAAAGATGAATAAAGAAAAGCTATCTACCCGGCAGCTCATGTCAATTTTTTTGGTGGCGCTACCGTGTAGATAGCTCACTGAGATTACCAACTACTACGTGGCAACTACCTATTCGTTCATGCTATGCGAAAGATGAATAAAGAAAAGCTATCTACCCGGCAGCTCATGTCAATGGATAGCCAAAGCTCCAGACACGCACGGCCATCGTGACGCGTGTTACACTATCGCCATGTAGCGTCCTAAAATACTAATAACATGTATGCAGCTGCCTTAGTCAATCTCTATGTGCACGATTGTTAATCCCAGAAACCGCCGCCATTATATTATATAGCTTGCTGAGACTATAAGGCTATCTACACGGTAGGTATTAGATAACATGTATTATTGGTAGTTATCTATTTTATTTGTTCTTTATTTCTGTCTCCCTAACGTAAATTAAGCATAAGCATAGCATGGGCGATGGATGATTATTGGGATTGACCAAACACAAACTTACTCATCGTGCAATAAACTAAACATTATGTTCGACATCTATAATAATATTCCATTGTGTCTTAACATTAGTTTTCGCCTAAATCTGTAATTTCGACCCCGCGGAATGTAGTACAACGGTCATTTATCACTGGTGCTCCCAGTGGAAAAAAGGAATGTTTTCATTATGGTTTGCTCAATACATCTTAGTTTCACCCACTCACTCCGCATTCAAACTCTGAATTCAATAATTGTATGCTACAATTAACTTTGAACCGGGAAAATATACTCTATAGGATTATTCTTATATGTTTGTGAAAAAACAAGTAATAATAATAATGATAATAATAACGACAAATTCGACCTTAGGAGACATGTGTGTTAACGTACTTTAGGGAGATATTGTACATAAAGTCATCTGTTAACCATTATTTGACACTAAACGTTCCACTTTAATAGTATCGCCCACTCAATCCGCATTCAAACTCTGAATTCAAAATTGAATGCTAAAATTAAGGTTGGACCGGGAAACAATACTGTATAGGATTATTTTTTTGACATTTATGTGACAAAACAAATAATAATAATAACGATAAATTTACCCTTAGGGAGACATCATGCATATAAACGTACTTTAAGGAATCATTGTACAGTCATAAAGTCATTCTATTAACCATTTGTCCAGCAGAACAAATCAAGCTAGTCATGCTGAGCCAGAATAACCATAAGCTAGTCAAGGCGGCCATAACTTATCCAGCAGGCTTGATTAGTTTAAGCTAGTCCAGCAGGCTTGACTAGCCTGCTCGACTAGTTTAAATTTATAGTCCAGCCTGTGCCTGACTAGTTTAAGTTTTCAGTGTAAACGTTCCACTTTTATAGACACAAATGTTTAATATTATGAGTTACATTCATTGCGAACAGTTAAGAAACTTCAAATATAATATTATTTGTTCTTTATTTTTGTCTCCCTAACGTAAATTAATCATAAGCATAAAATGGGCGATGAATGATTATTGGCATTGACCAAACACAAAATTACTCATCGTGCAATAAACTAAACATTATGTTCGACATCTATAATAATATTCCATTGTGTCTTAACATTTCGCCTAAATCTATAATTTCGACCCCGCGGAATGTAGTACAACGGTCATTTATCACTGGGGCTCCCAGTGAAAAAGGAATGTTTTCATTTTGGTTTGCTCAATACATCGTAATTTTACCCACTCACTCCGCATTCAATCTATGAATTCAATAATTGTATTCTACAATTAACTCTGAACCGGGAAAATATACTCTCTAGGATTATTCTTATATGTATGTGACAAAACAAATAACAATAATAATAATAACGACAAATTCGACATAAGGGAGCCATGCGTATAAACGTACTTTAAAGAGTCATTGTACATAAAGTCATCTATTCACCGTTTGTCCAGCAGAACAAATCAAGCTAGTTATGCTGAGCCAGACTAACCATAAGCTAGTCAAGGCGGCCATAACCTATCTAGCAGGCTTGACTAGCCTGCTTGACTCGTTTAAGCTAGTCCAGCAGGCTTGACTAGCCTGCTAGACTAGTTTAAAGTTATAGTCCAGCCTGTGCCTGACTAGTTTAAGTTTTCAGTGTAAACGTTCCACTTTAATAGACACAAATGTTTAATATTATGAGTAACATTCACGACGAGCACCTTTCTTGCGAACAGTTAAGGAACTTCAGATATAATTTTATTTGTTCTTTATTTCTGTCTCCCTAACGTAAATTAATCATAAGCATAAAATGGGCGATGGATGAATATTGGCATTGACCAAACACAAAATTACTCATCGTGCAACAAACTAAACATTATGTTCGACATCTATAATAATATTCCATTAGTTTTCGCCTAAATCTATAATTTCGACCCCGCGGAATGTAGTACAACGGTCATTTATCACTGGTGCTCCCAGTGAAAAAGGAATGTTTTCATTTTGTTTTGCTCAATACATCTTAGTTTCACCCACTCACTCCGCATTCAAACTCTGAATTCAATAATTGTATGCTACAATATACTTTGAACCGGGAAAATATACTCTATACTTTATTAGTATCGCCCACTCAATCCGCATTCAAACTCTGAATTCAAAATTGAATGCTAAAATTAACGTTGGACCGGGAAACAATACTGTATAGGATTATTCTTTTTCAAATTTATGTGACAAAACAAATGATACTAATAACGATAAATTCACCCTTAGGGAGACATCATGCATATAAACGTACTTTAAGGAGTCATTGTACAGTCATAAAGTCATTCTATTAACCATTTGTACAGCAGAACAAATCAAGCTAGTCATGCTGAGCCAGACAAACCATAAGCTAGTCAAGGCGGCCGTAACCTATCCAACAGGCTTGACTAGCCTGCTTGACTAGTTTAAGCTAGTCCAGCAGGCTTGACTAGCCTGTTCGACTAGTTTAAATTTATAGTCCAGCCTGTGCCTGACTACTTTTAAGTTTTCAGAGTAAACGTTCCACTTTTATAGACACAAATGTTTAATAGTATGAGTTATATTCATGACGAGCACCTTTCTTGAGAAACGTTAAGGAATTTCAGATATCATTTTATTTGTCGTTAATTTTGTCTCCCTAACGTAAATTAATCATAAGCATAAAATGGGAGATAGATGATTATTGGCATTGACCAAACACAAAATTACTCATCGTGCAATAAACTGAACAGTTATGTTCGACATCTATAATATTCCATTGTGTCTTAACATTAGTGTTCGCCTAAATCTATAATTTCGACCCCGTGGAATAAAGTACAAACGGTCATTTATCACTGGTGCTCCCAGTGAAAAAAGGAATGTTTTCTGTTTGGTTTGCTCAATACATCGTAGTTTTACCCTCTCACTCCGCATTCATACTCTGAATTCAATAATTGTATGCTACAATTAACTTTGTACCGGGAAATTATACTCTATAGGATTATTCTTAGAGGTGTGTGACCAAACAAGTAGTAATAATAATATTAATAATAATAACGACAAATTCGGCATTAGGGAGACATGCGTATAAACGTACTTTAAGGAGTCATTGTACATAAAGGCATCTATTAACCATTTGTCCAGCCGAGCAAATCAAGCTAGTCATGCTGAGCCAGACTAACCATAAGCTAGTCAAGTCGGCCATAACCTATCCAGCAGGCTTGACTAGCCTGCTTGACTAGTTTAAGCTAGTCCAGCAGGCTTGACTAGCCTGCTCGACTAGTTTAAATTTATAGTCAAGTCTGTGCCTGACTAGTTTAAGTTTTTCAGTGTAAACGTTCCACTTTAAAAGACACAAATGTTTAAAATTATGAGTTACATTCACGAAGAGCACCTTTCTTGCGAACAGTTAAGGAACTTCAGATAACATTTTATTCTTCGTTATTTTTGGCTCAATACATCATAGTTTTGACCCACTCACTCCGCATTCAAACTCTGAATTTAATAATTGTATGCTACAAATAACTTTGAACCGGGAAAATATACTCTATATGATTATTCTTATATGTATGTGACAAAACAAGTAACAATAATAATAATAACGACAAATTCGACATTAGGGAGACATGCGTATAAACGTACTTTAAGGAGTCATTGTACATAAAGTCATCTGTTAACCATTATTTGACACTAAACGTTCAACTTGAATAGACACAAATGTTTAAAATTATGAGTTATATTTATGACGAGCACCTTTCTTGAGAAACGTTAAGAAACTTCAGATATCATTTTATTTGTCGTTATTTTTGTCTCCCTAACGTAAATTAATCATAAACGTAAAATGGGAGATAGATGATTATTGGCATTGACCAAACACAAAATTACTCATGGTGCAATAAACTGAACAATTATGTTTGACATCTATAATATTCAATTGTGTCTTAACATTAGTAGTTTTCGCCTAAATCTATAATTTCGACCCCGTGGAATATAGTACAAACGGTCATTTATCACTGGTGCTCCCAGTGAAAAAGGAATGTTTTCTGTTTGATTTGCTCAATACATCGTAGTTTTACCCTCTCATTCCGCATTCAAACTCTGAATTCAATAATTGTATGCTACTATTAACTTTGTACCGGGAAATTATACTCTATAGGATTATTCTTATAAATGTGTGACAAAACAAGTAGTAACAATAATAATAATAACAATAATAACGACAAATTCGACATTAAGGAGACATGCGTATAAACGTACTTTAAGGAGTCATTGTACATAAAGTCATCTATTAACCATTTGTCCAGCCGAGCAAATCAAGCTTGTCATGCTGAGCCAGACTAACCATAAGCTAGTCAAGTCGGCCATAACCTATCCAGCAGGCTTGACTAGCCTGCTTGACTAGTTTAAGCTAGTCCAGCAGGCTTGACTAGCCTGCTCGACTAGTTTAAAGTTACAGTCAAGCCTGTGCCTGACCAGTTTAAGTTTTTCAGTGTAAACGTTCCACTTTAATAGACACAAATGTTTAATATTATGAGTTATATTCATGACGAGCACCTTTCTTGAGAAACGTTAAGGAATTTCAGATATCATTTTATTTGTCGTTAATTTTGTCTCCCTAACGTAAATTAATCATAAGCATAAAATGGGAGATAGATGATTATTGGCATTGACCAAACACAAAATTACTCATCGTGCAATAAACTGAACAGTTATGTTCGACATCTATAATATTCCATTGTGTCTTAACATTAGTGTTCGCCTAAATCTATAATTTCGACCCCGTGGAATAAAGTACAAACGGTCATTTATCACTGGTGCTCCCAGTGAAAAAAGGAATGTTTTCTGTTTGGTTTGCTCAATACATCGTAGTTTTACCCTCTCACTCCGCATTCATACTCTGAATTCAATAATTGTATGCTACAATTAACTTTGTACCGGGAAATTATACTCTATAGGATTATTCTTATAGGTGTGTGACCAAACAAGATGATTATTCTTATAGGTGTGTGACCAAACAAGTAGTAATAATAATATTAATAATAATAACGACAAATTCGGCATTAGGGAGACATGCGTATAAACGTACTTTAAGGAGTCATTGTACATAAAGGCATCTATTAACCATTTGTCCAGCCGAGCAAATCAAGCTAGTCATGCTGAGCCAGACTAACCATAAGCTAGTCAAGTCGGCCATAACCTATCCAGCAGGCTTGACTAGCCTGCTTGACTAGTTTAAGCTAGTCCAGCAGGCTTGACTAGCCTGCTCGACTAGTTTAAAGTTATAGTCAAGTCTGTGCCTGACTAGTTTAAGTTTTTCAGTGTAAACGTTCCACTTTAAAAGACACAAATGTTTAAAATTATGAGTTACATTCACGAAGAGCACCTTTCTTGCGAACAGTTAAGGAACTTCAGATAACATTTTATTCTTCGTTATTTTTGGCTCAATACATCATAGTTTTGACCCACTCACTCCGCATTCAAACTCTGAATTTAATAATTGTATGCTACAAATAACTTTGAACCGGGAAAATATACTCTATATGATTATTCTTATATGTATGTGACAAAACAAGTAACAATAATAATAATAACGACAAATTCGACCTTAGGGAGACATGCGTATAAACGTACTTTAAGGAGTCATTGTACATAAAGTCATCTGTTAACCATTATTTGACACTAAACGTTCAACTTGAATAGACACAAATGTTTAAAATTATGAGTTATATTTATGACGAGCACCTTTCTTGAGAAACGTTAAGAAACTTCAGATATCATTTTATTTGTCGTTATTTTTGTCTCCCTAACGTAAATTAATCATAAACGTAAAATGGGAGATAGATGATTATTGGCATTGACCAAACACAAAATTACTCATCGTGCAATAAACTGAACAATTATGTTTGACATCTATAATATTCCATTGTGTCTTAACATTAGTAGTTTTCGCCTAAATCTATAATTTCGACCCCGTGGAATATAGTACAAACGGTCATTTATCACTGGTGCTCCCAGTGAAAAAGGAATGTTTTCTGTTTGATTTGCTCAATACATCGTAGTTTTACCCTCTCATTCCGCATTCAAACTCTGAATTCAATAATTGTATGCTACTATTAACTTTGTACCGGGAAATTATACTCTATAGGATTATTCTTATAAATGTGTGACAAAACAAGTAGTAACAATAATAATGACAAATTCGACATTAAGGAGACATGCGTATAAACGTACTTTAAGGAGTCATTGTACATAAAGTCATCTATTAACCATTTGTCCAGCCGAGCAAATCAAGCTTGTCATGCTGAGCCAGCTAGTCAAGTCGGCCATAACCTATCCAGCAGGCTTGACTAGCCTGCTTGACTAGTTTAAGCTAGTCCAGCAGGCTTGACTAGCCTGCTCGACTAGTTTAAAGTTATAGTCAAGCCTGTGCCTGACTAGTGTAAGTTTTTCAGTGTAAACGTTCCACTTTAATAGACACAAATGTTTAAAATTATGAGTTACATTCATGACGAGCACCTTTCTTGCGAACAGTTTAACTTCAGATAACATTTTATTTGTCGTAATTTTTGTCTCCCTAACGTAAATTAATCATAAGCATAAAATGGGAGATGGATGATTATTGGCATTGACCAAACACAAAATTACTCATCGTGCAATAAACTAAACAACTTTATGTTAGACATCTATAATAATATTCCATTGTGTCTTAACATTAGTTTTCGTCTATTAAATCTATAATTTCGACCACGTGGAATGTAGTACAACGGTCATTTATCACTGGGGCTCCCATTAAAAAAAGGAATGCTTTCATTTTGGTTTGCTCAATACATCGTAGTTTCACCACTCACTCCGCATTCAAACTCTGAATTCAATAATTGTATGCTACAATTAACTTTGAACCGGAAAAATATACTCTATAGGAATATTCTTATATGTATGTGACAAAACAAGTATCAATAATAATAATAACGACAAATTCGACCTTAGGGAGACATGCGTATAAACGTACTTTACTACTACTACTACTACTAAGCTGCATTTTAGAAACGCTTTTCGTAAAAACCCCAAAGCGCTTTACAATTTAAAACAATTTAAAAATCAACAAATTATAAAACTACAATTTAAAAGTACACTTTAAGAAGTCATTGTAAATATAGTCATCTGTTAACCATTATTTGACACTAAACGTTCCACTTTAATAGACACAAATATTTAAAATTATGAGTTATATTCATGACGAGCACTTTTCTTGAGAAACGTTAAGGAACTTCAGATGTCATTGTATTTGTCGTTATTTTTGTCTCCCTAACGTAAACTAATCATCAGAATAAAATGGGAGATGGATGATTATTGGCATTGACCAAACACAAAATTACTCATCGTGTAATAAACTGAACAAATAGGTTCGACATCTATAATAATATTCCATTGTGTCTTAACATTAGTTTTCACCTAAATCTATAATTTCGACCCCTTGGAATGTAGTACAACGGTCATTTATCACTGGGGCTCCCAGTGAAATAAGGAATGTTTTCATTTCGGTTTGCTAAATACATCGTAGTTTTACCCACTCACTCCGCATTCACACTCTGAACTCATTAATTGTATTCTACAATTAACTCTGAACCGGGAAAATATACTCTATAGGATTATTCTTATATGTGTGTGACAAAACAAGTAACAACAATAATAATAACGACAAATTCGACATTAGGGAGACATGCGTATAAACGTACTTTGAGGAGTCATTGTACATAAAGTCATTCTATTAACCATTTGTCCAGCAGAACAAACCAAGCTAGTCATACAATACAATACAAATGAGCATTTATAAAGCGCCTTTTCATCAAGATCAAAGCGCGTGAGAAAAGCAAACCCAATGGAACAAAAGGATAATGAACAAACAAACATCATATAAAGTACAATATGATACAAGTTACACGACATTTGGATACAAATATGTTTTGACAGATTTATGCTGACCAGACAAACCATAAGCTAGTCAAGGCGGCCATAACCTATCCAACAGGCTTGACTAGCCTGCTTGACTAGCTTAAGCTAATACAGCAGGCTTGACTAGCCTGCTCGACTAGTTTAAATAAAATTATAGTCAAGCCTGTGCCTGACTAGTTTAAGCTTTTCAGTGTAAACGTTTCACTTTAATAGACACAATTTTTTTAAATTATGAGTTACATTCATGACGAGCAACTTTTTTGCGAACAGTTAAGGAACTTCAGATAACATTTTATTTGTCGTTATTTTTGTCTCCCTAACGTAAATTAATCATAAGCATTAAATGGGAGATGGATAATTATTGGCATTGACCAAACACAAAATTACTCATCGTGCAATAAACTAAACATTATGTTCGACATCTATAATAATATTCCATTGTCTCTTAACATTAGTTTTCGCCTATTAAATCTATAATTTCGACCCCGTGGAATATAGTACAAACGGTCATTTATCACTGGTGCTCCTAGTGAAAAAAGGAATGTTTTCTGTTTGGTTTGCTCAATACATCGTAGTTTTACCCTCTCACTCCGCATTCATACTCTGAATTCAATAATTGTATGCTACAATTAACTTTGTACCGGGAAATTATACTCTATAGAATTATTCTTATAGGTGTGTGACCAAACAAGTAGTAATAATAATATTAATAATAATAACGACAAATTCGGCATTAGGGAGACATGCATATAAACGTACTTTAAGGAGTCATTGTACAGTCATAAAGTCATTCTATTAACCATTTGTCCAGCAGAACAAATCAAGCTAGTCATGCTGAGCCAGACAAACCATAAGCTAGTCAAGGCGGACATAACCTATCCAGCAGGCTTGACTAGCCTGCTTGACTAGTTTAAGCTAGTCCAGCAGGCTTGACTAGCCTGCTCGACTAGTTTAAAGTTATAGTCAAGCCTGTGCCTGACTAGTGTAAGTTTTTCAGTGTAAACGTTCCACTTTAATAGACACAAATGTTTAAAATTATGAGTTACATTCATGACGAGCACCTTTCTTGCGAACAGTTTAACTTCAGATAACATTTTATTTGTCGTAATTTTTGTCTCCCTAACGTAAATTAATCATAAGCATAAAATGGGAGATGGATGATTATTGGCATTGACCAAACACAAAATTACTCATCGTGCAATAAACTAAACAACTTTATGTTAGACATCTATAATAATATTCCATTGTGTCTTAACATTAGTTTTCGTCTATTAAATCTATAATTTCGACCACGTGGAATGTAGTACAACGGTCATTTATCACTGGGGCTCCCATTAAAAAAAGGAATGCTTTCATTTTGGTTTGCTCAATACATCGTAGTTTCACCACTCACTCCGCATTCAAACTCTGAATTCAATAATTGTATGCTACAATTAACTTTGAACCGGAAAAATATACTCTATAGGAATATTCTTATATGTATGTGACAAAACAAGTATCAATAATAATAATAACGACAAATTCGACCTTAGGGAGACATGCGTATAAACGTACTTTACTACTACTACTACTACTAAGCTGCATTTTAGAAACGCTTTTCGTAAAAACCCCAAAGCGCTTTACAATTTAAAACAATTTAAAAATCAACAAATTATAAAACTACAATTTAAAAGTACACTTTAAGAAGTCATTGTAAATATAGTCATCTGTTAACCATTATTTGACACTAAACGTTCCACTTTAATAGACACAAATATTTAAAATTATGAGTTATATTCATGACGAGCACTTTTCTTGAGAAACGTTAAGGAACTTCAGATGTCATTGTATTTGTCGTTATTTTTGTCTCCCTAACGTAAACTAATCATCAGAATAAAATGGGAGATGGATGATTATTGGCATTGACCAAACACAAAATTACTCATCGTGTAATAAACTGAACAAATAGGTTCGACATCTATAATAATATTCCATTGTGTCTTAACATTAGTTTTCACCTAAATCTATAATTTCGACCCCTTGGAATGTAGTACAACGGTCATTTATCACTGGGGCTCCCAGTGAAATAAGGAATGTTTTCATTTCGGTTTGCTAAATACATCGTAGTTTTACCCACTCACTCCGCATTCACACTCTGAACTCATTAATTGTATTCTACAATTAACTCTGAACCGGGAAAATATACTCTATAGGATTATTCTTATATGTGTGTGACAAAACAAGTAACAACAATAATAATAACGACAAATTCGACATTAGGGAGACATGCGTATAAACGTACTTTGAGGAGTCATTGTACATAAAGTCATTCTATTAACCATTTGTCCAGCAGAACAAACCAAGCTAGTCATACAATACAATACAAATGAGCATTTATAAAGCGCCTTTTCATCAAGATCAAAGCGCGTGAGAAAAGCAAACCCAATGGAACAAAAGGATAATGAACAAACAAACATCATATAAAGTACAATATGATACAAGTTACACGACATTTGGATACAAATATGTTTTGACAGATTTATGCTGACCAGACAAACCATAAGCTAGTCAAGGCGGCCATAACCTATCCAACAGGCTTGACTAGCCTGCTTGACTAGCTTAAGCTAATACAGCAGGCTTGACTAGCCTGCTCGACTAGTTTAAATAAAATTATAGTCAAGCCTGTGCCTGACTAGTTTAAGCTTTTCAGTGTAAACGTTTCACTTTAATAGACACAATTTTTTTAAATTATGAGTTACATTCATGACGAGCAACTTTTTTGCGAACAGTTAAGGAACTTCAGATAACATTTTATTTGTCGTTATTTTTGTCTCCCTAACGTAAATTAATCATAAGCATTAAATGGGAGATGGATAATTATTGGCATTGACCAAACACAAAATTACTCATCGTGCAATAAACTAAACATTATGTTCGACATCTATAATAATATTCCATTGTCTCTTAACATTAGTTTTCGCCTATTAAATCTATAATTTCGACCCCGTGGAATATAGTACAAACGGTCATTTATCACTGGTGCTCCTAGTGAAAAAAGGAATGTTTTCTGTTTGGTTTGCTCAATACATCGTAGTTTTACCCTCTCACTCCGCATTCATACTCTGAATTCAATAATTGTATGCTACAATTAACTTTGTACCGGGAAATTATACTCTATAGAATTATTCTTATAGGTGTGTGACCAAACAAGTAGTAATAATAATATTAATAATAATAACGACAAATTCGGCATTAGGGAGACATGCATATAAACGTACTTTAAGGAGTCATTGTACAGTCATAAAGTCATTCTATTAACCATTTGTCCAGCAGAACAAATCAAGCTAGTCATGCTGAGCCAGACAAACCATAAGCTAGTCAAGGCGGACATAACCTATCCAGCAGGCTTGACTAGCCTGCTTGACTAGTTTAAGCTAGTCCAGCAGGCTTGACTAGCCTGTTCGACTAGTTTAAATTTATAGTCCAGCCTGTGCCTGACTACTTTTAAGTTTTCAGCGTAAACGTTCCACTTTTATAGACACAAATGTTTAATATTATGAGTTACATTCATGACGAGCACCTTTCTTGCGAACAGTTAAGGAACTTCAGATATAATTTTATTTGTTCTTTATTTCTGTCTCCCTAACGTAAATTAATCATAAGCATAAAATGGGCGATGGATGATTATTGGCATTGACCAAACACAAAATTACTCATCGTGCAATAAACTAAACATTATGTTCGACATCTATAATAAAATTCCATTGTGTCTTAACATTAGTTTTCTCCTAAATCTATAATTTCGACCCCGTGGAATGTAGTACAACGGTCATTTATCACTGGGGCTCCCATTGAAAAAAGGAATGTTTTATTTTGGTTTGCTCAATACATCATAGATTTGACCCACTCACTCCGCATTCAAACTCTGAATTCAATAATTGTATGCTACAATTAACTTTGAACCGGGAAAATATACTCTATAGGATTATTCTTATATGTATGTGACAAAACAAGTAACACTAATAATAACGACAAATACGACCACTTTAATCGACACAAATGTTTAAAATTATGAGTTATATTCATGACGAGCACCTTTTTTGAGAAACGTTAAGGAATTTCAGATATCATTTTATTTGTCGTTGATTTTGTCTCCCTAACGTAAATTAATCATGAGCATAAAATGAGAGATAGATGATTATTGGCATTGACCAAACACAAAATTACTCATCGTGCAATAAACTGAACAGTTATGTTCGACATCTATAATATTCCATTGTGTCTTAACATTAGTTTTCGCCTAAATCTATAATTTCGACCCCGTGTGGAATATAGTACAAACGGTCAATTATCACTGGTGCTCCCAGTGAAAAAAGGAATGTTTTCTGTTTGGTTTGCTCAATACATCGTAGTTTTACCCTCTCACTCCGCATTCATACTCTGAATTAAATAATTGTATGCTACAATTAACTTTGTACCGGGAAATTATACTCTATAGGATTATTCTTATAGGTGTGTGACCAAACAAGTAGTAATAATAATATTAATAATAATAACGACAAATTCGGCATTAGGGAGACATGCATATAAACGTACTTTAAGGAGTCATTGTACAGTCATAAAGTCATTCTATTAACCATTTGTCCAGCAGAACAAATCAAGCTAGTCATGCTGAGCCAGACAAACCATAAGCTAGTCAAGGCGGCCATAACCTATCCAGCAGGCTTGACTAGCCTGCTTGACTAGTTTAAGCTAGTCCAGCAGGCTTGACTAGCCTGTTCGACTAGTTTAAATTCATAGTCCAGCCTGTGCCTGACTACTTTTAAGTTTTCAGCGTAAACGTTCCACTTTTATAGACACAAATGTTTAATATTATGAGTTACATTCATGACGAGCACCTTTCTTGCGAACAGTTAAGGAACTTCAGATATAATTTTATTTGTTCTTTATTTCTGTCTCCCTAACGTAAATTAATCATAAGCATAAAATGGGCGATGGATGATTATTGGCATTGACCAAACACAAATTTACTCATCGTGCAATAAACTAAACATTATGTTCGACATCTATAATAATATTCCATTGTGTCTTAACATTAGTTTTCTCCTAAATCTATAATTTCGACCCCGTGGAATGTAGTACAACGGTCATTTATCACTGGGGCTCCCATTGAAAAAAGGAATGTTTTATTTTGGTTTGCTCAATACATCATAGATTTGACCCACTCACTCCGCATTCAAACTCTGAATTCAATAATTGTATGCTACAATTAACTTTGAACCGGGAAAATATACTCTATAGGATTATTCTTATATGGTCATGTGTTTTAAGCTCGTCTCCTTTTGCGTTACACACGGATTTTGGCTTTCGCGACATGATTTTAACTTTACACATTTATATTTGCTTGTATACCCCCCTGAGGTAGTAAGAGTATACATTTTTTGAAGGGAAATTGCATGAGGAAACCAAATATGCCATTAAAATTATAGTACGACCAACAACTAAAATGGTATGATCGGAAATGTTCGGGAAAATATCAGAGTTTTTTTTAATTTTTATTTGAGATCCATATATTTTTATACCTACCTCTATCATTATTTACTTTACATATTTGAATTCCTCATGAAATTACCCATTAGATGATATATAATTGTCAAAGTTACTACGTCGGTATGGTAATTATACCGGCTAGTGAATATCTCCAATTTTTATTTTATATATTTTTAGAATTTTCAGAAATATTTGTTTAAGGACGAACACTTCCCTGATATAAACTGCATTTTTGAATTCCTCTAGTTCTAAGCTTTCCAAATATGTATACTTTTGCTATCATAGGTTGAAAACTTTTTCTGTTATAGTCATTTGTATAAATCCGGTAAATTGAGACTGATATTTCATGTTGACTGTGTAGCGAATAGGAAGAAAGTCGATGATCATTGTCTTATCCATAATTAATTAGTTATTACAAATAGTTGACAAGTCTGTTGAACCACATAATTAAAGACTACTAAATATCCTTTAAAATAGGACCAGAATGGTGTTTGTAACATTAGGGGATTACTCATCATCATCATCGGTCGTCCTTGGACGGAACGATGGAAGCAGCTTAGTTGCCTCCATCATTCTTTCTTGGCTATTTGTTTACTCCATTGGTGCGCCACGCCTAGTGGAGGTATGTATATGAATACATATTATATGTGTGTGTACAGACACAGACCGGGATGATCCCCTACTCTTTACGAAGGAGTCTGTGACCTTTTAACGTGCTCGGGGATAGCTCTTCCGATACACGGGACCAACATTTCTACGTACCTTCCGAAGCACGATGCGCCATGAACATGCCAACTTCAGTCTGCACGGTCTGAAGGAGGCATGGGGGACGAGGCTGTGTTGGTGTATCGTTTTTGAACTCTCACTCATAAACGATCCACCAACAGAACTACGGTGCACAGCAGTGTACGACGCTCTAACCGACTGCGCCACCTAGGGGATTACTAGTTATGGTAAAAAGAACAAAGCATGGGATATTCCCCATTGAGTTTGTACAGGCGGCACCCCTTCCAGCGGCACCCCTTCCAGCACCACCCCTAGTCCCTAAACTTTTAACAGCTGTAGCTCCCCTTCTGTATTAGCTATACCAATGCCATATTGCAGGCAGATAGCTTGTTATTAGGGCTTTAAAATGATACCAAATTTGTTGAGATAGCTTTTGTGGTTTTGAAAATATTTGAGGAAAATGACTGCATAAAACTAAAAAATGTAACGGCACCACCCTATTGGGAGGCGAGTTCATAACGCGTGACCATATGTATGTGACAAAACAAGTAACACTAATAATAACGACAAATTCGACCTTAGGGAGACATGCGTATGAACGTACTTTAAGGAGTCATTGTACATAAAGTCATCTGTTAACCATTATTTGACACTAAACGTTCCACTTTAATCGACACAAATGTTTAAAATTATGAGTTATATTCACGACGAGCACCTTTCTTGAGAAACGTTAAGGAATTTCAGATATCATTTTATTTGTCGTTAATTTTGTCTCCCTAACGTAAATTAATCATGAGCATAAAATGAGAGATAGATGATTATTGGCATTGACCAAACACAAAATTACTCATCGTGCAATAAACTGAACAGTTATGTTCGACATCTATAATATTCCATTGTGTCTTAACATTAGTTTTCGCCTAAATCTATAATTTCGACCCCGTGGAATATAGTACAAACGGTCATTTATCACTGGTGCTCCCAGTGAAAAAAGGAATGTTTTCTGTTTGGTTTGCTCAATACATCGTAGTTTTACCCTCTCACTCCGCATTCATACTCTGAATTAAATAATTGTATGATACAATTAACTTTGTACCGGGAAATTATACGCTATAGGATTATTCTTATAGGTGTGTGACCAAACAAGTAGTAATAATAATATTAATAATAATAACGACAAATTCGGCATTAGGGAGACATGCATATAAACGTACTTTAAGGAGTCATTGTACAGTCATAAAGTCATTCTATTAACCATTTGTCCAGCAGAACAAATCAAGCTAGTCATGCTGAGCCAGACAAACCATAAGCTAGTCAAGGCGGCCATAACCTATCCAGCAGGCTTGACTAGCCTGCTTGACTAGTTTAAGCTAGTCCAGCAGGCTTGACTAGCCTGTTCGACTAGTTTAAATTCATAGTCCAGCCTGTGCCTGACTACTTTTAAGTTTTCAGCGTAAACGTTCCACTTTTATAGACACAAATGTTTAATATTATGAGTTACATTCATGACGAGCACCTTTCTAGCGAACAGTTAAGGAACTTCAGATATAATTTTATTTGTTCTTTATTTCTCTCTCCCTAACGTAAATTAATCATAAGCATAAAATGGGCGCTGGATGATTATTGGCATTGACCAAACACAAAATTACTCATCGTGTAATAAACTAAACATTATGTTCGACATCTATAATAATATTCCATTGTGTCTTAACGTTAGTTTTCTCCTAAATCTATAATTTCGACCCCGTGGAATGTAGTACAACGGTCATTTATCACTGGGGCTCCCATTGAAAAAAGGAATGTTTTATTTTGGTTTGCTCAATACATCATAGATTTGACCCACTCACTCCGCATTCAAACTCTGAATTCAATAATTGTATGCTACAATTAACTTTGAACCGGGAAAATATACTCTATAGGATTATTCTTATATGTATGTGACAAAACAAGTAACAATAATAATAACGACAAATTCGACCTTAGGGAGACATGCGTATGAACGTACTTTAAGGAGTCATTGTACATAAAGTCATCTGTTAACCATTATTTGACACTAAACGTTCCACTTTAATCGACACAAATGTTTAAAATTATGAGTTATATTCATGACGAGCACCTTTCTTGAGAAACGTTAAGGAATTTCAGATATCATTTTATTTGTCGTTAATTTTGTCTCCCTAACGTAAATTAATCATAAGCATAAAATGGGAGATAGATGATTATTGGCATTGACCAAACACAAAATTACTCATCGTGCAATAAACTGAACAGTTATGTTTGACATCTATAATATTCCATTGTGTCTTAACATTAGTTTTCGCCTAAATCTATAATTTCGACCCCGTGGAATATAGTACAAACGGTCATTTATCACTGGTGCTCCCAGTGAAAAAAGGGATGTTTTCTGTTTGGTTTGCTCAATACATCGTAGTTTTACCCTCTCACTCCGCATTCATACTCTGAATTCAATAATTGTATGCCACAATTAACTTTGTACCGGGAAATTATACTCTATTGGATTATTCTTATAGGTGTGTGACCAAACAAGTTGTAATAATAATATTAATAATAATAACGACAAATTCGGCATTAGGGAGACATGCGTATAAACGTACTTTAAGGAGTTATTGTACATAAAGGAATCTATTAACCATTTGTCCAGCCGAGCAAATCAAGCTAGTCATGCTGAGCCAGACTAACCATAAGCTAGTCAAGTCGGCCATAACCTATCCAGCAGGCTTGACTAGCCTGCTTGACTAGTTTAAGCTAGTCCAGCAGGCTTGACTAGCCTGCTCGACTAGTTTAAAGTTATAGTCAAGTCTGTGCCTGACTAGTTTAAGTTTTTCAGTGTAAACGTTCCACTTTAAAAGACACAAATGTTTAAAATTATGAGTTACATTCATGACGAGCACCTTCTTGCGAACAGTTAAGGAACTTCAGATAACATTTTATTCTTCGTTATTTTTGGCTCAATACATCATAGTTTTGACCCACTCACTCCGCATTCAAACTCTGAGTTTAATAATTGTATGCTACAAATAACTTTGAACCGGGAAAATATACTCTATATGATTATTCTTATATGTATGTGACAAAACAAGTAACAATAATAATAATAATAACGACAAATTCGACATTAGGGAGACATGCGTATAAACGTACTTTAAGGAGTCATTGTACTTAAAGTCATCTGTTAACCATTATTTGACCCTAAACGTTCAACTTTAATACACACAAATGTTTAAAATTATATGTTATATTCATGACGAGCACCTTTCTTGAGAAACGTTAAGGAACTTCAGATATCATTTTATTTGTCGTTATTTTTGTCTCCCTAACGTAAATTAATCATAAACGTAAAATGGGAGATAGATGATTATTGGCATTGACCAAACACAAAATTACTCATCGTGCAATAAACTGAACAATTATGTTCGACATCTATAATATTCCATTGTGTCTTAACATTAGTTTTCGCCTAAATCTATAATTTCGACCCCGTGGAATATAAACTGCTCACAAAAAGTTAGGAAACTTTTTTTAATCAAGTATATCTTTATTATTTATTACCCTCTTTGTATATATTATATATCATTGGAAAGCTGAAGTGTTCTTCTTTAAAATGATACCACATTTGCAATGATTACATGTTGCTGAACTTGGCCACATGAATGAGAATGAGGCAAAGTCACAAATCAAATGTGCCAAAATTACCGTTATCTGTGCTAAACAGTCAATAGGTAATGATCAATAATCAGTCAAAAGGTAATGATCAACCGGTCATGCTTGAGAACCATGAATGGTTTACACAAAGATTTGCACCAGTGATCACAGCACACACACTCTTAGGAAACCATTGTTTGGGTATTTGCAAGACTGGGTTAACACACAGGTGGTTAACAATGACTCCAGGTGGAAGGTAATGAAGGTAAGTGATGAAAGGTTTAGGCCTACAACTTGTAAATTTTTCTGAGACACGGTACACGTTATGCAGTTTCAATATGCCGCGTTTAACAGATTTGGAGAGAGCCCGTGCTATTGGTCAACTTGAAGCTGGGGTACCTCAACATCAAGTTGCAACTGCTTTTGGAGTAAGAAAAAGCTCCATCTCTAAATTAAAGGCAAAGTTCAGAGCCACCGGGTATGTCAAAGATCGACCTCGAAGTGGACGTCCCAAGAAGACCACTCCCCAGGAGGACCGGTATCTTGTCACCAATGTTCTTAGAAATCGCCGTCTTTCTGCAAGGATTCTGCAAGACAGGTTTCGTGGACGTTATCGGAAAGATGTTTCTGTCCAGACAATCAGAAATCGGTTGCATGCAGTCAATCTACGGGCACGGATGGCAGCTCGAAAGCCGGCTATGACAGCCCTGCATCGCGTCCGTCGACTTCGTTGGTGCCGCCAACATCGTCCATGGAACTTACGAGGTTGGAGAAACGTCGTCTTCTCAGATGAATCCCGCTTTTGTTTGCGCGATTTGGATGGCCGGGTTAAAGTTTGGAGGAGACGTGGGGAACGGTTTGCTGATTGCTGCATTGATAAAGTCACAGCATTTGGAGGTGGAAGCGTGATGGTGTGGGGAGGCATATCCATGTTTGGGAAAACAAGACTTGTGGTCGTCGCTGGAAACCTGAACGGTACCAAGTACAGAGACGATATCCTACAGCCGGTTGCAGTCCCATACCTGCAGACTCTTGGACCAAATGCCATCTTTCAAGATGACAACGCTCGCCCCCATCGAGCCCGACTGGTGGTTGATTATCTGAACAATGTTGGGGTGCAACGGATGGAATGGCCCGCTAACAGTCCAGACCTGAATCCCCTGGAACATCTGTGGGACCAGCTTGGCCGCGCTGTCCGCGCCAGAACCACCAACACATCAACTGTAGCTGACCTAACCAGGTATCTTACTGAAGAGTGGAATGCTATCCCTCAGCAGCGCATCACCAGACTTGTGTGTAGCATGAGAAGAAGGTGCCAGGCTGTCATCAACGCCTTCGGATCATCCACACGTTACTAAACTCAGTCTTTGTCTCAATAAAGTGGATTAAGATCAGTAAGTTGTCATGCTTGTTTTCATTACAGTGTCAATTTGGTTTTTTTCATACAGTAACACAAAATTGCTAATTTTGGCACATTTGATTTGTGACTTTGTCTCATTCTCATTAATGTGGCCAAGTCAAGCGACATGTCATCATTGCACATTTGGTATCATTTTAAAGAAGAACATTTCAGCTTTCCATTGATATGCAACATAATACAAGAGGGTAATAAATAATAAAATTATACTTGATTAAAAAAAGTTTCCTAACTTTTTGTGAGCAGTTTAGTACAAACGGTCATTTATCACTGGTGCTCCCAGTGAAAAAGGAATGTTTTCTGTTTGATTTGCTCAATACATCGTAGTTTTACCCTCTCATTCCGCATTCAAACTCTGAATTCAATAATTGTATGCTACTATTAACTTTGTACCGGGAAATTATACTCTATAGGATTATTCTTATAAATGTGTGACAAAACAAGTAGTAACAATAATAATAATAACAATAATAACGACAAATTCGACATTAGGGAGACATGCGTATAAACGTACTTTAAGGAGTCATTGTACATGAAGTCATCTATTAACCATTTGTCCAGCCGAGCAAATCAAACTTGTCATGCTGAGCCAGACTAACCATAAGCTAGTCAAGTAGGCCATAACCTATCCAGCAGGCTTGACTAGCCTGCTTGACTAGTTTAAGCTAGTCCAGCAGGCTTGACTAGCCTGCTCGACTAGTTTAAAGTTATAGTCAAGCCTGTGCCTGACTAGTTTAAGTTTTTCAGTGTAAACGTTCCACTTTAATAGACACAAATGTTTAAAATTATGAGTTACATTCATGACGAGCACCTTTCTTGCGAACAGTTTAACTTCAGATAACATTTTATTTGTCGTAATTTTTGTCTCTCTAACGTAAATTAATCATAGGCATAAAATGGGAGATGGATGATTATTGGCATTGACCAAACACAAAGTTACTCATCGTGCAATAAACTAAACAACATTATGTTCGACATCTATAATAATATTCTATTGTGTCTTAACATTAGTTTTCGTCTATTAAATCTATAATTTCGACCACGTGGAATGTAGTACAACGGTCATTTATCACTGGGGCTCCCATTAAAAAAGGAATGTTTTCATTTTGGTTTGCTCAATACATCGTAGTTTCACCACTCAATCCGCATTCAAATTCTGAATTCAATAATTGTATGCTACAATTAACTTTGAACCGGAAAAATATACTCTATAGGAATATTCTTATATGTATGTGACAAAACAAGTATCAATAATAATAATAACGACAAATTCGACCTTAGGGAGACATGCGTATAAACGTACTTTAAGAAGTCATTGTAAATATAGTCATCTGTTAACCATTATTTGACACTAAACGTTCCACTTTAAGACACAAATATTTAAAATTATGAGTTATATTCATGACGAGCACTTTTCTTGAGAAACGTTAAGGAACTTCAGATGTCATTGTATTTGTCGTTATTTTTGTCTCCCTAACGTAAACTAATCATCAGAATAAAATGGGAGATGGATGATTATTGGCATTGACCAAACACAAAATTACTCATCGTGTAATAAACTGAACAAATATGTTCGACATCTATAATAATATTCCATTGTGTCTTAACATTAGTTTTCACCTAAATCTATAATTTCGACCCCTTGGAATGTAGTACAACGGTCATTTATCACTGGGGCTCCCAGTGAAATAAGGAATGTTTCATTTCGGTTTGCTAAATACATCGTAGTTTTACCCACTCACTCCGCATTCACACTCTGAACTCAATAATTGTATTCTACAATTAACTCTGAACCGGAAAAATATACTCTATAGGATTATTCTTATATGTGTGTGACAAAACAAGTAACAACAATAATAATAACGACAAATTCGACATTAGGGAGACATGCGTATAAACGTACTTTGAGGAGTCATTGTACATAAAGTCATTCTATTAACCATTTGTCCAGCAGAACAAACCAAGCTAGTCATGCTGACCAGACAAACCATAAGCCAGTCAAGGCGGCCATAACCTATCCAGCAGGCTTGACTAGCCTGCTTGACTAGTTTAAGCTAGTACAGCAGGCTTGACTAGCCTGCTCGACTAGTTTAAAATTATAGTCAAGCCTGTGCCTGACTAGTTTAAGCTTTTCAATGTAAACGTTCCACTTTAATAGACACAATTTTTTAACATTATGAGTTACATTCATGACGAGCAACTTTTTTGCGAACAGTTAAGGAACTTCAGATAACATTTTATTTGTCGTTATTTTTGTCTCCCTAACGTAAATTAATCATAAGCATAAAATGGGAGATGGATGATTATTGGCATTGACCAAACACAAAATTACTCATCGTGCAATAAACTAAACATTATGTTCGACATCTATAATAATATTCCATTGTCTCTTAACATTAGTTTTCGCCTATTAAATCTATAATTTCGACCCCGTGGAATGTAGTACAACGGTCATTTATCACGGGGGCTCCCATTGAAAAAAGGAATGTTTCATTTTGGTTTGCACAATACATCATAGTTTTGACCCACTCACTCCGCATTCAAACTCTGAATTCAATAATTGTATGCTACAATTAACTTTGAACCGGGAAAATATACTCTATAGGATTATTCTTATATGTATGTGACAAAACAAGTAACAATAATAATAATAACGACAAGTTCGACCTTAGGGAGACATGCGTATGAACGTACTTTAAGGAGTCATTGTACATAAAGTCATCTGTTAACCATTATTTGACACTAAACGTTCCACTTTAATAAACACAAATGTTTAAAATTATGAGTTATATTCATGACGAGCACCTTTCTTGAGAAACGTTAAGGAATTTCAGATATCATTTTATTTGTCGTTAATTTTGTCTCCCTAACGTAAATTAATCATAAGCATAAAATGGGAGATAGATGATTATTGGCATTGACCAAACACAAAATTACTCATCGTGCAATAAACTGAACAGTTATGTTCGACATCTATAATATTCCATTGTGTCTTAACATTAGTTTTCGCCTAAATCTATAATTTCGACCCCGTGGAATATAGTACAAACGGTCATTTATCACTGGTGCTCCCAGTGAAAAAAGGAATGTTTTCTGTTTGGTTTGCTCAATACATCGTAGTTTTACCCTCTCACTCCGCATTCATACTCTGAATTCAATAATTGTATGCTACAATTAACTTTGTACCGGGAAATTATACTCTATAGGATTATTCTTATAGGTGTGTGACCAAACAAGTTGTAATAATAATATTAATAATAATAACGACAAATTCGGCATTAGGGAGACATGCGTATAAACGTACTTTAAGGAGTTATTGTACATAAAGGAATCTATTAACAATTTGTCCAGCCGAGCAAATCAAGCTAGTCATGCTGAGCCAGACTAACCATAAGCTAGTCAAGTCGGCCATAACCTATCCAGCAGGCTTGACTAGCCTGCTTGACTAGTTTAAGCTAGTCCAGCAGGCTTGACTAGCCTGCTCGACTAGTTTAAAGTTATAGTCAAGTCTGTGCCTGACTAGTTTAAGTTTTTCAGTGTAAACGTTCCACTTTAAAAGACACAAATGTTTAAAATTATGAGTTACATTCATGACGAGCACCTTCTTGCGAACAGTTAAGAAACTTCAGATAACATTTTATTCTTCGTTATTTTTGGCTCAATACATCATAGTTTTGACCCACTCACTCCGCATTCAAACTCTGAATTTAATAATTGTATGCTACAAATAACTTTGAACCGGGAAAATATACTCTATATGATTATTCTTATATGTATGTGACAAAACAAGTAACAATAATAATAATAATAACGACAAATTCGACATTAGGGAGACATGCGTATAAACGTACTTTAAGGAGTCATTGTACATAAAGTCATCTGTTAACCATTATTTGACACTAAACGTTCAACTTTAATAGACACAAATGTTTAAAATTATGAGTTATATTCATGACGAGCACCTTTCTTGAGAAACGTTAAGGAACTTCAGATATCATTTTATTTGTCGTTATTTTTGTCTCCCTAACGTAAATTAATCATAAACGTAAAATGGGAGATAGATGATTATTGGCATTGACCAAACACAAAATTACTCATCGTGCAATAAACTGAACAATTATGTTCGACATCTATAATATTCCATTGTGTCTTAACATTAGTTTTCGCCTAAATCTATAATTTCGACCCCGTGGAATATAGTACAAACGGTCATTTATCACTGGTGCTCCCAGTGAAAAAGGAATGTTTTCTGTTTGATTTGCTCAATACATCGTAGTTTTACCCTCTCATTCCGCATTCAAACTCTGAATTCAATAATTGTATGCTACTATTAACTTTGTACCGGGAAATTATACTCTATAGGATTATTCTTATAAATGTGTGACAAAACAAGTAGTAACAATAATAATAATAACAATAATAACGACAAATTCGACATTAGGGAGACATGCGTATCAACGTACTTTAAGGAGTCATTGTACATGAAGTCATCTATTAACCATTTGTCCAGCCGAGCAAATCAAGCTTGTCATGCTGAGCCAGACTAACCATAAGCTAGTCAAGTAGGCCATAACCTATCCAGCAGGCTTAACTAGCCTGCTTGACTAGTTTAAGCTAGTCCAGCAGGCTTGACTAGCCTGCTCGACTAGTTTAAAGTTATAGTCAAGCCTGTGCCTGACTAGTTTAAGTTTTTCAGTGTAAACGTTCCACTTTAATAGACACAAATGTTTAAAATTATGAGTTACATTCATGACGAGCACCTTTCTTGCGAACAGTTTAACTTCAGATAACATTTTATTTGTCGTAATTTTTGTCTCTCTAACGTAAATTAATCATAGGCATAAAATGGGAGATGGATGATTATTGGCATTGACCAAACACAAAGTTACTCATCGTGCAATAAACTAAACAACATTATGTTCGACATCTATAATAATATTCCATTGTGTCTTAACATTAGTTTTCGTCTATTAAATCTATAATTTCGACCACGTGGAATGTAGTACAACGGTCATTTATCACTGGGGCTCCCATTAAAAAAGGAATGTTTTCATTTTGGTTTGCTCAATACATCGTAGATTCACCACTCAATCCGCATTCAAACACTGAATTCAATAATTGTATGCTACAATTAACTTGACTAGCCTGCTCGATTAGTTTAAAGTTATAGTCAAGTCTGTGCCTGACTAGTATAAGTTTTTCAGTGTAAACGTTCCACTTTAAAAGACACAAATGTTTAAAATTATGAGTTACATTCATGACGAGCACCTTCTTGCGAACAGTTAAGGAACTTCAGATAACATTTTATTCTTCGTTATTTTTGGCTCAATACATCATAGTTTTGACCCACTCACTCCGCATTCAAACTCTGAATTTAATAATTGTATGCTACAAATAACTTTGAACCGGGAAAATATACTCTATATGATTATTCTTATATGTATGTGACAAAACAAGTAACAATAATAATAATAATAACGACAAATTCGACATTAGGGAGACATGCGTATAAACGAATTTAAGGAGTCATTGTACATAAAGTCATCTGTTAACCATTATTTGACACTAAACGTTCAACTTTAATAGACACAAATGTTTAAAATTATAAGTTATATTCATGACGAGCACCTTTCTTGAGAAACGTTAAGGAACTTCAGATATCATTTTATTTGTCGTTATTTTTGTCTCCCTAACGTAAATTAATCATAAACGTAAAATGGGAGATAGATGATTATTGGCATTGACCAAACACAAAATTACTCATCGTGCAATAAACTGAACAATTATGTTCGACATCTATAATATTCCATTGTGTCTTAACATTAGTTTTCGCCTAAATCTATAATTTCGACCCCGTAGAATATAGTACAAACGGTCATTTATCACTGGTGCTCCCAGTGAAAAAGGAATGTTTTCTGTTTGATTTGCTCAATACATCGTAGTTTTACCCTCTCATTCCGCATTCAAACTCTGAATTCAATAATTGTATGCTACTATTAACTTTGTACCGGGAAATTATACTCTATAGGATTATTCTTATAAATGTGTGACAAAACAAGTAGTAACAATAATAATAATAACAATAATAACGACAAATTCGACATTAGGGAGACATGCGTATCAACGTACTTTAAGGAGTCATTGTACATGAAGTCATCTATTAACCATTTGTCCAGCCGAGCAAATCAAGCTTGTCATGCTGAGCCAGACTAACCATAAGCTAGTCAAGTAGGCCATAACCTATCCAGCAGGCTTGACTAGCCTGCTTGACTAGTTTAAGCTAGTCCAGCAGGCTTGACTAGCCTGCTCGACTAGTTTAAAGTTATAGTCAAGCCTGTGCCTGACTAGTTTAAGTTTTTCAGTGTAAACGTTTCACTTTAATAGACACAAATGTTTAAAATTATGAGTTACATTCATGACGAGCACCTTTCTTGCGAACAGTTTAACTTCAGATAACATTTTATTTGTCGTAATTTTTGTCTCTCTAACGTAAATTAATCATAGGCATAAAATGGGAGATGGATGATTATTGGCATTGACCAAACACAAAGTTACTCATCGTGCAATAAACTAAACAACATTATGTTCGACATCTATAATAATATTCCATTGTGTCTTAACATTAGTTTTCGTCTATTAAATCTATAATTTCGACCACGTGGAATGTAGTACAACGGTCATTTATCACTGGGGCTCCCATTAAAAAAGGAATGTTTTCATTTTGGTTTGCTCAATACATCGTAGTTTCACCACTCAATCCGCATTCAAACTCTGAATTCAATAATTGTATGCTACAATTAACTTTGAACCGGAAAAATATACTCTATAGGAATATTCTTATATGTATGTGACAAAACAAGTATCAATAATAATAATAACGACAAATTCGACCTTAGGGAGACATGCGTATAAACGTACTTTAAGAAGTCATTGTAAATATAGTCATCTGTTAACCATTATTTGACACTAAACGTTCCACTTTAAGACACAAATATTTAAAATTATGAGTTATATTCATGACGAGCACTTTTCTTGAGAAACGTTAAGGAACTTCAGATGTCATTGTATTTGTCGTTATTTTTGTCTCCCTAACGTAAACTAATCATCAGAATAAAATGGGAGATGGATGATTATTGGCATTGACCAAACACAAAATTACTCATCGTGTAATAAACTGAACAAATATGTTCGACATCTATAATAATATTCCATTGTGTCTTAACATTAGTTTTCACCTAAATCTATAATTTCGACCCCTTGGAATGTAGTACAACGGTCATTTATCACTGGGGCTCCCAGTGAAATAAGGAATGTTTTCATTTCGGTTTGCTAAATACATCGTAGTTTTACCCACTCACTCCGCATTCACACTCTGAACTCAATAATTGTATTCTACAATTAACTCTGAACCGGGAAAATATACTCTATAGGATTATTCTTATATGTGTGTGACAAAACAAGTAACAACAATAATAATAACGACAAATTCGACATTAGGGAGACATGCGTATAAACGTACTTTGAGGAGTCATTGTACATAAAGTCATTCTATTAACCATTTGTCCAGCAGAACAAACCAAGCTAGTCATGCTGACCAGACAAACCATAAGCTAGTCAAGGCGGCCATAACCTATCCAGCAGGCTTGACTAGCCTGCTTGACTAGTTTAAGCTAGTACAGCAGGCTTGACTAGCCTGCTCGACTAGTTTAAAATTATAGTCAAGCCTGTGCCTGACTAGTTTAAGCTTTTCAATGTAAACGTTCCACTTTAATAGACACAATTTTTTAACATTATGAGTTACATTCATGACGAGCAACTTTTTTGCGAACAGTTAAGGAACTTCAGATAACATTTTATTTGTCGTTATTTTTGTCTCCCTAACGTAAATTAATCATAAGCATAAAATGGGAGATGAATGATTATTGGCATTGACCAAACACAAAATTACTCATCGTGCAATAAACTAAACATTATGTTCGACATCTATAATAATATTCCATTGTCTCTTAACATTAGTTTTCGCCTATTAAATCTATAATTTCGACCCCGTGGAATGTAGTACAACGGTCATTTATCACGGGGGCTCCCATTGAAAAAAGGAATGTTTCATTTTGGTTTGCACAATACATCATAGTTTTGATCCACTCACTCCGCATTCAAACTCTGAATTCAATAATTGTATGCTACAATTAACTTTGAACCGGGAAAATATACTCTATAGGATTATTCTTATATGTATGTGACAAAACAAGTAACAATAATAATAATAACGACAAGTTCGACCTTAGGGAGACATGCGTATGAACGTACTTTAAGGAGTCATTGTACATAAAGTCATCTGTTAACCATTATTTGACACTAAACGTTCCACTTTAATAAACACAAATGTTTAAAATTATGAGTTATATTCATGACGAGCACCTTTCTTGAGAAACGTTAAGGAACTTCAGATATCATTTTTTGTCTCCCTAACGTAAATTAATCATAAGCATAAAATAGGAGATAGATGATTATTGGCATTGACCAAACACAAAATTACTAATCGTGCAATAAACTGAACAATTATGTTCGACATCTATAATATTCCATTGTGTCTTAACATTAGTTTTCGCCTAAATCTATAATTTTGACCCCGTGGAATATAGTAGAAACGGTAATTTATCACTGGTGCTCCCAGTGAAAAAAGAAATGTTTTCTGTTTGGTTTGCTCAATACATCGTAGTTTTACCCTCTCACTCCGCATTCAAACTCTGAATTCAATAATTGTATGCTACAATTAACTTTGTGCCGGGAAATTATACTCTATAAGATTATTCTTATAGGTGTGTGACAAAACAAGTAGTAATAATAATAATATTAATAATAATAACGACAAATTCGACATTAGGGAGACATGCGTATAGACGTACTTTAAGGAGTCATTGTACATGAAGTCATCTATTAACCATTTGTCCAGCCGAGCAAATCAAGCTAGTCATGCTGAGCCAGACTAACCATAAGCTAGTCAAGTCGGCCATAACCTATCCAGCAGGCTTGACTAGCCTGCTTGACTAGTTTAAGCTAGTCCAGCAGGCTTGACTAGCCTGCTCGATTAGTTTAAAGTTATAGTCAAGCCTGTGCCTGACTAGTATAAGTTTTTCAGTGTAAACGTTCCACTTTAATAGACACAAATGTTTAAAATTATGAGTTACATTCATGACGAGCACCTTTCTTGCGAACAGTTAAGGAACTTCAGATAACATTTTATTCGTCGTTATTTTTGGCTCAATACATCATAGTTTTGATCCACTCACTCCGCATTCAAACTCTGAATTCAATAATTGTATGCTACAATTAACTTTGAACCGGGAAAATATACTCTATATGATTATTCTTATATGTATGTGACAAAACAAGTAACAATAATAATAATAACGACAAATTCGACATTAGGGAGACATGCGTATAAACGTACTTTAAGGAGTCATTGTACATAAAGTCATCTATTAACCATTTGTCCAGCCGAGTAAATCAAGCTTGTCATGCTGAGCGAGAATAACCATAAGCTAGTCAAGTCGGCCATAACCTATCCAGCAGGCTGAACTAGCCTGCTTGACTAGTTTAAGCTAGTCCAGCAGGCTTGACTAGCCTGCTCGACTAGTTTAAAGTTATAGTCAAGCCTGTGCCTGAATATTTTAAGTTTTTCAGTGTAAACGTTCCACTTTAATAGACACAAATGTTTAAAATTATGAGTTACATTCATGACGAGCACCTTTCTTGCGAACAGTTAAGGAACTTCAGATAACATTTTATTTGTCGTTATTTTTGTCTCCCTAACGTAAATTAATCATAAGCATAACATGGGAGATGGATGATTATTGGCATTGACCAAACACAAAATCACTCATCGTGCAATAAACTAAACATTATGTTCGACATATATAATAATATTCCATTGTGTCTTAACATTAGTTTTCGCCTATTAAATCTATAATTTCGACCACGTGGAATGTAGTACAACGGTCATTTATCAATGGGGCTCCCATTCAAAAAAGGAATGTTTTCATTTTGGTTTGCTCAATACATCGTAGTTTCACCACTCACTCCGCATTCAAACTCTGAATTCAATAATTGTACGCTACAATTAACTTTGAACCGGAAAAATATACTCTATAGGAATATTTTTATATGTATGTGACAAAACAAGTAACAATAATAATAATAACGACAAATTCGACCTTAGGGAGTCACGCGTATAAACGTACTTTAAGAGGTCATTGTAAATATAGTCATCTGTTAACCATTATTTGATACTAAACGTTCCACTTCATTAGACACAAATATTTAAAATTATGAGTTATATTCATGGCGAGCACTTTTCTTGCGAACAGTTAAGGAACTTCAGATAACATTTTATTTGTCGTTATTTTTGTCTCCCTAACGTAAATTAATCATAAGCATAAAATGGGAGATGAATGATTATTGGCATTGACCAAACACAAAATTACTCATCGTGCAATAAACTAAACATTATGTTCGACATCTATAATAATATTCCATTGTCTCTTAACATTAGTTTTCGCCTATTAAATCTATAATTTCGACCCCGTGGAATGTAGTACAACGGTCATTTATCACGGGGGCTCCCATTGAAAAAAGGAATGTTTCATTTTGGTTTGCACAATACATCATAGTTTTGATCCACTCACTCCGCATTCAAACTCTGAATTCAATAATTGTATGCTACAATTAACTTTGAACCGGGAAAATATACTCTATAGGATTATTCTTATATGTATGTGACAAAACAAGTAACAATAATAATAATAACGACAAGTTCGACCTTAGGGAGACATGCGTATGAACGTACTTTAAGGAGTCATTGTACATAAAGTCATCTGTTAACCATTATTTGACACTAAACGTTCCACTTTAATAAACACAAATGTTTAAAATTATGAGTTATATTCATGACGAGCACCTTTCTTGAGAAACGTTAAGGAACTTCAGATATCATTTTTTGTCTCCCTAACGTAAATTAATCATAAGCATAAAATAGGAGATAGATGATTATTGGCATTGACCAAACACAAAATTACTAATCGTGCAATAAACTGAACAATTATGTTCGACATCTATAATATTCCATTGTGTCTTAACATTAGTTTTCGCCTAAATCTATAATTTTGACCCCGTGGAATATAGTAGAAACGGTAATTTATCACTGGTGCTCCCAGTGAAAAAAGAAATGTTTTCTGTTTGGTTTGCTCAATACATCGTAGTTTTACCCTCTCACTCCGCATTCAAACTCTGAATTCAATAATTGTATGCTACAATTAACTTTGTGCCGGGAAATTATACTCTATAAGATTATTCTTATAGGTGTGTGACAAAACAAGTAGTAATAATAATAATATTAATAATAATAACGACAAATTCGACATTAGGGAGACATGCGTATAGACGTACTTTAAGGAGTCATTGTACATAAAGTCATCTATTAACCATTTGTCCAGCCGAGCAAATCAAGCTAGTCATGCTGAGCCAGACTAACCATAAGCTAGTCAAGTCGGCCATAACCTATCCAGCAGGCTTGACTAGCCTGCTTGACTAGTTTAAGCTAGTCCAGCAGGCTTGACTAGCCTGCTCGATTAGTTTAAAGTTATAGTCAAGCCTGTGCCTGACTAGTATAAGTTTTTCAGTGTAAACGTTCCACTTTAATAGACACAAATGTTTAAAATTATGAGTTACATTCATGACGAGCACCTTTCTTGCGAACAGTTAAGGAACTTTAGATAACATTTTATTCGTCGTTATTTTTGGCTCAATACATCATAGTTTTGATCCACTCACTCCGCATTCAAACTCTGAATTCAATAATTGTATGCTACAATTAACTTTGAACCGGGAAAATATACTCTATATGATTATTCTTATATGTATGTGACAAAACAAGTAACAATAATAATAATAACGACAAATTCGACATTAGGGAGACATGCGTATAAACGTACTTTAAGGAGTCATTGTACATAAAGTCATCTATTAACCATTTGTCCAGCCGAGCAAATCAAGCTTGTCATGCTGAGCGAGAATAACCATAAGCTAGTCAAGTCGGCCATAACCTATCCAGCAGGCTGAACTAGCCTGCTTGACTAGTTTAAGCTAGTCCAGCAGGCTTGACTAGCCTGCTCGACTAGTTTAAAGTTATAGTCAAGCCTGTGCCTGAATATTTTAAGTTTTTCAGTGTAAACGTTCCACTTTAATAGACACAAATGTTTAAAATTATGAGTTACATTCATGACGAGCACCTTTCTTGCGAACAGTTAAGGAACTTCAGATAACATTTTATTTG
This sequence comes from Ophiura sarsii, assembly GCA_035610835.1. Taxonomy (NCBI): domain Eukaryota; kingdom Metazoa; phylum Echinodermata; class Ophiuroidea; order Amphilepidida; family Ophiuridae; genus Ophiura; species Ophiura sarsii. The sequence continues at coordinate 11,629,513 of CM069449.1, forward strand.
TCGTTATTTTTGTCTCCCTAACGTAAATTAATCATAAGCATAACATGGGAGATGGATGATTATTGGCATTGACCAAACACAAAATCACTCATCGTGCAATAAACTAAACATTATGTTCGACATATATAATAATATTCCATTGTGTCTTAACATTAGTTTTCGCCTATTAAATCTATAATTTCGACCACGTGGAATGTAGTACAACGGTCATTTATCAATGGGGCTCCCATTCAAAAAAGGAATGTTTTCATTTTGGTTTGCTCAATACATCGTAGTTTCACCACTCACTCCGCATTCAAACTCTGAATTCAATAATTGTACGCTACAATTAACTTTGAACCGGAAAAATATACTCTATAGGAATATTTTTATATGTATGTGACAAAACAAGTAACAATAATAATAATAACGACAAATTCGACCTTAGGGAGTCACGCGTATAAACGTACTTTAAGAGGTCATTGTAAATATAGTCATCTGTTAACCATTATTTGATACTAAACGTTCCACTTCATTAGACACAAATATTTAAAATTATGAGTTATATTCATGGCGAGCACTTTTCTTGAGAAACGTTAAGGAACTTCAGATATCATTTTATTTGTCGTTATTTTTGTCTCCCTAACGTAAACTAATCATAAGCATAAAATGGGAGATGGATGATTATTGGCATTGACCAAACACAAAATTACTCATCGTGCCATAAACTAAACATTATGTTTTCACCTAAATCTATAATTTCGACCCCGTGGAATGTAGTACAACGGTCATTTATCACTGGGGCTCCCAGTGAAATAAGGAATGTTTTCATTTCGGTTTGCTCAATACATCGTAGTTTTACCCACTCACTCCGCATTCAAACTCTGAATTCAATAATTGTATTCTACAATTAACTCTGAACCGGGAAAATATACTCTATAGGATTATTCTTACATGTATGTGACAAAACAAGTAACAATTAATAATAATAATAATAATAACGACAAATTCGGCATTAGGGAGACAAAAAATAACGACAAATAAAATTATATCCGAAGTTCCTAACTGTTAACAATTATTTGACACTAAACATTCCGCTTTAATAGTACCGCGCACTCAATCCGCATTCAAACTCTGAATTCAAAATTGAATGCTAAAATTAACGTTGGACCGGGAAACAATACCGTATAGGATTATTCTTTTTTCAAATTTATGTGACAAAACAAATGATAATAATAACGACAAATTCGACATTAGGGAGCCATGCGTATAAACGTACTTTAAGGAGTCATTGTACATAAAGTCATCTATTGTCCAGCAGAACAAATCAAGCTAGTCATGCTGAGCCAGACCAACCATAAGCTAGTCAAGGCGGCCATAACTTATCCAGCAGGCTTGACTAGTCTAAGCTAGTCCAGCAGGCTTGACTAGCCTGCTCGACTAGTTTAAAGTTATAGCCAAGCCTGTGCCTGACTAGTTTAAGTTTTCAGTGTAAACGTTCCACTTTTATAGACACAAATGTTTAAAATTAAGAGTTGCATTCATGACAAACACCTTTCTTGCGAACAGTTAAGGAACTTCGGATATAATTTTATTTGTCGTTATTTTTGTCTCCCTAACGTAAAATAATCATAATCATAAAATGGGAGATGGATGATTATTGGCATTGACCAAACACAAAATTACTCATCGTGCAATAAACTAAACATTATGTTCGACATCTATAATAATATTCCATTGTGTCTTAACATTAGTTTTCGCCTAAATCTATAATTTCGACCCCGCGGAATGTAGTACAGCGGTCATTTATCACTTTGGCTCCCAGTGAAAAAAGGAATGTAGTAGTAAAGCCTGCTGGACTAGCTTAAATTATAGATTTAGGCGAAAACTAATGTTTAGACACAATGGAATATTATTATAGATGTCGAACATAATGTTTAGTTTATTGCACGATGATTAATTTTGTGTTTGGTCAATGCCAATAATCATCCATCGCCCATTTTATGCTTATGATTAATTTACGTTAGGGAGACAAAAAATGAAGAACAAATAAAATTATATCTGAAGTTCCTTAACTGTTCGCAAGAAAGGTGCTCGTCATGAATGTAACTCATAATATTAAACATTTGTGTCTATCAAAGTGGAACATTTACACTGAAAACTTGAACTATTCAGGCACAGGCTGGACTATAACTTTAAACTAGTCGAGCAGGCTAGTCAAGCCTGCTGGACTAGCTTAAACTAGTCAAGCAGGCTAGTCAAGCCTGCTGGATAGGTTATGGCCGCCTTGACTAGCTTATTGTTCAGTTTATTACACGATGAGTAATTTTGTGTCGGTCAATGCCAATAATCATCCATCGCCCATTTTATGCTCATGATTAATTTACGTTAGAGAGGCGGAAATAAAGAACAAATAAAATTATATCTGAAGTTCCTTAACTGTTCCCAAGAAAGGTGCTCATCATGAATGTAACTCATGATATTAAACATTTGTGTTTATTAAAGTGGAACGTTTACACTGAAAACTTAAACTAGTTAAGCACAGGCTGGACTATAACTTTAAAGGTAGATGTTCCGATTTTCAACTTGAAGTTTTCTATTCTACATGAAAGGTCATCCTTAAAAACGTCGTGTCCCAAAATTTGAGATGTATAGCTATTATGGTTCTTATTTTAGACGCACAAGATGCTGTGAACTGTACCCATTGAGTAGTACACAAACTATATCGGTGATAACCACCATTCGCGGTAATTCAACGCTATCTCGTCGATTTCTCTGTCATTATACCGAATTAGGCCGTCAAATTTCAGTATGATGATGAGAAAAATACGAGCTTTCATATGATATGAAAATCTCCGAATGTTTGAAATAATTCTGTGTTACGAAAATGTGATCGGGTCATCTATATACCTTTAACTTTACTCTGAATTCAATAATTGTATGCTACAATTAACTTTGTACCGGGAAATTATACTCTATAGGATTATTCTTATAGGTGTGTGACCAAACAAGTAGTAATAATAATATTAATAATAATAATAACGACAAATTCGACATTAGGGAGACATGCGTATAAACGTACTTTAAGGAGTCATTGTACATAAAGTCATCTATTAACCATTTGTCCAGCCGAGCAAATCAAGCTAGTCATGCTGAGCCAGACTAACCATAAGCTAGTCAAGGCGGCCATAACCTATCCAGCAGGCTTGACTAGTTTAAGCTAGTCCAGCAGGCTTGACTAGCCTGCTCGACTAGTTTAAAGTTATAGTCAAGCCTGTGCCTGAATAGTTTAAGTTTTTCAGTGTAAACGTTCCACTTTAATAGACACAAATGTTCAAAATTATGAGTTACATTCATGACGAGCACCTTTCTTGCGAACAGTTTAGGAACTTCAGATAACATTTTATTCGTCGTTATTTTTGGCTCAATACATCATAGTTTTGACCCACTCACTCCGCATTCAAACTCTGAATTCAATAATTGTATGCTACCATTAACTTTGAACCGGGAAAATATACTCTATAGGATTATTCTTATATGTATGTGACAAAACAAGTAATAATAATAATAATAACGACAAATTCGACCTTAGGGAGACATGCGTATAAACGTACTTTAAGGAGTCATTGTACATAAAGTCATCTGTTAACCATTATTTGACACTACACGTTCAACTTTAATAGACACAAATGTTTAAAATTATGAGATATATTCATGACGAGCACCTTTCTTGAGAAACGTTAAGGAACTTCAGATATCATTTTATTTGTCGTTATTTTTGTCTCCCTTACGTAAATTAATCATAAGCATAAAATGGGAGATAGATGATTATTGGCATTGACCAAACACAAAATTACTCATCGTGCAATAAACTGAACAATTATGTTCGACATCTATAATATTCCATTGTGTCTTAACATTAGTTTTCGCCTAAATTAATAATTTCGACCCCGTGAAATATAGTACAAACGGTCATTTATCACTGGTGCTCCCAGTGAAAAAAGGAATGTTTTCTGTTTGATTTGCTCAATACATCGTAGTTTTACCCTCTCACTCCGCATTCAAACTCTGAATTCAATAATTGTATGCTACAATTAACTTTGTACCGGGAAATTATACTCTATAGGATTATTCTTATAGATGTGTGACAAAACAAGTAGTAATAATATTAATAATAATAATAACGACAAATTCGACATCAGGGAGACATGCGTATAAACGTACTTTAAGGAGTCATTGTACATAAAGTCATCTATTAACCATTTGTCCAGCAGAGCAAATCAAGCTTGTCATGCTGAGCCAGACTAACCATAAGCTAGTCAAGTCGGCCATAACCTATCCAGCAGGCTTGACTAGCCTGCTCGACTAGTTTAAAGTTACAGTCAAGCCTGTGCCTGACTAGTTTAAGTTTTTCAGTGTAAACGTTCCACTTTAATAGACACAAAATTTTAAAATTATGAGTTACATTCATGACGAGCACCTTTCTTGCGAACAGTTAAGGAACTTCAGATAACATTTTATTTGTCGTTATTTTTGTCTCCCTAACATAAATTAATCATAAGCATAAAATGGGAGATGGATGATTATTGGCATTGACCAAACACAAAATTACTCATCGTGCAATAAACTAAACAGCCTGCTCGACTAGTTTAAAGTTATAGTCAAGCCTGTGCTTGACTAGTTTATGTTTTCAGTGTAAACGTTCCACTTTAATAGACACAAATGTTTAATATGATGAGTTACATTCATGACGAGCACCTTTCTTGCGAACAGTTAAGGAACTTCAGATATAATTGTATTTGTTCTTTATTTCTGTCTCCCTAACGTAAATTAATCATAAGCATAAAATGGGCGATGGATGATTATTGGCATTGACCAAACACAAAATTGCTCATCGTGCAATAAACTAAACATTATGTTCGACATCTATAATAATATTCCATTGTGTCTTAACATTAGTTTTCGCCTAAATCTATAATTTCGACCACGTGGAATGTAGTACAGCGGTCATTTATCACTGGGGCTCCCATTAAAAAAAAGAATGTTTTCATTTTGGTTTGCTCAATACATCGTAGTTTCACCACTCACTCCGCGTTCAAACTCTGAATTCAATTATTTGACACTAAACGTTCAACTTTAATAGACACAAATGTTTAAAATTATGAGTTATATTCATGACGAGCACCTTTCTTTAAAGTACGTTTATACGCATGGCTCCCTAATGTCGAATTTGTCGTTATTATTATTATTGTTACTTGTTTTGTCACACACATATAAGAATAATCCTATAGAGTATATTTTCCCGATTCAGAGTTAATTGTAGAATACAATTATTGAATTCAGAGTTTGAATGCGGAGTGAGTGGGTAAAACTACGATGTAATGAGCTAACCAAAATGAAAACATTCCTTTTTCACTAGGAGCCCCAGTGATAAATGACCATTGTACTACATTCCGCGGGGTCGAAATTATAGATTTAGGCAAAAACTAATGTTAAGACACAATAGAATATTATTATAGATGTCGAACATAATGTTTAGTTTATTGCACGATGAGTAATTTTGTGTTTGGTCAATGCCAATAATCACCCATCGCCCATTTTATGCTTATGATTAATTTACGTTAGGGAGACAAAAAATAAAGATCAAATAAAATTATATCTGAAGTTCCTTAACTGTTCGCAAGAAAGGTGCTCGTCATGAATGTAACTCATAATATTAAACATTTGTGTCTATTAAAGTGGAACATTTACACTGAAAACTTGAACTATTCAGGCACAGGCTGGACTATAACTTTAAACTAGTCGAGCAGGCTAGTCAAGCCTGCTGGACTAGCTTAAACTAGTCAAGCAGGCTAGTCAAGCCTGCTGGATAGGTTATGGCCGCCTTGACTAGCTTATTGTTCAGTTTATTACACGATGAGTAATTTTGTGTTTGGTCAATGCCAATAATCATCCATCGCCCATTTTATGCTCATGATTAATTTACGTTAGGGAGACGGAAATAAAGAACAAATAAAATTATATCTGAAGTTCCTTAACTGTTCGCAAGAAAGGTGCTCGTCATGAATGTAACTCATAATATTAAACATTTGTGTCTATTAAAGTGGAACGTTTACACTGAAAACTTAAACTAGTTAGGCACAGGCTGGACTATAACTTTAACTTTACTCTGAATTCAATAATTGTATGCTACAATTAACTTTGTACCGGGAAATTATACTCTATGGGATTATTCTTATAGGTGTGTGACCAAACAAGTAGTAATAATAATATTAATAATAACGACAAATTCGACATTAGGGAGACATGCGTATAAACGTACTTTAAGGAGTCATTGTACATAAAGTCATCTATTAACCATTTGTCCAGCCGAGCAAATCAAGCTAGTCATGCTGAGCCAGACTAACCATAAGCTAGTCAAGTCGGCCATAACCTATCCAGCAGGCTTGACTAGTTTAAGCTAGTCCAGCAGGCTTGACTAGCCTGCTCGACTAGTTTAAAGTTATAGTCAAGCCTGTGCCTGAATAGTTAACGTTTTTCAGTGTAAACGTTCCACTTTAATAGACACAAATGTTTAAAATTATAAGTTACATTTATGACGAGCACCTTTCTTGCGAACAGTTAAGGAACTTCAGATAACATTTTATTCGTCGTTATTTTTGGCTCAATACATCATAGTTTTGACCCACTCACTCCGCATTCAAACTCTGAATTCAATAATTGTATGCTACAATTAACTTTGAACCGGGAAAATATACTCTATATGATTATTCTTATATGTATGTGACAAAACAAGTAACAATAATAATAACGACAAATTCGACCTTAGGGAGACATGCGTATAAACGTACTTTAACAAGTCATTGTAAATATAGTCATCTGTTAACCATTATTTGACACTAAACGTTCCACTTTAATAGACACAAATATTTAAAATTATGAGTTATATTCATGACGAGCACTTTTCTTGAGAAACGTTAAGGAACTTCAGATATCATTTTATTTGTCGTTATTTTTGTCTCCCTAACGTAAACTAATCATAAGCATGGATGATTATTGGCATTGACCAAACACAAAATTACTCATCGTGTAATAAACTGAACAATTATGTTCGACATATAATATTCCATTGTGTCGGAAGGAGAAGGGGTGCAGATGAATTGTCCGAGTGAGGGGGTTGCAGTTGAAGTGTTGTACTTTGCAAGTTTAAGTCGCAAAACCAACGTATGCCGCGCGCATACAGACCAAAACGCGAACATTAAGGGGGTTTTGCAAGCAAGTATTGAAAATCGCGTTTATAATCGAGTGTCTTCTTCTCTGAGACAGGGGGTTGAAATGGGGCGGGTAAGGGTGGAAAGTCCAATGGAGGGGGTGGGGCAATGGCAATGGCATGTTGGCAACTAATATTGGTCCAATAATGGGCACAATATACCAGGGGCGGAAAAGGACACCATTGACTTGATATACAAATTCTGACGTGGTCTAGAAATTGCGGCCGCTGTTAAAAGTTATCGCTTCCCGGCCTTTTGGCTAGGATCTTGTGCCTTGTACTGTCACTTGAAGATTTTGTCCCTTGTCCTGGGCTTGCCCTTTGCCAAAGTTGCTCACTCCTCACTTTGCTCACTCCTCTTTGCGGGAAATAAAACAATATAAAGATAGAATTCTTCTTACCAAACCTTTCTCCAGATCGCCAAATATTGGCCCAATATTGGGCCAAGTTTGGGCCAATGAGCAAATAATATTGCGCCAATATTGTATTGGGCCAATGAAACATCAACATTGGGTCAATATTATGTTGCACTGCACGCAATTGAAAATCGCATCTGTAATCGAGTGTTTTCTTTTCTTCATTAGTCTCAATAATTGAGGAGACCGGGGTCAAAGGGGGGATGTAAAGACCAAAGGAGGTGGCAGCTGAAGTGTTACACTTATTCATTTAAAGTCCCAGGCATTTACTAAATGGGGGACAAACTGTCTGTGAATCTTATTAGATATTATTTACAAAATACAGAATCTATGGTGTTAATATTTGCATAATTTTATGGTCACAACACTATGGTGTACGCTGTAGTTGGATGGAATGATACCGCGCAATGTTTGGAACAGGAACATTAAAACTAGGTTAAATTATCTGCTGATTACAGATTATCAGGAAAGATGGCAAATGCTAATAAGACAACACATTGGCTGAAACCTTTTTAATGTAATGTTGTTAATGTTCATTATGGCACTATGTGCTGATTCCAAAAATATGATAAAAGTAGGGCAGATTTTTTTTTAAATGCCTTCAAAATCGGGGGACGTCTCTGTGTCCGACGGTTCTATATTCCGAAGATTCCGACGCACGTAATTTACCATTCGCTAGTCCGAATCAGATAAAAGCTTCTTTCGTCCGACAAAAAAGGTACCTTATTCCAAAGGTTCTTTAATCCGATTATAAAAAAAAAAATCTAAAGCCCGACGGTTCTATAAACCGAATTTTTAAAAGTGTTAAAAAGGGTTTTCTAGTTCGAAAATAGAAAAGGTTCTATAGTACGAATATTAAAACGGTTCTTTAATCCGAATAATGCTAATGGTTCTATAGTCCGAAAGCTGGTAAAGGGTTCTCTAATCCGACACTTGAAAAGGTACCATAGTCCGATTTGAAAAAAAGGTTTTAAAGTGAATTTCAAATAGGCCTAGGCCTAGAACCCGTATTAAGATTCGGACTAAAGAGCCCTTTTTATGATTCGGATTAATGAATCGTATTTCATATTCGGACTAGAGAACCTATTTCAATGTTCGGATTAAAGAACCTTTTTCAATAGTTGGATTATAGAACATGGTAGGCCTATTAGTATTCAGACTAAAGAACCGTTTTTCATGTTCGGATTAGAGAACCCTTTTCATTTTCGTATTATAGAACCTAGTATAGAACCTTGGTTATTTTCGTACTATAGAACCTTCTATCCTACTATGAAGAGTCTTCATAACAGTAGCATAGACCATTTCAAATCCGAAAATATACGATCAGTTCCGAATGTTTCCGATTAGCCGAGTGATTTGACGCTAGGTTACATGACCTGTCAGCTCACGTCCATGTGCCATTGAAAAACAAACGTGCTTTTCACCCGTCTGCCCGTGTGGTAGATTGCGCTGGTGTTGGTGATAGATTGTATCCCTCACAAAGTTGACGTTGCGGCATTTCAGTATCAAAAAAACGGTGAGATGAAAGAGATTTGGGGTAATATTTTCACTTTTTACCGTCTATTCGATACATTTGGAATTTCAACGCCTTTGTTGATAAAAAAAACCCAAAATAGTCTCGTTCCACGTTTTACCTCTCAGGGGTGCACGCGTGTATGTAAATAGTAAATCACTAGGCAGACAACCAACTAGGGCAATGCTGTGAATGCGATAAACTTTTGTGAAGAACGCGCAACGCACCTACTCCACGTGACCTGTTTTTCCGTAGATTTCCGATCTCAATTTGAAATGGTCTATAATGATTTGCAGTTTGTAAAGGATGGCTTTTTGAATTGTTATTTACTGTTGACACATTTTACTCACACTTTTGAGGCTTTTTAGAAAAATCATTTGAATAATAACAGCACAGACAAGTTTGGTGGTTTGTTGGTTTGTAGAAACAATTTAATGAAATATTCCAATTTCAATATTACACATGCTAGGTCTTTTTACACATCATTTTTCAAATATATTTTTTTAAATTGATACGGTTTTTTTCTTCTCCAACTTTAATGGGATAGATGCCAGGTGAAGCGCATATATTTTACGCTCCGTGGAGTAAAGTAGTATAAACGGATACGTACCATGATGGGTACAGAAAGAAAAATGTGCTCCCATCACTCGACACTTGATTGATCCACTGAAGACACATTGTTTACATTTGAATATAATATTTTATGAGGAATGTACACACATTTACAAATAAGCTGTATATTTACTAAAACAAAACCAGTCATGATCATATTATTTGAAATAAAGATTTTCTTCCATTGAAACCATTCATATCTTTGTTATATTGCCATGATTTCCTACAAGTTTTCCTATTTTCCATTGAAATTTCGGAGAATAAATAACTAATTAAAAAAGAAATAAAGAACAAATTTATAGACAGTTTTATTCATTAGGCCCAAAACAAAAAAGGACTGTCTCACATACATTTTTGGTGAATAGCTATGCTTTTTGTGTTGCTTTATTTTAGATAAATAACTATATTATGCTAAATGCTCATTATTAATGTACGGTCTCATCACATAATGGCAAGTTTGTGTTATTTATTGCGCTTTGGCTCACTTTTCTTTTTTGTCACTTCGCTGCCAGTTTTTTATGACTTCTATTACAAAAAACACCCACAATTGGATTCATCTCATTGCAGGGATATAATGGCAAAAGTGACTCCAAATACTTATACGCGGCGCGGTTATGTGAGATAAGACAAGGATAATGTCCATAAGTGAACTTTGCATTTACTTTGCAGTCCTTGCCTTGTAGTTCAAACATGTACTAGCAGTAGTACTATAATACTATCAATCACCCACATACAAAACAATGCATTTTGTCTTTTTTTCTATTCATGAGCAGAAGAAACATATTGTATATGTTTGAATACAAAATATGAACCAATTTTTAAATCGATATTCATTAACATTGACCTTTCATACAGGAATCAATGCTGTACAATCTGAATTAAAACGGTGTTCGTTTAGATTATATATCACTGCTTCTTCCAATCATACCTTCTCAAAATGTGACAAATGATCGTTTTGTCGTTAAAATCAACTTTTTACTTATTACTATAATGGGAAGTATTTTAAATGCTGAAAGGTGTACAGTATAAGTAGCAAGGCAAAAAACCCAATTTTTAATTTAATCTATAATATTCAATTTCACCATATTCCTCAAGCGATTACCACTTCCTAAATCAAACATCAAGATCAATCTCTCAGGCATTCAACATTTGTGTTATGACATCTACTTAGTACTCGAACATTACACCACAGTTCTTGAAATTT